>OU975453.1:7896249-8496249 GCA_918857605.2 Philereme vetulata
TATATACTTTGATAGATTATGAATGGACTTGAGACAGGATACATTTACGCGACTGCACGGAAGGAGGGTAATGTTTTATTGACAAACCACGCGTACGAAGCCGCGGGCGGGTCAGCTAGTTTGGTATATAGATAAGTTGTGACCGGGATTGAGACATAAGCTACTTTTTATCCGACTGCGCAGAAAAAGGGTTAAGTTTTTATTGAAGAAAAGCGTGCGAACCCGCTGTCAAAAGCTTGTTAAAATATATAGAACGAAACCCCTGAAGCGCTCTTCTAGACACACAAATGCCTTTGTACGAACTCAATATTTGTTTATTCAAGTTATTCGAACGTATCTTCACAAGATAAAGCGACTACAGAAAGACGGCTGGTGCGAGTACGATTTTTCTTTTATGTTACTTGTAATACCCCGACTTACGCTACCCCGTTTTACGCTACCCCGTTTTACGCGAATTCGGAGATACGCGGTTTTTCTTTTTGATGATGGGCGCGCGCATCGACTCTTCTACTCCGCTCTGTTAGTGTTCCGTTTACGACAGGTTCGAACGTGTTCCGCGTGGAATTGTTTTACGTACATAGTGCGTTTTATTGATTAACCTCTAATTATAACATCCAAAAGAACAAAAACTACATAAAATATTTTATTTATTTATTCGCACGCGTGGTTTGTCGATGAAAAAACATTATTCTCCTGCGCAGTCGGGTAAAAGTAGCCTATGTCTCAATCCCGATCATAGTTTACCTGTATACCGAATTTCATCGTAATCGGTCCAGCCGTTTAGTCGTTAAAAGGTAACAAAAAGATACAAAGTCAAAATCAAAATCTTTTATTCATTTAAATCACAAGGATCACTTCAAAACGTCAATTTTACAGCATGTTCCTTCGCGACCAAGCCAGGAAATAAAGGCAAGAAAACAAGGCTGATTGTTTTAATGATCCTTTTAGAATACATAACAATAAAGAACATAAATTACGTCCAAATTGTAACATTTTTGAACGAGTTCGAGCAATTTCAATCCCAAGCTTCTCTATCATCTAAATAATCCGATATTTTATAGTAGGCTTTTTTATAAAGATTTTATTAAATTGCGTTTTTAAATTTGTTAATTGTCAATTGTTGTACATCACTTGGGAGTTTGTTATAAAAGCTTACACCTTGCCCTTTAAACGATTTCCTAACTTCATGGAGTCTACAAGTGGCAACAATACGACAAAGTTACTTTCGAATTTAGTTACAAGTTCGTTTATGTACCTACATATTAATTTTATTTTGTGCAGTAATTAATTTTTATTCATTCATTTAATTTATTGAACGAGCGAAGCGAGATCTCTAAGTCACCTTGGGCAAATTGGCGTTGTATGTACATATGTTTGTTTGTCCGAGGATCACTTTCGAAGCGTTGATCCGATCATCGTGAAATTTAATACATAGGTAGGTAGTGATAGCACAATTTTGGTGTGACTAAATGAACTAAAAAATATTGGGGGGTTGTTGAGATATTGGGGTTCAAGAGGGGTAAAAAAATATAAATGAGGCTAACTGGTGAAATGGGACGTCAAATGAAAAGTATTCATTAGTACATTAAGACTCCGTTTTTATTTTTCGTAAATTCTTTATTGTTTTTGAGTTATTAGCCATGATAAAATAAGAACTGAACTTTGACAAAATTCACAGGGTACACCGGTGATACCACAGTGCTGAAATTTGGTATGCGTGTAGCTTAAGTGACACAAATATAGGCAAAAGTCTGTAATCCAGAATAACTGCAATTTGTATCCCAAAAAAGGGCGAGTGACATGAACTCTCATTACTTGTAATTTGAATGAAACTGTAGGTCAAGTTATTTGGTTTCTCATTTCGTGTTACTACTTTATTAATTAAGGCCGGCTTGCACAACGATCCCTAAACGTATTTAGCGACTAAATATGTTTAAATTGTACGTATTCGTATGATTTGACAGCTCCTTAAATCTTAATTAGCCACTAAATACGTTTAGGCATCGTTGCGAGTCGCCCTAAGAATATTTTTTTTTTGTGTTTTGGGAGACTCGCGAGAGTTCGGGGCGAACCACTAGTTATATTAGTAAGGATGTGAAAAATAAACGCTAACTGCAATATATTCCGAGCCAATCTTCTGCAAGTACCTCTATTGTATTCTTACTTTCCTAAGGATTATTTAGCGAAATTACTTATTCGTCGAACATTAAAAAGAATATTAGATACATTCCGTAATATATTACGCGACGCAAAGAAACTCCAGCTTGTTTAAATAAAGGAGCTTAAGGCTCCTTTACTTTTCATATCATAAAATAATATATGCTTATATTTTTAAGTGACGGACGTAAAAAATATGGACAGAGTTTAATTAACTAGAAAATTAATCAGTTGGGTAAGCCGGTTCGCGCGCGATGTAACTTCACGCGCGCCGATAACACTGGAATGACTGCACTAAAACCGTTTATCAAGTCACGCACTATTCACTATTCGATCGACTTGTGACGTGGCGTCTTTTTTTTCACGGAATTACACAAGTCTTCAAGGAGACAGGGGAGCACATAATACATAACTGTACTGCTACCAGAATTGCTAGATTAAGAACAGGTCTGCAAGGCCTTTTCGAGTCATCGGCATACAATGGGGATCCAGAGAACTGCTCCCATCAAATCAAAGTCCTATGTTACTTCAAAGAGTTGGATAGCTGCGGTCAAGTTCACTATCATCATCAGCCTGTACTTGAGTAAAGGCCTCCTCACTTCTGCCGCTGCTCTCGAGCAGGGGCACCCTGGCCAAGGTTTTGACGATTACGCGATTATGCAGTCTACGATGAAACACGCTTTGCCTAGATGAAACCTACACACGCGACCTTGAACATCCCTAGGTTGTAGTTATCAGGAAACCATAAGACTCCATAGTAGAATAGTACCCAGAGTAGTAGAGTTCCTTGTGATAGGGCTCGCCCCAGAAAGTACTATCACCATACCTATTTCTGCCGCCAAGCAGCATTGCTGTGTTTCAGTTTGAAGGCTTTACACCTGTATGCCTCAAGTTTATGAACGCGGAGCATCTGGTTACCCGAAGATAGAATGGGGATACATAGATTATTGTTAATTATTTTAATTTCACACAATACACTTCAATGCGGGACGTCAGAACAGATATTACCCCCCCACCCCTCCTCCTCACCACTAGAATTAGAATAAGATGTCGTTCCGTCCACATTTTTTTACGTCCGTGTTTCAAATGTTATCTTCTATTTTATTCATTGGGTATGTTTGATATTTGAATACGTTTCAGTATTATTTTAACACGAAAATTCGTATAATGTTTTATTTTCTGCATAATATGAAGATCGACAAACAAACCGTCTCGTTTGTACACTTCGTCATATAATCTGACTGTAAAAGAGATCAAGGACGCTGAAAACATAGGGTTCTGTATCCCGAGGTGTGCCAACGGTACCCTAGTACGTTTAGACGACTTCTGTGGTACTGTGGGCGAACAGCCGGCTGAGATGCAGGAGGTAGCGGGTTCGATTCCCGCCGAGGAACAAAATGTTTGCACGATCTACAGATATTTGTTTCGGGTTGTTTCTCTATATATTATAAGTATATATTTACAAAAATAAGTATTTAAGTAAGTATTCTATCAGTTACCTGGTTCCCATAATACAAGCTTTGCTTAGTTTGGGGCCAGATAGCGCTGTGTGAAATGTCCAGCAATATTTATTTATTATTATTATAATTTATAATATTAAGTACGAAGCAGTGGACGACGACAGAAGCAGTAACAGCAGTGGACGTCTGACATGATGATGATGAGTTCGTTTTGTTGAGCGAATAGAAAGCAACAGTGTCACACAACTCAGCCGATCCGTAAATCTAATTCCGCAGATCTAAATCCTTAATTTATTTGTCAGGGCCCTCCAGGAATTTTAATGTACAGATAAATTCCACAATCACAGACAAATGTCGCATTATCACACTGCAGGAATTTCCACGTGAAAAACCCCCCTACAGATGTTTCACTGTAACGGGACTTTCTATGTAATATGAACTTTAGGAAGATTGCTTTAGAGTTTAGATTCGAGAAGGGTCAGAATGATCTTATATTTTGTTCTTAAAGATGGTCCATAACGAGCAACATTTTAAAGGCAATGTGTTGATGGCAAGTATAATATTGCCAGTAATTTTACCGCAATTATGTTCGTTAATTAAATTATGTGTTACTAGCTTCCACCAGCGGCTTCGCACGTTTTGTTTGTCAACAAAAAGTAGGTAGCCTATGTGTTAATCCAGATTATAGTACGTACATACATACGGTTCAGCCGTTACGACGTGATTGAGTAAAAACAAACAAACATGTAAATAAACAAACATCCAAACTTAAGCATTTATAATATCAGTGTGATGTCTAGAAGGAATTGTGAGAGCTTTTGCCCAGCAGTGGGACAGAAGTAAGTGTAATAATAAAAAACGAGTGTACTTTAGAGCACAGGACTGAAGTAAAACTTCTTGTTCAGAAGATTAATTTATAAAATTGTTCAATTACAAAATTGTCCACACGTCTGTGGGTAGATCAGTCTATGTTCATTAACGTTTACGACTAGCTGAAGGGAATTATATACTTACATATAAACAAAATAAAGCAATAACAAAAATAAATAGAAAATATTAAAAAATATATATATAATTAAGAAATGTTTAGACAATTATTCATTTATTTTATTACACAGCAGCACTCTCTTTATTAAGAGTGGATATGATATATTTTTTAATTGTAGTGACCGACCGAAAGTCCGATTTCGGTTTCGGCCAAGAAATCTAGTTACAGCCTTAGTATCGGTTACGGTTAAAAATGGCCGAAACTTTCGGCCGCGCCGAAACCGGAATTCTTTCGTGAATAATCGTGCGTAGTTCGGCGAAGTTCGCGGCTAACTCGTGTGCTCGCCCACCGCGGTAAATACAAATCTCAAAAAATAAATATTACATTATACTTAAAAATATTGTATTATATTAATTAAAATATTCATATATAATTAAATATTAATTAAAATATTCAATTGAGAGTCTGTAGTTATGTATGTAGTATATGTCTAAGTCTAACTGAATGTTCTTTTTTGAAAAGTTTATTTCCAAGAGTAAGTCTTAAAATATTTATTTAGTTTATAGTTTCATGACATGAAAGAATAAAATATATATCTGTTACGTAATTAAATTATTGCTTTTGGAACGAAGTTCCTTATCGCGCGTTGCGAAAAGGGGCTAGACGGAAAAAATTAAGACCAAATGTTGTAACGACACTTTTTGCTATAGTTGTAAGTAGAGATGGGTAACCACCCGGGTTAAAATACATGAGTGGGTTAAAACACAATTATCACCCAAGACATTCCACCCACTGGGTTGTTTGAGCGGGTGAAAATGAAATAAGTAGTAATTATTAACAATGACGTCTAATAAAGTACCTAGGTACCTTTAAACTTCTTTAGCTCCATCTATATGTATGTATATTTATATACAGTGTTTTTTTAACTGGGACAGTACGGCAGCACCCATAACCAGAGAAGATACATGTGCAGTTTCTTTTGAAACATCAGCTCGTTTTCGAAGAAAAACATTTTGGCATTAAAATTTTTTTGGTCAAGCGTGAGTAGCGCCTTAAAATGAATCAAGTTGGTAATTTTTTTTATGCCGATCCATGCAGTTCTATGTAAGGATCATTTTATTGTAGCGGATGAAAAAAATCTGAGCAGCGAAATTTAGTCAAATTTGATAATATATATTCTCATACAAAAGGACAAAGCAAAATTCCTTCAACAAACATTTTATTAGATTCTAATTGCACATTAAAGAAGTATTAATACTGTAGCGATTAAGAAGTTTAGGAACTCCATGCTCTCATGAGCAATTCAAAAACATTTCGTATTTCAGAACAATTTTAAATTTCAAACATTGTTCTTGCACCTGTCGGACTTTTATATCAGTCATTGCATCATCTTATTTGTCCTATCATGGCATTGTCAAATATGCAAAAAGAAGACTGAATTGAAGCATACTTCTGACTGAATTGAATCGCGGTCTGGGCAGCGTTCCTGATACCACTTCAGCGCATTAGTTGGGATTTGTCGGTTAAGGAAGTATGCTTCAATTAAGTCTACTTTTTGCGTATTTGACAATGCCATGATATGTCAAATAAGATGATGCAATGACTGATATAAAAGTCCGACAGATGGAAATGTCAAGTTTATTCTGTTTCCCTATTTTTTTATTTGCCAATGGCAAATGCACAAAACCGTGCGACCCCAAGAAAGAAAAATAAAAAGGGTCAACCTTATTTTGAGGATCATACAGTAAGTACATAAGTTATTTTCTACTGCTGCCTGCCATCTGTTTTTTGGAATTTTCGTAACTTTTTCGTAAATCGAAGATGGTAGATTCAAAATACGAAACGTCGTAAATACTTTTTTTATCTATAGCAATTCGCCAAGTCATGCGTGCGTAAAGAAGATTTACTTAGTAATAAATCGATCTAAATTTAATTCCGACATTTATTAATTTTCCAGCTTTATGTGTTTATTAGAACGCTACTATTAATTTAATATTTTAATTACGTAAGTACCTAGTAGGTACCTACCAAAGTGGGCACCTACCTTATTTTAACTTTGGCATTAAAATAGCCAAACACCCATTTTCACCCCGCAAAATGGGTGAAAATGGGTTAAAATCGGGTTAAAACCCAAATGGGTAGAATGGGTTTTTACCCATTACCCATCTCTGGTTGTAAGCCGTGCGGCGTGCGCGTGCTTCTGTCTGTCTCTCTCTCTCTCTCATAGAAAGCAAGCCAGTTATTTTCGTTTCGTCTTTTTATTTCGCATTGAACAGTGTGGTGTCGCGACGATTATTTTTGTTGAGTGTATACAGGTTTTTTGTACATAATAAATAATAACAATACTGAATCCTGACTGTGTTTCTGCACAAGTTCCGGATATTGCTGATGGAGTTAGGTAAGTAGAGATTTTATACAGACAATAAATGCTAATGTTACAGGTAACGGGAGTTCATGTAATGTGGTTATTCTTTTTTGGGGTACAAATTGCAGTTATTCTTGGTTTCAGACTTTTGCATTTGTGACACTTAAGCTACACGCATACCAAGTTACAGCACCGTGGGGTCAATGGTGTACCCTGTGAATTTCGTCAAAGTTCAATTTTTATTATGGCTAATTACTCAAAAACTATAAAAACTTTACCAAAAATAAAAACGGAGTCTAAATGTACTAATTAATATTTCATTTGACGTCCCACTTGACCTAAAGCCACAAGCCAATTATTACTAAAATTGAGCCAACTGATTAAGTTTATATTACATTATATTAGTTAATAATAAAAAAATATTATTATAACTTTAAAAAAAATAACATTTTATTACAATTCCTTCACTAATGAATCGAAAAGAACTTCGTTCCATCCGGGTGTCCCTTGACACCTCTCAAGTTTTTTTTTAATTTTATTTATTACTACTTATGTTTCGGCTGACAAACCTGTTTCGGACGTACACTATTTATTTGTAATAATTTACTATTGGAAATGTCAGTAGTGGAGACCACGGACTGGAAGACGCAGCGTAGGCCGGCCCCCCACAAGGTGGACCGACGATCTAGCTAGTAAGAATAGCGGGGAGCCGTTGGGCGCCGCTCGTTGTGGCGATCTAAGGGGGAGGCCTATGTTCAGCAGTGGACGTCCGCCGGCTGATGATGATGGTGGTGAATGTCAATAGTAACTTAGTAACACTATTATATACAAACAGATCATTGTAGAGACGACACATTCTGACTCTTCTTCTTCCTGTCCTTTTCCCACATTATGCGGGGTCGGCACAACATGTATTCCTCCTCCACATCTCTCCTCTATCAGACGTCATCTCCGTTGTCACTTCCTTCCTACCCATATCATTCTTCACACAGTCCATCCATCTCTTCTTCGGCTTTCCTCTACTTCTTTATCCATCCACACTCATATCTAACACTCTTAATTAGTCACATGATTTTCTTCTCTCCGCATGAGATGCACATACCACGCTAGCCTCTTACTCCTCAATTTTTCTATCACGGCGCTACTTTCAAACTTACTCTAATATACTCATTCCTGATCATCCATTCTCGTTAGACGACACATTCTGACTTTCAGATTATAAAAGGATACGACTTTGAAGTTGTTGTAGAAGGCTGAATGTTAACATTCACACTCTCTGCGATTTGGTGAAAACTGGCCCTTAGATAGCAATTAATATACAACCAGCAATAATTAAGAGCGCCGAAGCACGGCAACTATTGACAATAGATTAAGCGTGTGGTTAAGAGTTGACTATACCTCAGCCCAAACTCGAATTTCACCCCCGCTTCTCCGCGCGCCGCAGCACATCCGATCTCGCCGTAGTTCATATGTTTGCCGGTTTGTTTATCATTCAGTCCCTTCATTTTCTTGTTGTGCTTATTTCTCATTACTACGTCTTTACAAAAACCAACTTAATATAAATTCTACCTAAGAATTACGTGAACGTTTGGAGAGACGAGCGTCATGGGTACGTCTGAAAGCCGAGTCCAGACTGCAGCGCGGATCAGGCGTCCGAAACGAATGGTTTCATTAGTGCAAAACTTAGGTATTCTCATTTTATCGTCAAATTAATGGATATTTCGAAAATTTTAAACAAAGGTGCACTTATTTATGTTGTTTAGAATTACTGTATAAAATTTCAAGATCTAAATTAAAGTATTCATTACATAGGAACGGTTTTAAGATAAATTTGGAATCGTCTTTGGATTTTTTTTCTATGGAAATAATTTTACGGAATCGTGTTTTCACAACACAGGCGTTTTAGCACGTATGCCCTTAATTAACCTTAACTATAACATATATGAATTACAGATTGAAAACACAAAATTTGTTGAACAAAACATTGTTTCTCAATAAGCGATTTAACGTCTCCCCAGGTATAGTGCGCCCCACTTCGTCGATGCCAAATTAAAATGCAACATTTGACGTAAATGTGAAATATGCCTAAAAGTAAACTGAAGATTTTAATTCTTTGAATTCTTCCGCGCGTCTTTGATTTTTTAGTGAAACTGCTCACCGTAATAAGAACTAATGTTTCTTCTGTGACCTCAATGCATATATCTGTAGCATTTTAAGCTTTATTAGCGGAGCGTAAGAGCAATACTCGCATGCAGGCAAACTTGCTGACCGAACAGTAATGAAACAATGTGTTGTCCCCACACAATCAAGGGTGGATGTCCACATTAAGCGGTTTAGGGCGGGCGCAACCTTGGCGACAGTCGCGCATTACTTTTAGAACACTTTTTTTACTTTTAGACTCTTAATGTGTCAGGTATATTTCACTTTTATTAACACGCTTTTATTAGCTTGGTATGTAGTTATTATGTAACGGAATCTTTGAGCTTGATTTTCAGCCACTTCTAAACGTCGAATTATATTTAAATTTTGCACACTCGTGTCTAAAGTTTGACACTTTTTCAAGGAGATACGAGTCGTAATCGGTTACCGGATATAGGAACACGCCATTAATCGACGAATCGCGTTTCAAGTCACTCGGTTTTATCTCTCTCGCTCTCATTACTTCTACTTTTACCGGGGCGAGCAGAGTCGCAAGTGTGCGCTCAATCTTAGCGCATCCTGTAAGTGATAGCCACAAGAATTGAACCCACCAGGTTTATGTGTGATTAAACTAGGACCCTAAAGTGTTCTGATGAGTTCCAAACGAAGTAAGGATTTGGTTTAAGCGATTTGTTTCTTTGTGAATAGTTTTTGCGTTACCTGCTCTTTCAAATATTACTAGTTGCCAGTGCATAGTGCTCGAAATTCGACCGTAATTCACTAAGGTAGTCTGTTTTTCCCAAAGAATACAACCCGGGCCTCTTTAAGGTGTTTAAGAGTGAATAGGATTCTTCTTAATCTTCGTGCTTCATCTTAGACCACATCATCGCTTACCATCAGATGAGATTGTGGTCAAACGAAGATATATCCAGTTTAAAAAAGGGTGACTTGCACAACAATCCTTAAACGTATTTAGCGACTAAACATATTTAAATTTAACGTAGGTATTTGTATGATTTGACAACTCCTTAAATCATATTTAGCTACTAAATACGTTTAGGCATCGTTGCGCAAGTCGCCCTAAATGTCTTTTAACCGACTTCAAAAAAGGAGGAGGTTCTTAATTCGACTGTATTTTTTTATGTTTGTTACCTCAGAGCTTTCGACTGAGTGAACCGATCTTGATTATTCTTTCTTTTATTTGAAAGCTGGTGCTTCCCGTGTGCTCCCAATTTGGTTTAGTTCTGACAATGGAATCCATGAGAAAACTGTACAAGCCTTGAATTTGTTTAATTTTTATGTTATGTTATGTTTGTTAGCTTAGAACTCCGTTATCAACAGATTTGGAAAATTAGTTTTTTATTTAAAAGGATATGCTTTTAGATTGATCCCATGGGAAATTTCATCAAAATTGGTAGAGTAGTTTGATTTTTAGTGTTATCTGAAGTCGGTTATATTTTTATTAGAAAGTTACTTGTTTTAGCTTAGTTATAACATTCGCCCTTTCCGCTCTATATAACATAAACTATGCCAAATCTCATCTCATACTCCTTCGTGAGCGCAATAACTTTAAAAAAGGGGTAGAAAGTTTACTCTTCACGTATCCATACTAATAGGTATTATAAGTTCGAAAGTAACTGTCTGTCTGTTTGTTAGGATTTCATGACTGAACGGCTGGAGCGACTATGTAAGGATATGGTGATTGATACCACCTACATTTTTAGGGTTCCGCACCCAAAGGATAAAACGGCACCCTATTACTGAGGCTTCTCTGTCTGTATCTGTCCGTCTGTCACCAGGCTGTATCTCATGAACCGTTATTGTTAGACAGTTGAAATTTTCAAAGATGATGTATTTCTGTTGCCGCTATTACAACAAATACAGAATAAAACAAATATTTAAGAAGGGCAAATAAACAAACGTGATTTTTTTGCTCATATTAGCTCGATATTGATAACGGCAACAGGAAGACGCTTGAAATATTCACAGAAGATTTAGTTATATATTCACTTTAAAATAAATAATTAAATTAAAATAAATAAATATTTAAGGGAGGCTGCCATACAACAAACGTGGTTTTTTTTTGCCGTTTTTATAGATAATTGTACGGAACCCTTCGTCCGCGAGTCCGACTCGCACTTGGCTTTTTGTAAATACATACCTACTTATAATATATAGAGAAACAATTAGTCTCAACAAATATCTGTAGATCATGCAAACATTCACAAAAACATGAACATGCACCAAGACGTCGGAACAAGGGTGGTGGAACTCAAGTGGAACTGGGCAGGGCACTTGGCTAGACGGAGTGATGGCAGGTGGAGTAAATCTGTGACCGAATGGTGGCCAAGAACAGACCTAAGAAATCCAAGACGTCCGTCGGCGCGGTGGGTCGACGACGTAAATAAAGTCGCGGGCAACTCCTGGATGCGCGCAGCACAGGACGGGGAAGGGTGGCGTTTACAAAGGGAGGCCTAGACCCAGCAGTGGGTACTTAAGGGCTGTGGATGATGATGATGCAAACATTTGTTCCGCGGCGAGAATCGAACCCACAACCTCCTGCGTCTCAACTGGTTATTCGCCCACAGCGCAACGGAGGTCGTACTAAGGTACGACAATCGATCCTTAGATCGATAGATTCGATAGTCTCAACACATGTCTAACACCTCTGATTTCACACACATAAAATGCATTCCAACTGCACTCTAAAACATTCCTGAACACTTCACCACTGCGTCACGGAGGTCGTCATGTTTTTTTTTATATTATATGGAAGTGGGATTGGGCGGGTCATGTTTCCCGCATGCAAGCAAATAGGTGGGCCTATGGTCGTAACTGGATGGATCCCTGTGGATGGAAAGCGACACCATGGAAGGCCTAAGAAGCGGTGGCGCGATGATTTGGACGCTTTTTATAGGGACTGGCGGGATTTGGTACAAGATCGAGAAAAGTGGTGAGATGAGGGGGAGGCCTTTGCCCAGCAGTGGGACAACATAGGCTAGATAAAAAAATATATGGAAATGGAATAAGCATAACGCCCACCTGATGTTAAGTGGTAATCATCGCCTATAACAGATAATTGCCTCGTAGGTCACGCACCTTAGAAATGTGCCCTACGATGCACTGCCCTGCGTCCATCATCTGAGACATACAGGTGTAAAGCCTCGTGTAATTTCACCGGCAACCATACCCTTCAAACCGAAACACAGGAATGCTGCTTGGCGGCACAAATAGGTAATTGGTTGTTTATTTCGATAGTGTGCATTGAAGCTGTTATCTGCGGGCTTATTTTTGGTAATCTGTGGCATGCCGAAGGCGGGCGCCTTCCAGTGATGCATAGCACACTTGGCGCAAAAACGAGGGTAGATCTAAATCACTCGGTCACGCCCATCGCTGGGCGACTAGCCAGACTCGTGTCGCGGTCTTACTATCCAATTCTAAATCTATAACGAGTTGTCTGATTGGATACTATAGTCTGACAAATATTTCAAATCAATATTTATTCGCAGATAAAGAGAGAATAAATGAATATGAATACACTACTGTTCTTTAGAATATTTATCAGTTTAAATAATTCAACCTATATTTCTACAGTGTAGGAAACGCATCGACAATACCCCGGGTGTTGCCGGTGTCAATAAATGGGGGGGGGGGGGGGGGTCTTGAGATATTGGGATTCAAGAGGGGTAAAAAAAGACCACATGCATACCAGAAATTTGGTATGCATGTAGCTTTAGTGACAAGTAATTTGGTAATGCATTTCGTTGCACTATTTTTATATTCGAAGATTAATTTTTTTTTTGTTTTTGTGGGAGACTCGCGAGATCTCAGTTCGGGGCGAACCACTAGTTGTATAAACATTGATTTCTAGGATAATGCTGTTAATTAAATTACCGTTTTCAGGGCGTATTTGTAATAAAGTATGTGGTGAAACGTGATAAACTTTTTTTTAAATCTGACATCATGTAGTACGATATCCTGCATCCTTTACATACTTTAAAAATGTCATCGCGTTTTATATTAGGAAAACCGTAGAGTGGTCATTGTTAAAAATATCTTAATTTTTGAATTGTTTTCTGAATATATGTGAACACTGTATCTTGACAAATGATAGGCAACCTTTTTTGAGACAGTTCACAAAATAATAACAGTATTTAAATGTTATGATAAAATAAAACTAGTCAATATAATAATACTTTTTTACAAACATTATTTTTTCGATTCATTACATACTAGCTGACAAATTCGGAGCTTCGCACGTGTAGTTTTTCAATAAAAACATTACCCTCCTTCTGCGCAGTTGGGTAAAAAGTAGCCTATGTCACCCGGGGATAGTGTAGCTTCCCAACAGTGAAGGAATTTTTTAAATCGGTCCAGTAGTTTCGGAGCCTATTCAATACAAACAAACAAAGAAACAAATATTTCCTCTTTATAATATTAGGTATAGATATATATCGCACAGGATAGAGGAGGCTGGCAGAAAACAAGGGAGGCCTATACCCAGCAGAGGGTGATTCCAGACTAAAATGATGATTACCTATAGGTGTGATTCAGTTTTTATTATGTTTTTCGGGTTCTGTTCCAAAGAGGAAAGTATACTTTTCATAATTATATGTATAAAAGGAGTAATCATAAACTACAGAACCAATTTAAAAAAATATTTACTGATAAAAAGCTACACTATTCTTGAGCGCTATAGGCTATTTTTTAACAGATTAAAAATGTTTTTAGTACGAATTCTCAAAGTTAATAATCAAATAAAGTAGTTGAAGATAATGTCGCTGCGCTGACGTGTAAGTCAGCTATTATTTTAATCGTTGCAGTTAGAATATTTTAATAAATTATTATATACTAGCTTCCGCAGAATGGCTAAAATGCCGAGAAGTAACCGGTGTCACCTGCGACAAAAGAATGCCAGTAAAACTTAAAGGTCTTATTTATAAGACTATCATAAGACCAGTCTTAACGTATGGAAGCGAAACTTGGGTCGTAACGCAGAAGAACATACCTACCATCCAAGTCGCCGAAATGAAGATGCTGAGGTGGATGTGCGGCGTCACGAGGCTCGATAAAATCCGTAACGAGTACGTGCGAGGAAGCCTGGGGGTGCGCGACATCGCAGACAAGATGCAGGAGAGTCGGCTGCGATGGCACGGTCTGGAGGACTGACTACGTAGGGAATTTGCCACTACAACTTTCCATCCCCGGTCGAAGATCTAAGAAGAACGATCAGGAAAGCTGACCCCAGCACCATGTGGGATACATAGCTGGGAAGAGAGAGAGCTACCGCCCGCGGCTTCGCACGCGTGGTTTGCCAATAAAAAGTAGCCTATGTGTTACTATGGATAGAATAAGGATACATTTATTTATCTTCTTATAAAACAGTAGTATACCTACTTGATTATCATAATAAGTAATATAAAAATATTGTAAAAATCGTAAGTAAATCTAGGAAACAATGAGGGTAGGTAAGTAAGTATACAGTTGAACAACTACCTTCCGTGCTAGTTTACAACTGTGTTGCGGCAAGGGAAGGATTCTCGACCCATGTACATATGACTCAGTTTTAAATACAGTTTGACAGATATCAGTGGTATGGTACTGCAGGAGTACACAAATTGATACAGTAGTTATTGTAGTTAATCCAGGTTATAATCAACGTACATACCAAATTTCACCGAAATCGGTTCAGCCGTCACGACGTGATTGAGTAACAAACATCCACACATTCATCCATACAAACTTTCGCGTTTATAATATTAGTGGGGTGTTTTGTCTATTCCAAGGCGTCCTGTTCCCAACATATGCAGCGCATGTGTCTCCAATACAAATGAATAACGTCGTCGCGAGTCAACGATATACCAATGAAATATTAATAGTTCCGATTCATAGTTTTATTTATAACATTCATTCATTATTTTATACGCTCCAAGCTTACTGACAAGTGAAGTGGCAGTGGGCAGGGCACATAGCTCGAAGAACTAACTCAATGAACTCAAAAGGTTGGTGGGAGCCGTTGGGTGCAAGCCGCACAAGATCGGTCGCTCTGGAAATGTATGGGGGAGGCCTGTGTTCAGCAGTGGACGTCGTCCAGGACGTCCTTTGGCTGATATGATGAAGCTCATTCAGAAAGCCAAGACTTCAATAAATATAAATATTGCTGGACATATCACAAAGCGCTATCTAGCCCCAAACTAGCTTGTACTATGGAGAACCTGTTATCTGATTGAATACTTATATACTTTTTTTTGTAAATACATAATTATAATGCATAGAAAAACCGGAACTGAACTGAACTCCGTAGATCATGCACACATTTGTTCCGCGGCGGGGATCGAACCCACTACCTCCTGTGTCTCAGCCGGCTATTCACCCACTGCACCACGAAGGTCGTCAAATAAAACGCTTCATTAATTTATTGATCCATACTAATATTATAAATTCTAAAGTATAAATCTGTCCATATGTTTATTGCATTTTCACGACTAAACGGCTGGACTAATTTTGATGATATTCTGTATATAAATAGATTATGCCCGGGATTGAGTCAACTTTTATTGACAAACCACGCGTGCGAAGCTGCGGGCGGGTCAGCTAGATTTAAATGAAAAAAAGCTTCTTCCCGCTAAACATTACCCTCTTTCTTCATAGTCAGGTAAAAGATGTCTCAATCCATGTCATAATCTATATACCAAATTTCATCGAAATCGGTCCAGCCTTTTGTTGTGAAAAAGTAACAAACAGCAAAACAACAAGCATAACAAGCAGCATTGCTGTGTTTCGGTTTGAAGGGTATGGTTGCCGGTGCAATTACAGGAACATGAGGCTCAAGTTGATGGACTCAGTGCATCGTAGGGCACGTTTCTAAGGTGCGTGACCTAGGAGGCAATACTTTGTTATAGCCGATGGTTACCACTTAGCATCAGGTGACCCTACGCTTATTCCATCAACAAGTCGTATAACAAAAAAAAAAAAAGACAGAGTTACTTACATTCGAATTTATAATATTAGTAGGATTTTAAGAAAAAACAGAAATTAAACAAAAATATATTTTAGTTCAACTGTTCTGTTACAAAATATAAATAAATTTGTTACAATCCGTTATTTTAATATTGCTTCACCTTTATTGAATTACAATCTGAATTAAGCTGATATTAGGTAGATAAAAGATATATAATAATAGGTAATAGTAGGTAGATAAAAGATATATAATAATAGGTAATAGTAGGTAGATAAAAGATATATAATAATAGGTAATAGTAGGTAGATAAAAGATATATAATAATAGGTAATAGTAGGTAGATAAAAGATATATAATAATAGGTAATAGTAGGTAGATAAAAGATATATAATAATAGGTAATAGTAGGTAGATAAAAGATATATAATAATAGGTAATAGTAGGTAGATAAAAGATATATAATAATAGGTAATAGTAGGTAGATAAAAGATATATAATAATAGGTAATAGTAGGTAGATAAAAGATATATAATAATAGGTAATAGTAGGTAGATAAAAGATATATAATAATAGGTAATAGTAGGTAGATAAAAGATATATAATAATAGGTAATAGTAGGTAGATAAAAGATATATAATAATAGGTAATAGTAGGTAGATAAAAGATATATAATAATAGGTAATAGTAGGTAGATAAAAGATATATAATAATAGGTAATAGTAGGTAGATAAAAGATATATAATAATAGGTAATAGTAGGTAGATAAAAGATATATAATAATAGGTAATAGTAGGTAGATAAAAGATATATAATAATAGGTAATAGTAGGTAGATAAAAGATATATAATAATAGGTAATAGTAGGTAGATAAAAGATATATAATAATAGGTAATAGTAGGTAGATAAAAAGTGTATTAAAAATAGTTGTGGACAATTTAACAACATATTTAATTCTTTGGTACCTAAGTATCTGTTTTACCAGCTTAATTCCGACTGTAGCCAGCACCTATAAACCATTAGGAAACTTCACTGAAGCAAATCCTAGGATTTCATTAGGTCACCAAGACATGCTGCAATGTTACATTTTAACGGGTACTTATTAAACAGGTTTCTTTTTAATAGCATTATTCGCCTCGGAAAATATAAGTTACCTTTTAATTACTAAGTCGGCCACAACCAACGCGCGTCTGATTATTAGTATATTAGCCACTAGTTATCTTCTATGTAAGCCACTGTAAATATGACTCAGTATGGTGGTTATTTTTAGCATCTAAATTTGTGGCATGCATTCAAATAGCAAACTTCTAAAATATTAATATATGACACCAAAATAGTTATTCTATTAGCTTCTAATTGTATAATTCGGTATGTTTTACATGTAAGTCATCCTACATTAATCGATCGTTAAATTTACCTAAAATTGACATCAAATAGTATATTAAAGCCACTATTATTATGTACATATGAACTATTGAGGACAGACAAGTGTCTGTCCTCAATAGTTAGATAAAAATCAATTTGTGTATTAAAAAAATACAATCATTTATAGTAATTATTTTAGCTAGGAGGTTCTATACTCGAGGTGCCCCGTGTCGATTCCCCCTCTAGCGTCGGACTGCACAAATAGTTTTTTTGGGGTGGGCTCTCGCCAGAACTCTGGCGTGGTCAGCCCTGAGTGTCGCTTTCCCCACTCAACCTTCACTCCGCTATGGAAGTCAGCGGTTCGCTTCGCTCGCCACCTCCCCCCTTCGCTCCGCTCGGCTTCGCGGGCTTGCTCCACTCAGGACCTTCCACGCGAGCTTCTGGCTCCGCGCTTTTTTATAACACTCTAGGGGTGTCACGCACAAGACTGCCCAGAGTCGGGGTGCCCCGCTTCTAGACCTCCCACTCATCTAGACCTAACCTACACTAGTCGGGGTGACCTGTCTCGATTCATACATACACATTTACACTTTATTTAATTTTATACACCTAACACACATACGTTGCGGCAGACCTTCTCCTTCCGATTCCTCGTCAGAACAGTACAAAGGTACTTCGTTTTCACTTTTAGATGTCATAACTAATTAAAACTTTTCGAAAACTTTAATTAATTACAGATGAAACTATTGCAATACGAACGCACAAACGACAATAAACAAACATGGGCGTATGGGTCGGTACAAGAATTGAATGGCGCTCGCTGATTGGTCCAAATGGCCGGTTGCTGTCATGTTGCGCACTCGCGCCAATTCGTACAGTGGCTATTTTCACGATAAAAGAATATGAAGTATTATTTTACATGCTAAGTTATAATATATGATGTTGTTTATTGAAGCGTGAATATATTTTACATGCTAAGTTATAATATATGATGTTGTTTATTGAAGCGTGAATATATTTTACATGCTAAGTTATAATATATGATGTTGTTTATTGAAGCGTGAATATATTTTTTTTGAGGATCTTGTATTGAAGCTGTAAAATGTAAAATGGTTATGAGTTGCAAATTCCGTGGCCGAGTTAGTAAATTAGTTGGCAATGTATAAATCAGAAGGACAAGTAAAAATAATTGTAGATCTTGACTTGACGCTTTCTTTAACATTTTTAGTTGGCGCTGTAGAGAAGATGAATTAGTTTATTAGAGGCTATCTCATTTTCCTGATGCTTAGTTATTAAATGAGAAGTTTGACCACGTGACCAAAAAAAAATTCTGTGGCCGGATTTATTATTTCCCCTTTTTAACTATCAAATGTGTTGGAAGACTATTACATATATATGTTTTTAGTTATACAATGCAACATTATTATCAGATAGAGCACACTAGACAACTTTTGTTTGCAGAAAGAAATGCTGAAATATGAATAGTCGAGTGTGCAGTAATAGAGGACATGTACACATTTTCTGTTATGTTTATGTTTAAACTGGAGGTGTCCAAATATAAACTTCACTCATTCATTCAATGTCATTCAAATTCATTGATTTTACCCGACTTTAGAAAAAGGAGAATTTTCTGAATACGTCGGAATCTTTTTCCCCGATTACTCGAAGACGCCTGACTGGACCGATTTGAAAAATTCTTTTTTTGTTTAATAGGGTATACTTCCCAGGTGGGTGGGTCTCAGGTCCCATTATCACCAAGTCAGGATCCCAAAAAAATCGAGGATCCCAAAAAAAACCCTCAAATTTTATAGTGGCGCATAATTAGTTTTATTTATTATGTACAATTAAAAAAAACTATTTAAGTATTTGTGTCTGGTACTGATCATCTGATGTTACTGAGCTGATATAACTCCTTAACTATTAGGAGTAAGTGGATAATTCCTTAAATATTATAGGCTCGTAAGACCGCTACTTATTTTCCTTTTTTGAATATTTATTTAAAGAAACCAAGTGCGATATAATTTGTTTGGATAAATAGCTTAGAACTAAACGTAAGCCTAATAACAGGTTTCTACGTTTGAGCATTGTAAAGAAAGATGTCGGGAACAAAAATAAAACAAAAAACCGGCCAAATGCGAGTCGGACTCGCGCTCGAAAGGTTCTGTACCATTATCTATAAAAACGCCAAAAAAAACACGTTTGTTGTATGGGAGCCCCCCATAAATATTTATTTTATTCTGTTTATAGTATTTGTCGTTATAGCGGCCACAGAAATACATCATCTGTTCAACCGTCTAACTATAACGGTTCATGAGACGGCCTGGTGACAGACGAACAGACAGAAAGACAGCGGAGCCTCAGAAATAGGGTGCCGTTTTACCCTTTGGGTACGGAACTCTAAAAACAGCCTAGTTAGCCTATTTTAGAGTTACAATCAAATAGTATTAGAATGTGCACCTATAATAAACGAAATCTAATGTGAATTATTGTGTTTTATGTTGTATAAACCATTCAAATAACATGAATAGAAAGCAAATAATCTAATAATAAAAAACATTTTTTTTTAATTTATTTATTACAAGTAAGTACGTTATAACCTTAATACTCGTAAAACCGTGCAAGCCTACTTGTTTATTCTTTCGAGTTTGTTTTGTACATAAATATGGCTATTCAATCATAACTACTAAGTGATAACCAGCCATACCTAGCCTCAGCGTATGTATAAATTTAACAAGTTATTATAGGTACACACGGCTACACATCAAGCTATAAATTTCCAGTATACGCTGACCTCGCATTGTGTAAGCTTGTCGTGGAATGAGAGGTCAGCCTATACTGGAAATGTATAGCTGGATGTGTAGCCGTGTGTACGTTCGTATAGTATAATGATCATGAATTATTCAGGTTAGCTGATGATGGAAGATACAACTCCTTGTACACTTTCAGATTGATCCCATAGAAATGTTATCAACATAGTTTCAGTAGTTTGGTTAAGTTTGTAATATTTTTGTTAAAAAGTTACTTGTTTAAGCTTTTTAGTTAAGCTACATGAAGCCCGAACTCAGAAGGCATTATTTTTGTTTAAAAATTCGTTTAGCGATCGTTAATAGTTATTTTATCTACGTTTAAAGGCTTTTATCTTATCTTAATATTATCACGTTAAAATACAACACGGCAATCGCATTACAACAGATAAGAAAAGCTTACAATTGAATTTAAATGGCTTACATTTTAGAGAGTGGTCGAAATACTTGGAATGGATTGGATGAAACTAAGGAACGGGCGTAAATTAACATATAAACTAACCACCTTCAAATTAAATTTAATAATAATTGATAGAGCGAAGCGAGATTGTTTTATAATTTAAGTGTGATGCACAATGAAATAAATAAACGTGCATTACTTAGAAAACGTTCGTAATTGATTTCAATCATTAAAATAAATACGGGATTATTATCACGTACCCTCTTATCGGTGAGTGCGAGGTAAGACGGAGCGGATCGCACTCACCCTGATGAAGGTTCACGAATTGAACCGAAACATTGTCGCTCAAAAAATCGATAAGACGGTACGTGATAAATCCCGTAAATCATGAATAAAGCGTTATCGATCTATCTCCAAATCAACTTGGAAGAATCGACTTTATATGTATGTATGTTTTCTTTCAAAGAGATGATCCGTGAAATTTGGTATATATGAAGGTATTGATGGCAAAATCCGGGGTAAACGCCGGGGTGAGGTACCCCGGCAGAAACAGCGTAGCAGAGAGTACTGACCTCTGAGGAGGGGTCAGTACTCTCTGCTACGCTGTTTCTGCTGCATATCAATGATCTGTTCATGCCCGGTATCATTGGGTACGCAGACGACAGTACATTTGTAGAGGTACACTTCTCATGCTCGAGCCAGCAGAACTGAAATTCAGAAGCAGAGAAGAGCTGCTGCAGCGTTTGAAAATGGACACTCAGGGTCGTCTCTGACTGGGGCGATGCCAATCTCGTCAAATTGAATGCTTCAAAAACTCTCCTCAGCGAAAAAGAGTTAGTTTCTAAAAGTTCCCATTTTCGGAAAAGTACCCGTAGCTGTAAAAGATGAAGCCTCGAGCTCCTGGGAGTTTCGCTCACACCTACTCTCAACTTTAGCTCATACATCGAGTCTAAGGCTTAAACAGCTGCCATGAAGCTGGGCATCCTCAACAAGGTCAGGAGATAGGACAGCTTAACACTAGGACATCTTCTTAGTATTTACAAAGCACAAGACCGGTCTGGTGGAGTACTGTTGCCACCTTTGGGATGGTTCGGTACCTTAGACATCAGCTCGCTACCTTAGACTCGATAGAACGTAAAGCTTTTAGGCTTATAGGTGAGAAATATATGGCGGAGACTTAAGACCCAAAGTCTCGAACACCGCCGTAAGTTGCAAGCCTATCGATCTTTTACAGAATACATTTTGAGGAATGTGCCCAGGAACTCTACGATCTCATTCCGCCATCTCCTTTCCATCAAAGTACAAGCAGGCGCACGACTCAGTACTATCTGTACCTAGTTCATATACCACCCATTCGCGCACACCGTTTTGGTTCTACGTTCTTGATGCGCACAGCTAAAGTATGGAACACTTTGCCGTCGTCTGTTTTTCCTAAAGAATACAATCCGGGCCTCTTTAAGGTAAGAGTGATTAGATTTCTTCTAGATCTTCGTGCTTCATCTTAGACCACATCATCGCTTACCATCAGGTGTGTTTGTGGTCAAACGAAGACCTATATAGTTTTAAAAAAAAATTGATGTGACCAAATGAGCTAAAAATGTAGGGGAGTTGTTGAGATATTGGGGTTCAAGAGGGGTAAAAATAAATCATAATGAGACAACACGATTAAATGGGACGTTTAATGAAAGGTCTTTATTTGTACATTTCGACCCCGTTTTTATTTTTTGTTTAAGCCTTGTAGTTTTTAAGTTATTAGCCATAATAAAAACTGATCTTTGACGAAAGGTCATTGGGCATTTTGTTCGGACATATGACCCACGGCGCACAAAAACGAAACAGGGCTAGGTATGTAGTTAAATGTATATGTTACTTAATGGTATGGGTCGCATTATTGCAGGATATGGGAGAACCGCAAAAAAAATTTTTTTAATTAATATTATAGCATTTTTAAAATAATTATTATAGCATTTTTAAATTATTATTATAGCATTTTTATAATGAACTAAGTAAAAACTATTGGCCTGACTGTAAAAATACTTTGTAAAACAGTTGTTTTGAACAATTTCCAGGAATACGAAAATAAAATCCATTTTGCGGTAATAATATTTTTATTCTGCATTATCAAAATCTATAGTTAATTCATCTAAAAAGGCTGCAGGCGCGTCTATCACGTCTTGATGCCTGGCCCATGACAGAAAGTATACGACGCTTACAACATGTGCACAGCTTCCGACAGTGCGACGGCCGTGTATACACGAGCAGTAATACTGTTGGATGCTATTTCTTCCAATATGGGTAGGATCTACTAAAATATAGGTGTAGTACTGCTTTGCACGGACGTGTCGTGACTGTATTCTGCCTCTTATCAATATCTTATTTTCAATCATTTCTTGGTGCCGGTATAGTTCGATAGTGTATACACCATCCTCACGCATGTGCTCGTGGCAATACGATCTTGCGATTCTCAAGTGGTATGATCCCAACGTAAACAATATTAATTCGTCAAATGTAAGCCGAGGAAAGTCATCAAAATCCGGATCATTGCCATCGAGTCGCACAAACGCTACTCTCTGCCTGTTTAAATTATGGTTAATCACATATTCTGCCATCTCATTGGGTTCATTCATTCGTTCATTTATAATTCTTATGAATTGTTCCGCATACATATGGTCCTCATATGGATGGCGAGTAGCATTAATTATGGCCGCAGTTATTTTGAAGTCGACCATCATGTTTCTCATGGCAACGTTAAAATATACATGGCGGAAGATTTTAAAATCTTTCTTGAATCTGCCGTTAATGGTTTCCACTACCCACCGGATCATTGTTATTAATCTAGATTTATTAGCATCTAGTGTCGTCAGTTGTTCTCCTCTTACTCTTGTAGGCGGCATGTGAGGATTATACCCGCATTCCTCAATTTTATCAATCGAATCCCGAAATCCACGATCCAATATAAAAACATCATTAACTCTCAAGAACCCATGAATCGGAGAATCTTCTTGCATCAGGTCACGCATAATGCTTGCGTCCGAAGTAGTCGCAGTGTAAGGCCCCGTAACATCTACTATGTAGCCGTCGGTACATACTATAAGGAAGGGTTTTACTAAGTTCCGAAACTTATGAAGACTGTAAGTTTTGCGCTGGAAAAGGAAATTCGAACTCTTTTGTAGATAAATATATGTTCCATCACATACGAGAATGGCCGCCGGTTCATTATAGTTACCACCAAAAAAATGGCTTGGAATTGCAAGATTCTTGGCCACCACATCTTCCCTAGTAATATGATTTAAGCCCAAATGCTGTGGAACAAAATCATTACTTAAGCATTCTCTTGCTATCGCCAACTTCCTTTCTAGGGTTCTCCTCGACATATTGAATTTAGTGGCTAATCGCTCATCTGGTTCACCGGTTCTTATTTTTGTAAAAAAATTCCAAGAACTGTGGCAGGATGAACTGATCGATCACCCAGTGAAGGCGTTTGGTTCAAAATAATATTAAATTGATATTTTGTTAGTCCCGTCCAAAAGTGAAATTCATTGTCCTCTATTTCTTCAATATTTTCGAAATCAAGGTTGCTTCTTTGTTCGATACCCCATTTATATAAATTCATCATACCAACAACATGAGTACTGTCAAAGTTTTCGTGGGATGTAGTGTTGAGCAAGTCTACCCAATCATTCCTCATAAAATGAGCATTGCAAACCCGAGCTAATTCTGGTATATAAAAATTGTGATTGTGTAAGAGTTGGAACTTAGCATATAGTGGAACATTATGGGCCACTACATTTCTACAGTTTGTAAAAATACTATGTCTCGCTGTATTCGATGCTCGCTTATATCCTCTAGGCGTAACAAAACTAGGCTGCAATTGTACTTGATCTTGCACTGGTTGCTCTTCAACTGGCTGATCTTGTACTGGTATATTTTGTACTTGTTCATTTTGTACGGGTTGATTCCGTAAACGACGATCTAACCTTGACCAACAAGCATGGCACATGGCCCGTGAGCCATTAAAAGTAATCTGAAACAATTGAAAAAAAAAAATATATATTCCTCCATTTATCAAGAAGTAAAATGAGCCATTACATTGAGCAAAGCAACATTTGTACAATCAAGAGCACGCGACGAGTCATACACATACGATGACAGTGTAGTGTACTTACCTCACGTGGTATTATTTCTTGCAATAATAAATCTACAAGATCCCTTTGTCTTTCCAAAAAGAGAACTGTCAATATGTGTTTTCGTCGACGTAAAACAGATCGATTACACGACACGCAACTATTTTGTCTTTCCATGTTAATGTAAACCAATCGTCAAGCAAAATCA
Source organism: Philereme vetulata (assembly GCA_918857605.2). Taxonomy (NCBI): domain Eukaryota; kingdom Metazoa; phylum Arthropoda; class Insecta; order Lepidoptera; family Geometridae; genus Philereme; species Philereme vetulata. Next base: position 7,921,217 of record OU975453.1, read on the forward strand.
GGGGTCCATAAAACACGCTCAAGTAATCAATAAAATGCAAAAATCGGAAACACGAGTTTAAACGCACAGATCGAAACGAAGGATGACGTACGACTGCGGGGCGGTCAGAGCGGGTGGGGCGCAGGCGGCGCGTCGCACGCGCACTTCGATACCTTACTGTTATTTTCTACCTGTCGAAAGTGCGAGCGAGAGAGACATACAATCTGTTATGCGATACAAACATTTTTCTTATGCTTGTACATACATTTTCACAATGCTGACAGTAAAATCTTTAGTTTTTAGTCTAATAGAATTATAGTTAGACTCACATACATACTGTTACATAACATTTTTCCTCCAGCAGATACATAAAAAAAAATTACATATTTAGAAAAGTGGAATTGAATACTTTACTTTAAAAGTGATTTGAACACTGTGCGCGAAAAAAAAAAGTGGGTCAAAACCGCCCAATGATCTTTGGTATGTGTCTAGCTTTAGTGACACAAATATAGGGAAAAGTCTGAAATCCAAAAGAACTGCAATTGAACTCCCGTTACTTATAATTTGAATGAAACTGTAGGTCAAGTTATCTGGTTTTTATTTCGTGGCACTATAGTCACAGATTACAAATAATACTTTTTGTTGTTATGGGAGACTCGCGAGATCTCAGTTCGGGGCGGACCACTAGTATTATACTAGACAACCTTTATTTCTGTTACATACCTAGTTTTCTCATTTTATTAATTTCACTAGGAACAGTTTGTCTGGCGACATAGAACCTCCTCTACTTTTTTCCACTGACTTCTATCAATAGCTGCCCTTCTCCATTGGTTTCCTGTTACTTTCTTGATACCGTCTTCCCATCGTTTATGTTGTCCTCCCCTTTGCCATCGTTTTATCTCTTGGATAATATTCTGTTATTGTTTTTGTCCATTTTGTTACTTTTTCTTTGATCGTATCTTGAGTTGTTTTAATGTTCCCTCTACTCTTTGAATTTGGTTTTCAAATTAAATCTAATCACACTAATATAATAAATGTGATACTTCGGATGTTTGTTTTTTACTCAATCACGTCGTAATGGCTGAACCGATTTCGATGAAATTTGGTGTGTTGATAGATTATCACCTGGATTCAAAGAGGCTATTTTTTGTCGACAAACAACGCGTACGAAGCCGCTGGCGGAAGCTAGTATCTAATAAATACAGGAAGATGACTAGTCCATCGCCAATAAAAACCCCTTAACAAGCAATAAATAACTAGTTCTAATTTTAAATGCGTACCCATTATAATAATTGAAAATAAAAGAGGCAAAGTAACGTTCGCCGACAGCCAGCATAGTTGACATGGCGGCGGCACTTATTTCAGTGTTGCCATCAATTTCGAACCCGCCCGTTCTGGGTAATTTGCCGAGACGTACTCCGCCTGATTATTTATGCTACGTTCATTGGCGGAGACATTCTTAGTCGCTTGGGACTTTTAATTTTTATTTTCCGAACGAAAAGCGTTTTGTTTTGACGGCCGATAAATGGGCGGGATATTTTGGTGCGAAATTATGACGTGACTGGAATTTACGGTTATTTTTATGACATCACTAAATGTTATAACGCATTTTTTAATTTTGAGAAAGGTCGTCCAATTCATCTCATCTCATTCATAGCTGTTTTATAATTAGAATTAAAATGCAAGAAAATTTAAATTTGGATACTTTTGACAGAGATATTATTTTTAAGAAAATTAGAAGTCATACAATTGACCTTTAATTATTTAAAAAAAATACTTTTTACTGTATAAGTCTGACGTCCCGCAAAGGGGTGTATTGTGCATTACCCCCCTTCTGACCTGACCCCAGCTATCCTAACTCTTTGAAATATCGGAGCAGGACTTTCTGTTGATGGACGCAGCTTTCCAAGATCCTTGTGAATGTGGATGTGGTGTTAGCGGGTGAGGATTCGATGAGCTCCTGCAGTCCCGTCTTCAGTCTGACATCGCTTGTGGCCGTGCAGTGAAGCATCACGTGCTCCACCGTCTCTTCTTCCTGAAGACATGCGCGACAAAGTGCACTGTCCGTGGCCCCGGTCTTCAATGAGGTGATGGTTAAGGTGACGCAGTGTTAAACAATAAATCTCAAATAACCCCCCCCCCCCCCCCCCCCCCAATCCACCTTCACTCCGGCGTACGATTGACCGGCGCGAATAGCGAAAATAAATATACAATATAAGGTTCACTTACACTTTTTTAACCATTTTCATACATTTTTCAATTAAATAAGCTTTCCTCTTTTTTTTAGAAACTTTGACAGCTTTGTTCCCCATTTCTTTATGTCGCTTGCAAGATAATATTTTGACGGTACGGAAAAACTAACCGCGGGAGCTCTACTAGCACAGACCCGACTCTGACAATGGTCAGTAGCGGACTGAGGGAGGGACGGCTGCATAGAAAAACGCGCGCGAGCTAACTTGTGACGTAAAGTCGTATGCGCCAAAATAGTAATTGGCGTTTAAAATAATAACTATCGTTTGATTTATAAAATAAAATTACCACTTTGAAGTGTGTGTTTATACTAATCAATACAGAAAATTTCGAGGCTTAAATCAGTCTAGTTAACCTGTAAAATGAAAATCTCTGTTTTTAAAGAGCCAGTTTAAATATTTTTTCCTTGCTGTAAAAGTTAACCGATCATGTAAAGTAATTACCATAACATGATGGTTAAGACATGATTAATGAAGTACATAAATTTCAATTCCGAATTTTTTGTAATTGCTGAGAAAAATTAATATCACTGCAGCCAAAATGTTAGTCGAAAAAATTCGTCGTCTTAAGTTCGCATTTCCCTGTGATGATTTACTTCATTTGGTTTAGTAAAGGTTCATCCACTATGAATTTACTTCTTGCGGAGCAAAATTTCACAACACCATAACTTAAGAACATTCTACAACTTAACTATCTAATAAATAATTTTTGGTACCCATTGGTGGACGCACCTTAAGACTTATTTTTTTACGTTATTTATTGAAGCTTCGGGTCTATTAGTATCTTTATGCAAACATATACTACATACATATCCTTAACCATCTAAGATCAAAATTCTATATGTTGTGAATACTTGAGGCGTAACAACAATCAACAAACGAAAACTCAGATATTATAAGCATTTCGTTAATCGGTGTATTGTGGAACCTTCCTATCTGTAACTACTTAATACACAACTAGCTTCCGCCAGCGGCTTCGCACGCGTTGTTAGTAGTAGAAAAAAGTAGCCTATGTGTTAATCCAGGTTATAATCTACATAGACTACATACATACCAAATTTCATCGAAATCGGTTCACCCTTTACGACGTGATTGAGAAACAAACATCCAAACTTTCGCATTTATTAGTGTAATGTGATGTTTCTAGAAAATTAATTTATTTTATTCATTTGAATTCTTAATCCAATTTCAAACAAAAGCATTCTAAAGCAAAAAGCCACCAGCCCTAAAATGAGAAAAACATCAGGGTAATGGCCGCCATTCCCTTCATTTCATCATGTCGCGTAATTTTCTACGTCTGTCTCTATTAAAACAAATTACTTCTTCGATCGCTATCTAAGGAATAAATCCGGATTTATCCGGAAACCCCCACGATACATCTGTTACCTTTAAGAAGTTGACTCGAGTACGTTTTTTTCAACTTTGTTTTACCCCCTTTCGGAGAAATCGTGACTTTGATTCTACTTTTGAAATAAAGAAATCAAGAGTAGATAGAATACCTTACAAGTTAGATTGAACACTATTGACAATTGAACCCGACAGAAAACCCTTGGGACAATACTCAATCACTACTCAATCGCTGTATATAACGGCTTCGCACATTACTTTCCGCTCAAAGGTTGGCTGGAAGAAATCGCTTCAAAAAAAATAGGATAAGGCTGTGTCATGGACACGGCTATGTGTTGTACGTGAATACGTGTACACGTAATATTTTCTATATAAAATACGCTATTATATGTACATATGTTATAATCAGCTTTGAACACTAAGATTTGTTAATTTAAGTGAGGTACATTACAATAACTCGTTTTCCATCTTTACTTTGTGTAAAGTTGTGTTGTGTTGATTTTAATGCAGTTATCAGCAATAGATAGAGTGATTCAAGAGGAAGGTTTATATGTATAATACATAGTAACTGCGAAAGTAACTGTTTGTTTGTTACCTTTTTAAAACTAAACGGTTGAACGGATCGTAATGAAATTTGGCAAGGAGATAGATTATATACTGGGGAAGGGCATAGGCTACTTTTTACCCGAGTGCACGCATGCCGCGGGCGGGTAGTTCTATTATATTCTAAGAAGTCATGCGGGTCATACTAAATGGAAATCTCGAAACGCAGCAAAACAGTATGGTTTGTTAAGGGCGCACTATACCTGGGAGACGTTAAATCGCTTATTGAGAAACAATGTTTTGTTCAACAAATTGTGTGCTTTCAATCTGTAATTCATATATGTTATAGTTAAGGATACGTGATAGAACGCCTGTGTTGTGAAAACCCGATTTCGTAAAATTTTCTCGATAGTAAAAAACTCCAAAGATGACTCCAAATTTATCTAAAAACCGTTCTTATGTGATGAATACTACAATTTAGATCTTAAAACTTTATACAGTAATTCTACACAACATAAATAAGGGCACCTGTGTTTTAAATTTTCAAAATACCTTTTGAATTTACCATAAAATGAAAATATCTAAGTTTTGCACTAATGAAACCATTCGCTACGGACGCCCGTTCCGCGATTCAGTCTGGCCTCGGCTTTCAGACGGGGTGGAGGTGACGCTTGTCGCTCCAAACGAACACGTAATTCTTAGGTATAATTTATGTTTAGTTGGTTTTTGTAAAGACGCAGTAATGAGAAATAAACACAACAAGATAATGAAGGGACTGAATGATAAAAAACCGGCAAATATATGAACTACGGCGAGATAGGACGTGCAGCGGCGCGCGGAGAAGCGGGGGTGAAATACGAGTTTGGGCTGAGGTATAGTCAACTCTAATTAGTAAAATAAGTTAAATTCTGTTAAATGAGATATTAAATTCTAATTAGTAATTCAGTTTGGATTGTTTAGCGGGATCCGGCTCTAGCCCGTCTTGCCTTTCTTTCCTGGCTTGGTCGCGAAGGAACAGCCAGTAAAATTGATGTTCAAGTGAACCTTGTAATTAATGCATAAAAATATTTTGATTTTTGTTTTTTTTAACCGTGATAAGTGGAAGGATGAAGGGGAGGCCTTTGCCCAGCAGTGGAACAGTATGGGCTAATAAAAAAACAGAATTGTTATTTTTAAATTTAATTATTTTGTAATTATTTTTTTTGTAATTTATTTATTAGTATTTATTGGCTTTAGTTTTTCTTCGGTGTATATTTTTTTTTGTTTTGTCTATTTCTCACGTTACTCACTCATTAAACCAGACAACGCAGTCTTCATCTGTAATTACAGTAACATATAGATCTTGTCCAGAAAGGGCGAATTCGCCGCGATTCTCTCGCGCGTATTACGCGCGACCGTTGCTTCCAGAGGGAGCGTACCAACGCGCAATATAGTATCAACATTTTTGCGCTCCATTTCTCTTGATACGTGTTCTCGGTCGCTCTGAAGTTCGCGCGTAATCTGGACGCAACAAAGAAGGCGTCTCTAGTATCTCGACTCGCGCGCAACACGTGCGTATAACGCGCGGATCGAAAGTCTGACGAAGTGCACGCGATTTACGCACGTATTTCACATTCGCGCGATGCTTGTGGACGCAGTGTATTGGCGCCAAGTATCTCGCCAACGCGCGTACAATTGGAATGCTACATTATCCCTGAGTAACATAGGCTGCTTTTTACCCAACTGCACATAAGGAGGGTAATGTTTTTATTGAACAACTACGCGTGCAAAGCTACGGAATGGTCAGCTAGTAATACAATAAAGCGTTATGTATCTTACTAATATTTTATACGTGTTTCCTATACTTAGTAACTAATCCTGGTTATTAAGTTGAACTGTCTTAGGGTTTAGTCCCTAGGAAGTCGATTGTCATAAATTCAAGGACCCCGCCTAGCAATAAATTAATGGGACAAAAGAGAATAGAGTCGATAACTTTTCAGAAGGGTTACATTGGGGCCTTTGTGAACTATTTTGTGTTGAAATAATAGCGCTCGTTATGATTCAGGCAGCTACTGTAAGGCGCGTATTCTGAAACCTGAACGATTACAATTAGTTACTGAGCTTGACAATATTATTTATTTTATTTTTTTAGTGAATCCGAACACTCACGGAAAATTCTACGGAGAACTTCTCTAGATCTTTCGGCGCTTTGGATCGTAATCCGAATCATCTCACTAATTTCGATCCATGAGCCTGAAGCACAATTGGCAGTGCATACTCGTATCAAGAGGAAGAAGGTTGCGGGTTCTCGTCCCGTCTAGCTTGAAAGTTTCAACAGAAAATACAACAGAATTGATAACTTTCTCCTTTTTTTTAAATATGTTGTACATCTTTACTAATATTATAAAGAATCTAGCTGCCGCACCCGCGGCTTGAAATGTCCCGTTCCCGTGGGAACTTCGGTATAAAAACTATACAAAACACTATCGTCAAAGCGATAAAAAAACGATAAAAAACCCCCACCCGGTTAGGAGGATGAAAAATACTTTAAGACCAATTCTCATACCTACCAAATACTTGTACAAAAAAGATCGGTCGACCCGTTTCGGAGGAGTTCGACCACTAAAATCGTGATACGACATTTTTATATATTTGAGATCGAAGTATTTACAAAAAAAAAGGATATAAGTATTGTATCAGTTACATATCTGGTTCTCTCTCTTCGCTCTACTTAGTTTGGGGCTAGATAGCGCTGCGTTAAATGTCCAGTAATATTTCTTTAATAATTATAAAAACTGCCCTACAGAATCTCCTGTTCTATCAGATGCATTTAAACCTAAAGATTTATTTTAAGTTGTTTCCATAACGTTAGGGTGGGCTTTCCTTAAGAAGCCTCATCGTCCATAAATCTTGCAACAGTTTAAAATGCCATTTGTGAATGATACTTCGCAAAAGCGACCAATCCGTAAAAACATTGTAACTGTTTTTTCTGTTGAACTCTTTAAATCACAGAACTTGATTTGAAGGTAAAAACAGAAGATATATGATTCATTCTGCTTGATGATTCTTTTAATGAATCATACTTAGACATCCTAATTTAGCTCAGTATACATACATTATGTAGAGTATATTTGTAATTAAATCTACTCAAATTACCAGAATGGATACCACTTAACATCAGGTGGGCAATATGCTTGTTCCATCTCCAGTAGGCCTAGCACAGTAACTGTAGATAAGGGTTTTGTCTCGAGTCATTTTTCGGAAGAAAGAAGACACTTGTCGACCGCCTCGAGCACGGCGATTGCGAGAGTGACACAATAGAACACTTGGTTACGTCAACAATACTTAATTAATTACATAGGCTTTAACCTAGTAGCTCATTGCACAATCATTTTGGAGGTGCTAGAAACAGACAAACATCTTATTAGACATCTAAACACTGATTAAGAAGTAAGTACTCAAGATTATATCTGCTGTAGCCCATCTCATCTACAGCAGATATAATCTTGAGTACTTACTTTCTCAAATAACTTGTTATAATTTAGATACTAAATTGCTATGTAGGTATGTCAGTCAAATAAATAATTGAGCGAGTTGACGACAAAAATAATTTTTTTTTCTGTAAATCGCTATCTCGCCTAAACTGCCGCGTTGAGTAGGCGACTTGACGATTGACTCATTGTATTGCAGCCGAAAGTTGACATACATATTACGAGAACTGAGATAAGTCGTTGTTGTAAGATGACCTTAGAAAGGTCTTGAAAAAACTAGCGTTTAAAAAGATAAGGACGACATGCGAAACGATGCTTAAATATGATTTATGGAGTTGTCAAATCATACATATACGTCAAATTTAAACATGAACAGTCGAATAAGTTCAGGGACTGTAGTGCAAGCCGGCCTAAGTACGCGTCACAAAGGCGATTTAAAAGCAAAATGACTATATTTTCCCCTAAATTCCATTGGTACATAACCAGCTTTCGAAGCCCGAAACTTAGGATGAGAAGTCTGGATCTATTGCATCCAAAGGTTGTCTGGTAGAGATCGTTATTTAGCGATAAGATCGCCAATTGTATCACATAAACTTACGTTATTCCTATTTAATTGTCTTGTTTTATGGTGTGCAATAAAGTAATTTCAACTCTACCTAACTGCACAATGTATACAACCTGCTTTGTTAGTACGACATGAATTTAAAACACACATCCGGAATCGTATTTACAGATTTTAGAGGTAGGTTTAATATCGGTAGCTTGTATTTATCTAGTAATCGATACATTTCCAATAATCAATTTTCAACGTAAATCGGCGGCGCCTTTACGGAGATGCCGCTTAGTCAGTTGTCAGTTTAACAGGTACCTACTTACCTGATGAACGAATATAATTTGTTTAGGTAACTATTTTAGAAAGGCTGTTTCATTGATATTTTGGGACGTAATAAGGTAGTTTGAGAATTAAAAATTTTCGATGGTAATGAATTGGAAAAATCCTAGTATACAAAAATACTAGCCATTATCCCGAGCCGTGTTTTCATTTGTAACTATTTTAGAAAGGCTGTTTCATTGATATTTTGGGACGTAATAAGGTAGTTTGAGAATTAAAAATTTTCGATGGTAATGAATTGGAAAAATCCTAGTATACAAAAATACTAGCCATTATCCCGAGCCGTGTTTTCATTTAAAGTCGTACATAATTAAACACGTAGTATACAAGAGGGGCTGATAAAATCTGTGTTTTACGTTGACCGCTATCGTTAGAGTAGAACAGTATCTTACAAAGTTCAACGTGTTTGCGTTTATAAATAAATTAAAAAGTAAATGTCAAACAAACGCACCCCATACCTTATTTAAAGCTGTACCAGCGCCGTCTCATAATAGCCGAAACGTGCCTCCTCGCTTAATTTCGAATATAGAACGCCTCAGAACGGCGGCATTTTCACAAATCCCGGTCTTATCCAGCGGCTTGCAGTTACCGCCATCTGTCATCGAGTTTGACAGTTGACAGTGACATGTTATAAAAATAGCGCGCTTCCGAATCGGGGCAATTGTTAACGAGTTTTGTTTCATCAGTTGCATGAGAAATGCGAGTATATCAATCAGAACTTTATAGTTTCAAGACTGAATTGAAATGTGTTGGTTTGAATAATAGTCTCTTTGAGAATGAATGACTGAATGAAAACACTTTATTGTACACCATAAAAAAATAAAATTACAGACAAAACAGAAGCCACAAAGCAACTAGTACAATGGTAAGTTGAGATTAATAAATCTAGATGTTTGAAGTTATACTTATTTTGGTACGTTTGGAAAAAATATGACGGTAATTTTTTTACGATGCGCGCGCACACCGACAGCTAAAAAGCGACATGATGAAGTTATTTTTCAAACTTTAGCGATCACTGTACACAATTATTGATTAAAACCAGTCAACCCGACACCATGACTGTTGCAACACAGCCGAAGCATCGGGATAACAAATAAAAAAGGTACATACGCGATAAATACCCGTTTTAATCAATAATTATGATGAAGTTAGCTGATGTCTCTCAAGTTTTCGTGAAAACTCATAACTATATTATTAATTTATCATTCCTTTTTGTGGCATACAGGATGAAATCTTCAGATATTTTTGTTCTGTTACGCCAAAGAAGTATAACTTCTTACGTGCGTACACAGTGCTACACATCAAGCTATACATTTCTAGTATAAGCTGACTTCTCATTCTACGAAACACCTACACAATGCGAGGTCAGTTTATACTGGAAATGTATAGCTTGATGTGTAGCCGTGTGTACATAAGTACACACACACGTTTTTTTAATCCATGAAATTTACAGCCAATATCCTGTTTTTCTATACAAATTAAACCTATTGTAACCTATTTTTTCAAGGGTCAAGATACTTTATATTGTTAAAACGGTTTATTGCAATACAATAGAAGCATTCTGTCCAATCAAAACTCGTCAATGCGCTCAATGAATGATAAAGGTTCTCAATCAAGTGATTTCGTTCCAGTTCGTTAAGTAACTTCTGTAAAAATATATGTTGTAACAATAATGTTGGATCTTTAGCAGTTCTTAAGATAAAACATAGTCAATTTATACATATACCGAATTAACAAATAAAGATGTTTTCATAAACAGTTTAATTACGCGATCTTTTCTATCCCATACTTGCAAAATTTGGAATGAGCTACCATCTGAGATTCTCCCATTAGGCTACGACATGGCACGCTTCAAGAAAAATGTAAAGAGGTTTGTACAGTGTAGGGAACGCATCGACAATACCCCGGGTGTTGCCGGTGTCAATAGGCGACGGTGACCGCTTACCATCAGGTGGGCCGTAAGCATGTTTCCCCACAAATAACAAAAAAAAAATTAGTTAATTATAACTAGTGGTTCGCCCCAAACTGAGATCTCGCGAGTCTCCCAAAACACAAAAGAAAATATTCTTAGGGCGACTCGCGCAACGTATTTAGTGGCTTAATATGATGTAAGGAGTTGTCAAATCATACAAATACGTAAAATTGAAACATGTTTAGTCGCTAAATACATTCACGGATTGTTGTGCAAGCCAGCCTTAATTTTTGACTAATAAAATAGTGCCACGAAATGAACAACCAAATTACTTGACCCTCAGTTTCATTCAAATTACAGGTAACGGGAGTTCATATTATGTGGTTAGTCTTTTTTGGGGTACAAATTGCAGTTATGCTGAATTTTAGACTTTTGCCTAGATTTCTGTCACTACACGCATACCAAATTACAGCACTATGGGATGTACCCTGTGAATTTTGTCAAAGTTCCGTATTTATTATGGCTAATAACTATAAGGTATTTACTAAAACCAAAAACGGAGTCTAAATGTATTAATGAAGACCTTTCATTTGACGTTCCACTTGACCTAATAATCCCATTTTCATTTTTATTACCCCTCTTGAACCTCAATATCTCAACAACCCCCCAACATTTTCAGCTCATTTAGTCACATCAAAATTGTGCCATCACTACCTACCTATGAATCAAATTTCACGCTGATCGGATAAACGCTTCGAAAGTTATCCACGGACAAACAAACATACCTATTATTTATATACAACGCCGATTTGCCCAAGTTGATTTAAGAGATCTCGCTTCGGTCGATCAACTAGCTGACCCGCCGAACTTCGCACCGTACTTCGTTCCGTACTATCGTAAATCTATAAAAATGGCAAAAAATCACATTTGTTGTATGGGAGCCCCCCTTAAATATATGTTTTATTTGAATTTAATTATTTATATGTAAACCTAATATTTATATAACTAAATATTCTGTGAATATTTCAAGGGTCTACCTGTTGCCGTTATCAATATCGATCAAAAACGAGCAAAAAATCACGTTTGTTGTATGGGAGCCCCCCTTAAATATTTATTTTATTCTGTTTTTAGTATTTGTTGTTATAGCGGCAACATAAATACATCATCTGTGAAAATTTCAACTGTCTAACTATCACGGTTCATGAGATACAGCCTGGTGATAGACAGCGGAGTCTTAGTAATAGGGTCCCGTTTGATCCTTTGGGTAGGGAACCCTAAAAAGGGGCACAAAGTTTTATCTTATGTATAAACTTAATGAAATTTTAATAACCTTTTGAAATGCATTATCTGTTCTGGACTTCATTCCCAACTGATTCGGGACACACCTGGCAACATCTTCAATTGGGTCAAATCTCATAACCCAATTTTAATCTTGATATTTGTTTAATTTTAGTTCATTATGTTGTTAATTATTATAATAAAATGTATAGGTTAGTGTAATTGATTATTGTACCGTTAAATAAAATAACCAAAGCAAACCTTAAAGTAAAAATAACACCTAAAATATGAAATAAATTGGTAAACAGCATGCCTACCTATTTCTAGATGGGAATACATGTTCTGCCTTCCTGTTGCTACACCCTGCCGGGGTTCATATGTGAAACTATCTACCTACTACCTGTAACAACTTTTCACCATGTGAAAGCAAGAAGCGCATTGAGTATTGAAATAATAAATAAGATAACATATTTTCCACACCACCTGCTCGACAATGTCAAATTATATGTCATGTAAACCTCACCGAAAGCAGGTGATTAAATCCCTACGGCTGAGCCGGGAGTAAAGTTGTACACAATTTGAATTACATTAATTTGGAACCTCATCTGTATTAAAATTTGAGCCAAATAAGAACTTATGCGTAAATCGAACTAACCTCTGCACAGAATGCACCAACTTAGATTTGGTTTTTATTGTCTCGCAGAATGTGTGAAAAGTAGAGTATTCTCCTCGTGGATAAGGCTGTCTGCATTTTGGGCGTGCTTATCCCTCTCTGCACTCAGGATTTTAGTAACTGTAGAATACTTCGTTACATTCGGGATTTAATATAGCGCCCGTGACACAAGACACTGCTTTATCCCCTAGTTTAAAAAATAAATAATTCAGAAGCCTAACTCGAAAAGTTGATTCTGCATCTTCATAGCTACTCTATTGTATTAGGTGACTGAAATAATAGATAATAATGTGTTGATTAAATAAACAAAATCATCATATCAGTCACAGGACGTTCACTGCTGGATATAGGCCTGTCCCATAGATTTCCAGCGCGACCGATCTTGTGCGGCCTGCACCCAACGGCTCCCAGCAGCTTTTATCAGGTCGTCTTTCCATCTAGTGGGGGAACTCCTACGCTGGGCTTCCAGTGCGTTGTTTCTCTTCGAGGTCGAATCAGAAGTGAGGATATTCGTAGAGGAACTAAAGTCACCGACATGTCGCAAAGGATTAGCAAGCTGAAGTGGCCGTGGGCAGGGCGCATGGCTCGAAGAACCAACGTCCGTTGGGGCAGAAAGGTTCTCGAGTGACACTGCATACATCTTACAAAATATCCTATCATCATCATATCAGCCCGTCACCCGTAGATTTCCAGAGCGACCGATCTTATGCGGCTTGCACTGCACCTAACGGCTCCCACCAACCTTTATCAGGTCTTCTTTCAATCCAGTGGGGGCCGTCCTACGCTGCGCTTTCCAGGTGGTCTCCACTGGAGAACCTTTCTGCCCCAACGAAAAAAAAAATAATGCTGGACATTTCACACAGCGCTATTTAGCACCAAACTAAGTCAAGCTTGTCTATACTAATATTATAAAGAGGAAAGATTTGTTTGTTTGTATTGAAAAGGCTCCGAAACAACTGGACCGATTTAAAAAATTCTTTCACCGCTGGGAAGCTGCACTATCCGCGGGTGACATAGGCTACTTTTTACCCAACTGCGCAGAAGGAGGGTAATGTTTTTATTGATAAACTACGCGTGCGAAGCTGCGGATTTGTCAGCTAGTATTATATAATTCAGTACCCGAGAGTTCATCTCATTCGGCAAAAACATGAACAAAGTACACACTCCGCCGCAGCTGAGTTTTCGAATTACAGAAGCCATTATTTAACCTAAAGTCAGAATAATAAAGTTCAGATTAGATTGTAAGTCTCCTTGCAGTGACACACAACCGCAAGCTGTCACATAAGAACATCTGTCATCGCCGTGACAGCTCTGAAAGGGAAACAAGAGACGTACGTTTGTATCAAAGGGTTCCGTACTACAAACCACTTTACATTATATTATAACTTTCAGAGATATTACATTTTAGTTAGAAATGTCACTTTGAGTGGGCATTGGGATTTGGCCTGTGGCCCGAACTTGTCAGGTTTGTTTTAAATCCTTTTTTTTAATTTTAGAGGTAAGAGGCTTTATAATAATCACACTAATATTATAAATGCGAAAGTTTGGATGTTTATTTGTTACTTAATCACGCCGTAACGGCTGAATCGATTTCGATAAAATTTGGTATATACGTAGATTATAACCTGGCTACTTTTTATCCCATAAATCAGTTCCCACGGGATAAAAATGGCGTGTCAAGTTTCAACAGCGAGTTTAGCTTTATTACTAGGTTACCTACCAATTTATTAGTGTAACGCGTACGAAGTCGCGGGCGACAGCTAGTTATGTATAATCAAAAAATATTTCAGACAAGATAGGCTTTAATTTTTTGTTTTTATTAAAATATGTATTTTTAGGCTAAGGTACTCGTCTACTCGCGCGCAGAGGGCTGCGGCGCGGTTCGAGGCGAGACGCAGTTCGGAGCGGAATGAATGATGAAGGTTCACGAATCTAACCGAAACATCGTCGGTCGAAACAACGATTAAACGGTACGAGATAAATCCCGTATTTATAATAATGATTAAGGTATATAGGGTGTTTAATAATATACGCAAAAAAAATGAAAAGGGCTATTTTATGAGCATAATAAATAAATTTGTGAAATTTTTATTATAGACATGTGAAATTTATTTTGGCATGTCAAAACAAACACTACTTAATAAACTTATGTTGTGATATTGCATAATGCTTGCCATCTAACCACATATACTGTATGGGTGACGTCTCGAGATATCTCTTGTTGTCTCTTTCTAACCCACAACGCGCATCCATTTCCGAAAGAGACATCAAATCGGTCTTTATTTTTGGATGTGTATTGCAAAATTAGGCAGTAAGTTTTATATCGAATTAATCACCTTAACTTGCTGTATAGACTGTAGGTAATACACACACAAATAAACGCAAGTTCACGCACACAAACATCACACACCCTATCATGCATACACACAAACATACACGCACACAAACTACACACATACGCACACATAATCACGCATGCTTAATTGGAATTAATAATGTCTGAGGGGGCGTTAGTGTTCGCGACACAACTTTTTTGATTTTTTTAATTTTATTTTCTTTAAAATTGGATAATATTACTGTAGGTTTTTTTTTCGAGAAGTCTTTTTTATTTTTTATGAGAAACCGTCACTTGAATATGGGTATCTTATAATCCGTTATATCTTTATGGGGGGTAGAATAATTTAATTATTATCCTGTAACTATTTTATTATTGTGAATTAAATGATTTATTATTATTATTTATTTTGTTATTTAGAATTATCTGAGGTATGTGTATCATCAAAATTATACGTTATGATTCTGGAGCGAAATTATGAAACCTTGGCCGAGTTTTATATAATTAGCTTATTATCATCTTTAGACATATTAATTAAGGTAAAGATTAGTCTATAATGTACTATGTACAGTCTTCAACTATACATTTTTGATGAGACTGCGATCGGCACGAGCGCGGTCTCACTTTACTTAGCTATTTATTATATTTCACAGATTTTAACATTCAGTGTGAGTTGTTACTAACGAGAAGGAAACATCACGGTATAACTATCTATACAAACTTAGTACAATAAACGTATCGAAAGTGATTGTGATCTATACACACTCAAATTGCAAGTGTATAAACCATACATACTATGTACACTATATTGCATCGAAATAGGTCCAGTCCAGCCGTTTAGTCGTGAAAATGTAAGAAACAGAGTTACGTTCGCATTTCGACGACCTCCGTGGCGCACTGTGTGAATAGCCGGCTGAGACGCAGGAGGTTGCGGGTTCGATTCCCGCCACAGAACAAATGTTCGCATGATCTACAGATATTTGTTCCGGGTCTTGTTGTTTTTCTATTATACTAGGTAAAGGGGAAAAATTTGTATTTTTGTACGTTTGTACCGAATAAACAAAAAAACTACTCCGATTTCAAAAATTCGTTCACCATTAGAATGCTACATTATCCGTGAGTAAAATAGGCTACTTTTTACAGAACTGCGTAGGAGCTTAATATTTTTATTGAAAAACTACGCGTGCGAATTACACAGTTTAGTTTTGCGTTACACATCAAAACTTATAACATTAGTAGTATGGATTTCCTTTCACGGAACCCTGAATACAAATAGAAAGAGTTGAATTGCGAACACCCGTGTTAAGTGTTTGAGTGCTTAATTTATTGAGTCCCGCCGCGCCGGCAGTTATCGGCGCATTCTAAATTTGAATCAGTTTATTGATGGCTAATGATATCCGTTACTTATAGATGTTCATATTTTAAAATAATTTATAACTGGGTTTACCGACTTTTTATTGGAAACTGGCTTTTTTCCGCGGCTTCGCTCGCGTTGAACATCGTAACATAAAACCGCAAAGGCTAGTTTAATAAATATCAAATCACCTAAATTGAGAACCTCTGGGAATGTGAGAGCATAAAGTTTGAGAGCCGCAAGGCATTCTAGTGTTCAGGAATGTTCTAGAATGCAGTTGGAATGCATGTTATGTGTGTGAAATCAGAGGTGTTAGACATTTGTGGAGACTATCGAATCTATCGATCTAAAGCCTCCGTGGCGCAGTGGGCGAATAACTGGCTGAGATGCAGGAGGTTGCGGGTTCGATTCTCGCCGCGGAACAAATGATTGCATGATCTACAGATATTGACGACCTCTGTGGCACAGTGGGCGAATAGCCGGCTGAGACGCAGGAGGTTGCGGGTTCGATTCCCGCCCATGAATTAATGTTTGCATGATCTACAGATATTTGTTCCGGGTCTGGTTGTTTTTCTATATATTATAAGTATGTATTTACCAAAAAAAAAGTATATTTAAGTATTCTATCAGTTATCTGGTTCCCATAGTACAAGCTCTGCTTAGTTTGGGGCTAGACTTTAATGTATTGATGGAACGAAGCGAGATCTCCAAATCAACTTGGACGAATCGGCGTTGCATGTAGGTATGTATGTATGTATGTCCGAGGATAACTTTCGATCATCATTATAAATAAAGGATTTATCACGCACCGTTTTATCGGTGTTTCGACCGACAATGTTTCGGTCCAATTCGTGGACCTTCATCAGGGTGAGTAAGATCCGCTCCGCACTGCGTCTCTCCTCGCACTACGCGTCGCAGCCCTTTGCCGGTAACGTTGTCGGATCGAAACACCGATAAAACGGTAGGTAAGTGATAAATACCGTATTTATAAATCAAAAAGGTAATGATTGAAATAAATCACAAAAGTTTTCAGAGATAACTTTCAAAGCGTTGATTCAAGCATCGAAAAATATTAGTATGCTTAGGTGACTAAATGACCTAAAAAATGTGGGGGGGGGGTTGAGATATTGAAATGAGAAAAACACACAATCAGAATCAGGTCAAGTGGG
Source organism: Philereme vetulata (assembly GCA_918857605.2). NCBI lineage: Eukaryota > Metazoa > Arthropoda > Insecta > Lepidoptera > Geometridae > Philereme > Philereme vetulata. Next base: position 7,938,418 of record OU975453.1, read on the forward strand.
ATGTCTAATGAAAGGTCTTTATCAGTACATTTTGACCCCATTTTTACAGCATAAAGGCTATTTTTATTAAAATCCGTGCGAAGCATGGTAACTATAGTGAATACTTTCGCCATTATAAAGATGGCAGCAAATCCGCCCCAACTTGCGGTGAGGGTAGTTACGGTCGGGCCGCAATTACACAGCAATTAACCTTACAACCTGTATACAGCCTCAAACTGTGTAATAGTCAGCCGAGAGGCCGAAGTAATAGGAGCTTGGTCCATCCAAACGAAGAGATCGGTTTTAGCAATAAGGACACTGCGCCTTTGCGACATTTTTTGAAGTTTTCCGTCACGACCCTATCTTTAGTGTAGACTGTTATCCATAGCTATAAAATAATTATATTATTATAATTTTTTTTCCTAACCTGTACTGTCCCACTGCTGGGCAAAGGTCTCTCCCAACTCTTTCCATCCCTCTCGAACCCTAGCCAACTCTACCCAATCGATGGTGAAGACATAATAAAATTAATAAATCCATACTAGGTAATATTATACTGGACGGATCGTGATGAAATTTGGCAAGGAGATTATATCCTTGAGAAGGACATAGGGTATCTTTTGTCTCAAAAAATAATCTTGAAGGGGTGAAATAGGGGTTGAAAGTTTGTATGGGCAATCCATAATTACTTAACACAGGGATCTGAAAATTGATGTTTCAACTTTTTTGCAAAATCTACCCTAATATGGGGGGGGGGGGGGGGGCAATGTAAGGGGGTTACAATTATGACGTTAAAGTAATATTATTATTTCAATAATAATATACACGAACGAAACGATACTACGAAAGGAACTTCATTCCAACCAAGTGTTCAATGACAGTTTTGTTGTTTATATTATGGCTTGTATTTAACTGTATTTTAATTGTGTTAGTTTTATTGACTTTTATTGTTTTTCAAACACAATTGGTTAATTGTTTTTAAATAGATAAATGAATGAAATATTCGTCTTTACCCGACTACGGTAAATCCAAAAGGACGGGTTATGTATTTGACGACCTCCGTGGCGCAGTGGCCGAATAGCCGGCTGAGACGCAGAAGGTAGTGGGTTCGATTCCCGCCGCGGAACAAATATTTGTTCCGGGGTCTGGATGTATTTATGTATTTATATTATATGTATTTACAAAAAAAAGTATATAAGTATTATTAACAGTTACTTATCTGGTTTCCATAGTACAAGCTCTGCTTAGTTTGGGGCTAGATAGCGTTGTGTGAAATGTCCAGCAATATTTGTTTATTTATTTATTATTTATTTTTCACCATAGCGCGTAAACGACTCATCCGATTTTGATGAATGAGACTTGAATAGCTTCGTTATTATGGTGCGGGTGACAAAGGCTACATTTTTACAAGGCTACAGCAAAGCCAAAAGGAGGGTCAAGTTTTTAGCAGTCTATGGATGTAAAAAATTATACCTATATAGCTTGTGGGTATGTGTTGTTGTGTTATGAGACCGAATCAGAAATGAGGAGATACGTAGATATACCAAAGTCACTGACGTAGTTGAAGCGGCTATGAACTTACGAACACAGAATATTACAGAAGGCCAGCTTAGTACAACGAGCGATAATAGGTGCACGCATACATAGAAGCGCGCATACGAGGATCTTGGATCAAGTCGGTCGAACGCCAGCCGCGGGTGTCGCGCTATGGCGAGACGTAAATCGTGTTTTGTGTGACTTAATTTGTTAGCTGATTGTGAATTTTCTTGTGATAATTTACGTCACAAATAAAGAATAAATAAATAAATCTGAACTAAGCAGAGCTTGTACTATGGGAATCAGATAACAGGTAGAATACTTACACACTTTTTTTACAAAATAACAAACGTTCTTAACAAAATTATTGTTTATTTGGTGGAAAAATAGTTTGCTAGCCCTAGCGCTACGGTACGGTGTACGTAGGTACATAATTGAGGCGTATTGAATCAAAGGCAGCTTAGTCCGTATTGTGTCTAAATTCACTTGAGAATGGATTTTAATTTATTCAATAACTGTTTAAACCACCATTGCGGACGTCGGAGTGCTTTGGTCATAGTTTTCTATTCCCACAGTAAGTTTTTACGAGATTTTCTCTTTTATTTACGGCAAAAATACGGTGAAATAGGCGTTTTTTGAGTAGACTGAAAAAAACAGCGGAAGTGGATATAGCTGCCTTTGATTCTATACGCCTCAATTATATTCATAATCTGGCCGAGCTGTCCTTCTGCACTATGTATTTTGTGTTACGACTTCACAAAATACCCTTCCTATTTTCTAAGCCACAAAAAGGTTGCATGCCTGGAATGCATTTTGTACAACAGGTATAATTTAATGTTTTTTGTCCGACACCTCATCTAAATCCCATTAAAGCTGTATGAATGGTATAAAACTCCCTTTGTCATGGTAATGAACCAAAATGTGGGAATCGTGATTTTAAACTGTGCCGGTGTCGCGCTTTGAGTTTAAAAATGGGTCATAACAAACTGAGATCTTTATATCCAAGATTAATTTGAAGCAGATTTATTTTATAATCTACTAGCGACCCGCCCCGGCTTCGCACGAATGCAATGCTGATACTAAATATACTACAGAATGTCTTTATATATTAATTGTATGTTTGTATATATATATATATATATATATATATATATATATATATATATATATTAACTGTACAGTGTATTTAGGGTACTTAATTGGATAAGGATTAATGCTGTATTGCTTAAAATTGATTCGTATATAAGCCATTATTTCTCGTAAGAAGTAAAGGATAAAAAATGGTTATTGTGGGTTATCCCTAAGAGATACGAGGGCTGCTATTTATGTATCCGGAATAAAATAAAATAACTATCATTGACTGTTAAATATGGTTTTATTGCTTTTCAAAATATTCGCCATGATGATCAATGCACTTTTGCATTCGGTGAAACCAGTTTTCATAGCACTTTTTCCAATCGGAAGACGGTATCTCCAAAACATGATTTTTGAATGCCTCAACGGCTTCTTCTCGGGTTGAAAATCGTTGACCACGTAATTTATTCTTCACGGTTGGGAATAAAAAGAAGTCGTTGGGTGCCAAATCAGGGCTATATGGCGGATGACCCGTTAATTCCACCGTTTCACCCTCCAAATATCGGGTCGTTTCACCCGAAGTGTGACAGCTTGCATTGTCGTGATGGAGAATGATTCTGCGTTGTGGATTATTCTTCCTGATTTCTGCAAAGACTTCTGGCAAACAAATGGTCGTGTACCACTCTGAATTAACAGATTTACAATTTTCTAGGGGTACAGTAGCCACGTGTCCATCTATACCAAAAAAACAGGCGACCATTTGCTTCAAAGTGCTTTTCGCAAGAGCAACTTTTGTTGGGTTCGGCTCAGGTTGGAAGACCCAAACTGTTGACTGTTGCTTAGTTTCGGGGTCATATGCATAAATCCAGGATTCATCACCTGTGTAGATATTATATACAGCTTTTGATGCACCACGATTGTATTTTTTTATCATTTTTTTGCACCAATCGACACGAGCCTGTTTTTGATCTATTGTCAAGTTGTGATATATTTATATATATTTATCTATCCAACGCGAACAAACTTTTTTTGCAGCCAAGTGTTCGTGTAATATCTAATGTATACTCGTCATACTAATGCCCAAGATCGTCTCTATCTCTCGATATGTCACATGACGATCTTGCATTATAAGTTTACGCACTGCGTCGATGTTTCGTGGCACAACAACTGATTTAGGCCGACCATCTTTAATTTCGTCCGTGAGCATACGACGTCCACGATTAAACTCACTAAACCAGTGATACACAGTAGTCTTTGATGGTGCTTTATCCCCAAAAGTCGAACTGAGTTGATCGATACACTGCTGTTGAGTTAGACCACGTCGATAATCATAAAAAATCATCGCACGATAATTTTCTCGAGATAAATCCATTGTGATAATGACGATAATGACACGCAATTTTTGAAATCGCGCCACACAATGAAAACAATTGACAGACGGACAAAATAACCTGCATTCTACAGCCAAAGAGTTCCATTTTCAAACGTGATAATTTCTTTTTAAATATTATTTATGCAGTGGCCAGTTCCGGATTCTTAAATAGCAGCCTATGTAGATATATACCATCGCGGATTTTTTTGTAGACCTTTTTAAGGTGTACAATACTGTAGTACAATATTTTGATCTATCTCGTAGGGTTCAGCCAGCGTTTGCAATGTAACCGCAAAAAATGTGTTTATTTACGACATCACATTAGAAACTCCGACATCACTCTAAAATTATCAATGTTACTCTACAATATTATGCGTGTATTATACATATAAACCTTCCTCTTGAATCACTCTATCTATTAAAAAAACTGCATCTAAATCCGTTGCGTAGTTTTAAAGATCTAAACATACAAAGGGACAGCCAGCGGGAAGCGACTTTGTTTTATACTATGTAGTGATAAGTATTACTCGTGCGCGATAACTTGGGACCTGCTAGGAATGCGACTCCCCGACCGCTTCCCCTGCACTTCCCCGATGGCGCCCGTATTGTACCGTTCGCATCACTATTTTTTACTAGGGTTTTTAGTCTCGTACTGGCTTACGTCACGTAACGACGCGCCCTGGAATTCTTTTAGTTTTCGTTTGTGTTATTGTTTTGTTGTTATAGTTTGTGTCATTGTTTTGTTGTTGTAGTTTTTGTTGTGACATGATGACCTCTTACAAGAGACGAATGAATCGCAATTAATTGTAAATTTATCGGATACCTCTTCGTCAAGTGATTATAGTGAGACTGAGGACGAAGAACAACCTCTAGAAGGCATAAATCCACTAAGTAGTGACAAAGATGAGATAATGTAAATAATAGATAAAATAAATGTATAAACTTAAATATTGTATTTTTATTTAACTCAAATAGTGTAAAAAAGATTAGATAAAAAGCAGCGTCCTCCCTAAGTAAAATAAATTAATTTAATTTAAAAAAAACAAAGACGAAGCCGCGGGCGGCTGCTTGTTATGTTCGCTTTTTTGCGAGCGGTACAAACACGCCAATATGACGTCACCGCGCTCAGGTCCCAACTTATCACGCACGGGTAATAACTAATAACTAATATTATAGATTCGAAAATATCTCCGTCTCTGTCAGTTTGTTACGTTTTCAAGAATAAACGGCTAGACCGATTTCAATGAAATTAGGTATACAGATAGATTATGACCGGGATTGGGACATCTTTTTACTCGACTGCGTAGAAACAGGGTTTTTATTGAAAAACTACGCGTGCGAAGACGAGGGCGGGTTAGCTAGTACGAATACAAAAATAAGTTTTCTTGTTGTATAAACAGATTTAAGAAGTTATAATTCATTTTCGCGCGCCTTTTATCTCTCATTGTATTTAACTGAATCTATCTATTTTGTGGATATACCGTGCTAAATAGTCTTAATCTTAGGTCAACTAAAACATGAAATCAGGGGTAAGTTAAGGAGCCAAGTGCGAACTATACTCGCGCACGCAGGGTTCCGTTGCTTATTTTACTAAAGAACTTCATCTGTTTTTATCTGTGAAGTACCTAAGTACTTAGCTTTAACAACAATCAAGTAGTATTTTTGAGAGTGATTACTTATTAGCATTTTTAGATATACATAATCGTAATTAAACCACTGAATTTTTTTTTCCAGTCACTCGAAAAATTTGCTGCCTATAAACGTTCACACTTGTGACTAAATCTATCGAAACAGTAATTCCCCTAGTGATCTTAACTGTTAGTTAGACTACAACTCTAAAATATATAAATCATTATTCTAGAACTTACCATAAGAAGAGTACACGGCCAGCGTGAGCAGAAGTCCGATTCGCGCCAAAACGGCGCCGAACCGCACCCGACACAGATCCAAGATGGCGGCCATGTTAACACAAAATGGCGGATACTACAAAACACTACAAAGGACACCGTCTATCACATAATACTGATATTTTGGCGCCAAACTTCAGTTTGACAGGAGTCCTTCTAGTATTGAATGGCTTCGCGCTTTTTGAAGTCATTCGCGGCGTCTACTGGCTGCGTCTGTCAACAAAAAGAGAACACGTTTAGTTACAGAAAATATCTAAAGCCCCGTCTGTCAACAAAAGAAGAACACATTTAGGTTTGGAAATATCTAAAGCCCCGTCTGTCAACAAAAAGAGAACACGTTTACTTAGTTTCGGAAATATCTAAAGCCCTGTCTGTCAACAAAAAGAGAACACGTTTAGTTACAGAAAATATTTAAAGCCCCGTCTGTCAACAAAAGAAGAACACGTTTAGGTTTGGAAATATCTAAAGCCCTGCCTGTCAACAAAAAGAGAACACGTTTAGTTTCAGAAAATATCTAAAGCCCCGTTTGTCAACAAAAAGAGAACACGTTTACTTAGTTTCGGAAATATCTAAAGCCCCGTCTGTCAACAAAAAGAGAACACGTTTAGTTACAGAAAATATCTAAAGCTCCGTCTGTCAACAAAAGAAGAACACGTTTAGGTTTGGAAATATCTAAAGCCCTGCCTGTCAACAAAAAGAGAACGTTTAGTTTCAGAAAATATCTAAAGCCCCGTCTGTCAACAAAAAGAGAACACGTTTACTTAGTTTCGGAAATATCTAAAGCCCTGTCTGTCAACAAAAAGAGAACACGTTTAGTTACAAAAATATCTAAAGCCCCGTCTGTCAACAAAAGAAGAACACGTTTAGGTTTGGAAATATCTAAAGCCCTGCCTGTCAACAAAAAGAGAACACGTTTAGTTTCAGAAAATATCTAAAGCCCCGTCTGTCAACAACAAGAGAACACGTTTACTTAGTTTCGGAAATACCTAAAGCCCTGTCTGTCAACAAAAAGAGAACACGTTTAGTTTCAGAAAATATCTAAAGCCCCGTCTGTCAACAAAAGAAGAATACGTTTAGGTTTGGAAATATCTAAAGCCCTGCCTGTCAACAAAAAGAGAACACGTTTAGTTTCAGAAAATATCTAAAGCCCCGTCTGTCAACAAAAGAAGAACACATTTAGGTTTGGAAATATCTAAAGCCCCGTCTGTCAACAAAAGAAGAACACGTTTAGGTTTGGAAATATCTAAAGCCCTGCCTGTCAACAAAAAGAGAACACGTTTAGTTTCAGAAAATATCTAAAGCCCCGTCTGTCAACAACAAGAGAACACGTTTACTTAGTTTCTGAAATACCTAAAGCCCTGTCTGTCAACAAAAAGAGAACACGTTTAGTTACAGAAAATATCTAAAGCCCCGTCTGTCAACAACAAGAGAACACGTTTACTTAGTTTCGGAAATACCTAAAGCCCTGTCTGTCAACAAAAAGAGAACACGTTTAGTTACAGAAAATATCTAAAGCCCCGTCTGTCAACAACAAGAGAACACGTTTAGTTACAGAAAATATCTAAAGCCCCGTCTGTCAACAACAAGAGAACACGTTTACTTAGTTTCGGAAATACCTAAAGCCCTGTCTGTCAACAAAAAGAGAACACGTTTAGTTTCAGAAAATATCTAAAGCCCCGTCTGTCATCAAAAGGAGAACACGTTCAAGGTTTGGAAATATCTAAAGGCCCGTAACAACCTAACTAACAAAGATTTTTGACAGTTTTCTCATTGAAAACTAACTAAACTAAAACGCGTGCAAAGTAACGCGCGTAAGCCAGTTTTTTTAGGTTACAGGTCTGTCAAACTGTCACAGCTGATTCCAGCCTGAGTTAATCAGCTGTGACAGACGAATAGATTGACAAAACCGCACCAAAATCCGTTTCGGTTTTTTTCCTATCCTTAAAAACGAAACATATGTAGGTATTCTATTGATATACCTACTATTGATCATTTCTAGACATTTTTCAAATAAGCTATGTAAGTTTAAAAACTGAAACCCGATTAATTAATACCTGTCGATGGTAGCCTATGTCATCCGAACCATAACACCGAATCGATTGATACCTCATTTATCAAAATCGGACACGTAGTTTAAGCGCTACGGTGGAACATACATCCATAGACTGATAAAAACATAAACCTTCTTTTGAGTTTGCCGCAGTCGGGTAAAAATTGTGTGCTTATTAACTACTCTATAACAGTAACCCGGCTGTCTGGTTATTGACCTCGTATACCTACCTGCAGCAAAGACATTGTTCTGTCTATTAATAGCTTGTTCATCCCCGTCAAGTGAATATTGTAAGTAACTATATCAAGTTACTCTTTGTGTCCTGTAAGGCAGGAAGCTAACTAGCAATTTACTTATCATATCAATACAACACTTTCAAATCACAAATCATTATATTTATCTCGATCATCAAGATTTTTTTTTATTAAGTAAAATTATATTTATTAAAAAAAATTGTGCACTTTATCCGCAAATATTACACATATATATATTACACATCTTCACCCGCAAATATCACATGATTACAAGATATATACCTAGTCAGGTCATAAATTCTGTCACATGTTTAATATAAAATAATTGAAACAAGTTTATTCATTATGTAACCATTTATATACCAAAATGAACTTAACAAAACATAGATTATTATGATACTAAAGTTTATTCAAAATGACCTCCGTGATTTTGAATACAGGCCTTCAATCTGCGCGGCCAGTCGTCTATCGCAGCACGAACGAGGTCCATGTCAATATCGGCGGCTGCCTTAATCAAGGATGTCTTGAGTGGCTCCAAATTGGGATGAGGCTTTGAGAACGCCTTTTCCTGGTTGCCATATCTTGTAATCTAACTGATTCAAATCTTGACTGGAGGAGGGCCAGTCTTCGTGCCGGATGAAGTCGATTTCACGCGCCGCCAGCCAGTCTTGTGTGCTCTTCGCTCTATGAGCTGGCGCCGAATCTTGTTGGAATACCCAGTGCCTGTTATTGAACATGGTATGAGAAACAGGTTCCACAAGGTTCGTCAGGACTGTATTTTGATTCACAACTGCATTCGTTTTTACACCTTTCTCACAAAAATGTAGGTACCTCTGTTAAGCCCCAATAAGAAACTCCCAACCATACCATGAGTGAGGATGGAAAATGACCTCGTTGGACACGCGGAATACGGTTGCTCGCTTCTTCACTACTGTGTGCGTACACCTTATCATTTTGTTTGTTGTAGCTCTCTTCTACGGTAAAAAAATTTTCATCCGAAAAAAGAATTTCCCGAATTTTTTTCCCGCGTACCGCTTCAACAAAACGCGGCATCTCTTCAGTCTCAGGTCCATTAGACGAGCATTCAAACGATGTCCTGTTTTTCTTCGATATGCCCGAAGCCCTAAGTCTTCATTTAACACCCTTTTCACCGTGGTTCTGCTTAACCCCATCTGAAGGGCCAACAGTTTCTGCTTACGTTTGGGATTTCTTTGAATTCACGCCTTCACAGCTTTTATCACTGCTGGAGTCCTAACAGACCGAGGGCGACCACTTCTTGACCTGTCATCTACACTAGAGTCTTCATTGTATCGTTTGATTCTGCGATAAACGAATCTTTTGGTTATATTAAAATTTTTCAGTATGTCATAATTTGATTGGCGCGTAGCCGCAACGATGCAACGCAATAACTGCAACACGGTCTTCTTTAAGCGTCCACTCCATATTTAAAAATGAGTAAAATTCTAAAAAGTATACATTTTTATTTTCATGAACAATTCGAAATTCGAATTCTATAAACTTTTTTGTGGCCAGCATTCTAAAAGAAAAGTTTTTACTGTGTGACAATACTTATGACCTGACTAGGTACATATACACAAAGGTGATCAGTATCTACAATATATTTAAAAATTTAAGAGACCCCTTTCAAGTATATTTTAAAACAGTAAACACACGCTTTATATTTCCAGAGGGAAACGCTTGAAATAATAATAGCTACCAGAGCATTTTTCAAAACATCGCATTCAGCAAAAGAAATCATGGAAATTTTCAGTTGAATTGTTTTAAATGAGGTTGTATGAGCTAGTGTCTAGTGTCAGACATAATAATAGTCTTAATACTCATTTATTTATAATAATCATTATCCGTCAGTGGTCCTCGACACGGCTTGATGATTTCTTCACGCGAGCTTCGAAGCACAGAAGCGCTCAGTTAAACCACGTTAAACGAAAGGCGCAGCGGTGGAAGTTCCAGCAATTTTTTTTAGAGTTCCATACCCAAAGGGTAAACGCCACCCTATTACTAAGGCTCCGCTGTCTGTCTGTCCGTCTGTCTGTCTATCAGTCTATCACCAGGCTGTATCTCATGAACCGTGATAGTTAGAAAGTTGAAATTTTCACAGATGATGTTATTTCTGTTGCCGCTATAACAACAAATACTAAAAACAGAATAAAATAAATATTTAAGAGTGGCTCCCATACAACAAACGTGATTTTTTTGCTTGTTTTTACTCGATAGACGCTTGAAATATTTACATAATATTTAGCTATATATTCAATGTAAGAATAAATAATTAAATTAAAATAAAACAAATATTTAAGGGGGCTCCCGTACAACAAACGTGATTTTTTTGCTGTTTTTATAGATAATGGTACGGAACCTTTCGTGCGCGAGTCCGACTCGCACTTGGCCGGTTTTTTAGCTTAATTTGAACATTCGCCTCTCCTTCTCCATATAACTAAGTATTCCAAGTATCGTGGTTCTTTCACTATGGGTCTCATAAGAAGACTCAATGTCGCTCTGCGTCTATGGAAGTATGGAGAGAGCTGCCTGGTGTTTCTCTACGAGATCGAATCAGAAATGAATAGACGCCGACATAGCAAAAATTAGCGAGATGAAGTGCCAGTGGGCGGGGCACATAGCTCGAAGAACTGACGGCCGTTGGGACAGAAAGGTTCTCGAGTGGAGACCACGCACTAGAAAGCGCAGCGTAGAACACCCCCCCCCCCCCCCCCCCCCTTCACTAGTTGAAAATAAGACCTGATAAAGATTGCTGGTAACCGTTGTGTGCAGGCCGCACAAGATCGGTCGCTCTGGAAATCTATGGAGGAGGCATATGTTCAGCAGTGGACGTCCTGTGACTGATATGATGATAAAGGTTGGTGGGAGCCGTTGGGTGCAGCCGCACAAGATCGGTCGCTCTGGAAATCTATTGGGGAGGCCTATGTTCAGCAGTGGACGTCCTGTGACTGATATGATGATAAAGGTTGGTGGGAGCCGTTGGGTGCAGCCGCACAAGATCGGTCGCTCTGGAAATCTATTGGGGAGGCCTATGTTCAGCAGTGGACGTCCTGTGACTGATATGATGATGAAGGTTGGTGGGAGCCGTTGGGTGCAGGCCGCACAAGATCGGTCTCTCTGGAAATCTATGGAGGAGGCATATGTTCAGCAGTGGACGTCCTGTGACTGATATGATGATAAAGGTTGGTGGGAGCCGTTGGGTGCAGCCGCACAAGATCGGTCGCTCTGGAAATCTATGGGGGAGGCCTATGTTCAGCAGTGGACGTCCTGTGACTGATATGATGATGAAGGTTGGTGGGAGCCGTTGGGTGCAGGCCGCACAAGATCGGTCCCTCTGGAAATCTATGGAGGAGGCATATGTTCAGCAGTGGACGTCCTGTGACTGATATGATGATAAAGGTTGGTGGGAGCCGTTGGGTGCAGCCGCACAAGATCGGTCGCTCTGGAAATCTATGGGGGAGGCCTATGTTCAGCAGTGGACGTCCTGTGACTGATATGATGATGAAGGTTGGTGGGAGCTGTTGGGTGCAGGCCGCACAAGATCGGTCCCTCTGGAAATCTATGGAGGAGGCATATGTTCAGCAGTGGACGTCCTTGATATGATATGATGAAATATGCCAAATCTCTCACTCCTCTGTTTGCACAATAAGCTTTAAAAGTGGTACAAAGTTGCCTCTTCACATATTAATACCAATAAAGTTAAAAATTCATCTTCAAATAACTGATGTAGATAAAGCGCCATTTTAAGATGAACAAGTAACTTTTTTTACAAAATATAACAGCTTTCATTTTTCAGTTTAAAAACCAACTTCTGAACCGATTTTGATAAAATTTCTATTGGATTAAATATTCTTTCAAATAAAAAAAAACCATTGTCCAAAATGGTTCACAAATGACGGAGTTCTGAGGTAACAAACATTATTAAAAATGAATGAATGAATGAATGAATGAAAATTCTTCATTATACCTTACAAGCTAGACACAACAGATTTAAAGAAATAAACAAATAAAAGTAAGCATAATGTAAGCATAACATAATTATAACTGTTTTTTGAAATCGGTTAAAAATGGAAATGATAAAGTTTTCCCTTCCCATATTTGTTTCCGCTTGTGGCAACCCTACGAATAACAGCTGTTGTTATTGTCCCAATTTTAATTTGATTGATTTTAACGTAGCCTTTTTCGAATTCATCGCTTTAAAATAATATAAATAACGTGTACAAATGATATTAGTAGCATCATCATCATCATCTCAGCCCGTTTGCACCCACTGTTGGGTATAGGCCTCCTCTTTATTACGCCATTCTTTCCGGTCCCTTGCTAGCCTCATCCCAGCTACGCTTTCAATATCATTCGACCATCGGGCGGGTGGTCTGCCTCTTGGTCTACGAGCATCCCTTGGCCTGTAATCGCCTTCGTCTAACGCCCGTCATCCCTCCTAGCCATGTGTCCAGCCCATCTCCACTTCAGCCCTGCGATCCTCATACCCACGTCCACAACCTTTGTGCGACGTCGGATTTCTACATTGGGTATGTGGTCCAAGAGTGATATACCGAGCATGGCGCGCTCCATTGCCCGTTGAGCTACTCTAATCTTATGCATGTATTCCTTTGTGAGCGGCCATGTCTCGGAACCGTATTGGTGGACACATTGGTTAAACACCCTGGTCTTGAGGCATTGAGGGATTTTAGACTTTAGGACGTCTTCTAACTTACTAAAGGCGGCCCATCCTAGCTGGACTCGTCTCGAAATCTCTTGTTTTTGGGAAAGTGAGTCAAAGGATAAACAGTGTCTAAGATAAATGTAGTTGTCCACTGCCTCTATTGGGCAGTTACCTACGATTATGTTAGGTTTTGGACCAGCAAGATTGGTCATAATCTTGGTTTTGGACATGTTCATTCTAAGACCCACTTTTGTTGAAGCTTGCTGAAGGTCTGCGAGCATTCCCTGGAGATCTTCAACGTTCTCTGCTATGAGGATAAGGTCGTCAGCAAAGCGTAAATGTGATATTTTGCGGCCGTCTATGTTGATACCCATCTCACACCAGTCGACCACTCTTCATTGTGTCTTCGAGCACGCTGGTAAACAATTTGGGTGAGATGGTATCTCCTTGCCGTACGCCTCGCTGGATTGACACTGAGTCAGAAAGTATATGCATACGGACTTGAAAAGTGGCGTTCTGGTATAGTTTCCGGAGGATATCCACGTATCGCTTGTCAATGTTACAATGATGAAGAGAGTGAAACACAGCCCAATGCTCGACACTGTGGAAAGCCTATAGTAGCATACATTGTGAAAATAAACGGAAATTGTCGAAAGATTTTAACGGTTAGGAAGTTTGAATGTAATCATTGTTTTGTCGGTTTTGAAGTGTTTGTTGCTCGTTTTGTGTGGATTACAAACGTTGGAATACCATTAATATTAATAGATATAAAAAACGCATCATCAAATATAAGTAAAATCTCATTTTAAGATGAAACACGGAAATGACAGCGGATTCCTGGACTATAACAGAAGGGCCGACTAATGCAGTAATGCACGGTATTTTTGTTACATCCACGGCGCGGGCTGGCGAACGAACCAAAAAAAAAATATCACGCGTAATTTCACAGAAAAAATATACGGGCAATTTTATATTAAATAAGAAAATTACGTTACCCACTCTAAGGGCATATAAAAATATTTTATTAAAATCGAAGAATTAATTTAGTATTATAATTTACTCGTGTCTAAATATATTATTTTTTTAGGTTAACCCGTCAAGGATCACACCTATACATTGTTGTATGGCTGCGGCTGCGGCTGCGGTTCCGGACAGATTTAAACAAGTTGTTATTCCTAATATTTGTTTGTTTTGATTAACTTTATTTCGTTTGTTTTATGCCTTTGATTTAATTAATTGTACATATGATAGGACCGACATGTATTTTTATAAATTATATTATGTATTTATATAAAAAAAAAGAATTAATGATAGATTAGGTTAACAACAAAAAATATAATGTACGGCAAATTTAAACAATTTACCTTGTTACCACAAAAAAGTGAAACAACTGTTTAACGCGTGTTTATAAATTATTTTAGCAAAATTTGTACGGAAGTTTTTTAAACACGCTAAACAGTGTTTAATTTTGTAGTAAGATCCGTTCATAAGTTTGTACATGCATAAGCACTTTGATCAGTGTAACGAAATGTACCTTATCTTAGTAGCAATTAAGTCTTTGTACAAAAGACTCATTAAAAGGGAATTAGGGAATTAATTAGCGTACCGAGGTAGAGGGCTGGGCAGTATGAGAGAGACTCTTCAGTTTTTGATCAGAGTAAAATAAAATAAACATATATGGCAGTTTTAGAATTTATTAATTGCACGGTTCTCGTTATTATATTTTAACTTTCTTTTTTAGGGTTCCGTAACCAAAGGGTCAAACGGGACCCTATTACTAAGACTCCGCTGTCTGTCTGTCTATGTATAATTTCTATGAAAGTATATCCTTTCAAATAAAAAAAGAATTTTCAAAATCGGTTGATATATGACAGATTTCTGAGGCAATAAACATAAAATCGAATTGCGTCCCTATAAAATTTGAGGGCTACCCTCGCTTTTTTTGGAATTCGTTCATCAGATCCTGACTTGGTGCCAATGAGTCCAGGCGTCTTTAAGCACCTAATCGGGGAACACACATAAAAAAAACCGGCCAAGTGCGAGTCGGACTCGCGCACGAAGGGTTAGCACAATTTTATTTAATTACCTTATTTGAGGTTGGTGCCGATTAAGCTAGTCCTCTAAATTGTATGGGCGCCCATACAACTCTGAGGAATATCTTAATTGGCGTCAACTATGTATGTATGGGAACACCCTTTAAACAACTTTCTTATTTTTTTGAATTTATCCTTTATTTGTGCTACCTTGCTTTTTGCCAAATTTCGTGATTCTAGGTCAACGGGAACTACCATATAGGTTCTCAACCCAAAACCTATAGGATAAGTACTTCCGGTTGACCTAGAATTCATCGAAATCGGTTCAGCCGTTACGACGTAATTGAGTAACAAACAAACATCCAAACTTTCGCATTTATAATATTAGTGTGACTAAGCGTGAAGCCGCGACTGGAAGCTTGAATTGGAACTCAGCTCAGCATGATGCTACCTCTTGACTAACAGAAGAATAAAAATGTACTGAATCAGCGATTCCTAAAAGGTGGTCCGCGGAACCCTGGGGTTCCGTGAATGCGTCACAGGGGTTCCGCGGTCTGTCAGAGAGTTAAAGTTGTATTGTACATAAAGATGAATACAATGCGATCGTTGCGAAAACCTTGGTTCTGCTTCTGACGACTTACCGATGCGAGACTGGTTTGCGTTCAATTGTCAGCCTAATTTTACTGCTAACTAATTTTAATTTTTTAATTCTTCACAATAAATAATAACTATTATCTACATTGTATTTCTTTGTTACAATAAATGCTTTGCAATACATATAATAATTATTTTTCATTTACAATTTGTTCATTCTTCGAGCATATTCAAACTACAAGGTAAACACTTTAGTTATCAAAATAGTCGCTAGGGATCCGCCAAAAAGAAATATGATCAATTAAGGTTCCACGGCCAAATAAAATTGGGAACCTCTGTACTAGATAACAATGATGAGCGCACTGCCCTTATCCCTTAGAACTGCTTATGTGATGATCACGCAGAAGACAATGCAAGGAAACAGTATTCTCGGCGTTCATTTAGAAGACAAATGTTTTCCTCCAATCGCCTTCTTTTTAATGTTTTCTTTTACTTTGATAAAGGAAGATTTCTTTATTCGTTTCTCATTTTAACGAACTTCAAAAAAAGGAGGAGGTTCTCAATTCGTCAGAATCTTTTTAGGGTTCCGTACCTGAAAAGGTAAAAAAAGAAACCTTATAAGATCACTATCTTGGCCGTCTGTCTGTCCGTGTGTCACCACCGATATTCTCAGAAACGGGTGGACCTAGCAAGTTTAAATTTATACCAGATACTGAGGTCTATAGCCCCTATTAGGTGTATAAAAATCAAAATCATGAGTCAACACGATAAAAGATATGGGCAAATTTAGATTTTTGCGAAAACTTGTAAACAGTACCAAACGTTACCTTAATTTTAAATTTTTTTTAATTATACGGAATTTTCCCTTTACTTGTGCCTTGCTTTTAGCAAAAATTTACAATTCTAGGTCAACTGGAAGTACCCTATACCCGGTTTTGGGTCGAAAACCTATATGGTAGTTCCCGTTGACATAGAATCACGAAATTTGGCAAAAACCAAGGTACAAATAAAGCAAAAAATCTATAAAATAAAAAATATTAAAATTATAGGGTGTCCCCATACAAACATACATACTTATATGACGCCAATTAAGATAGTCCTCTAAGTTGTATGGGCGCTCATACAATTTAGAGGACTAGATCAATCGGCACCAACCTCAAATAAGGTAAATAAATAAAATTGTGCTATTGAATAAAATATATATTTAAGTGGGGCTCCCATACAACAAACATGATTTTTTTGCAGTTTTTATAGATGGTACGGAACCCTTTGTGCGCGAGTCCGACTCGCACTTGGCCGGATTTTTTTAGCTTAATTTTAGCTTTCGTAATACCTATATTATAAGTATGTATTTAAAAAAAAAGTATATTAGTATTCTATCAGTTATCTGGTTCCCACAGTAGGTACAGGCTCTGCTTAGTTTGGGGCATTATGGTTTTAAGCGCTATCTAAGCGCTGTGTAAAATGTCCAGTAATATTTATTTATTTATAGTCATCATACTTTAACTATGCCAAATCTCACACACCTTCATGCGCGCAATAAGCTAAAAAGGGGTACAAAGTTTTCTCTTCACGTATTTATATTAAGATTCTGACCTTCCACCATCAAAATGAAAAATATCGTGACTTCTTCCGACTTTACATCAAGTTAAAATGAAATCAACACAATAAAAACCTCTCTTTGTTCCTAATAAGAGCCCTTCCGTTAATGAGCAAAGAAATTAAGGGACGTCCTTACAAAACAGACAGACAGACACATTCGAAATCATTAACTGCAAGTCGTGGAATGATTAATGTGTCAGCCATTTTGTTTTTTTTGTTTCGCGCCCTTTCGAGTTTGCGGCTTTTATCATCGTTGCTAAATAATGGACGGCGATTTATATTTCTTTTATGGTTGAACCATGGACGAAGCTACCGGTGGGGCAGGCGTGAGCAGCCCCCCCGCCCTCACGGCTCAGGAAATCAACAAAAATACTTTTAATATCAATTTCAAACATTTCGGCGCCCGAGAAAGAGTATAATCTTTCTTTTAAATTTTAAAAACAAAATTGATTTACGGCCCTAGGTCGTAAATAATTTTGAAATAGAGTTATGGGCAAAATCCACCACCGAGTGGATCCCAAAAGACAGAAAACGACCACGCGGCAGACCGCGACGCCGCCGATGGAAAGACGAGCTCGACTCGTATATGGAGGACTGGACTACACACGCGCATGATAGAGTGGAGTGGAAGGAAGGAAGGGAGGCCTTTGCCCTGGGAGTACTCTCCAAATAATAATAATATTACAATGCCCATGACAATTCTATCAGTGGTAGGTATTTATATACTATTTTATAACTAGCGGCTCGTCCCGGCTTCGCACAGGTGGAATTTTTTAAACTTTTTTATGGTTAATTTTTTACACCTTGGGTTACATTATAGACATATTTTTTTTTCTAGTAATAAATATAGCCTATGTTACTTGCCAATAAAAAGTAGCCTATGTGTTTACCCAGATTATATTCTACGTATATACCAAATTTCATCTAAATCGGTTAAGCCGTTACGACAAACAAATAAACAAACATCCAAATTTTCGCATTTATAATATAAGTGTGATTTGCAGTTCATCCTGGCACCCAAAAGACATAAGTGGATCTATACACATGATACGGTATGTGTTCGTAAATGATCTACGTACATATTAGGTTGGGGAAAAAGTTTCTTCGCATTTTTTAAGAAAATTCAAATCATTTTTTAATATAGTTTATTTACATTTAACTAAAGTATGTAGGTACCATTTTGTTCAATAACTTTTTGCCTTGTAGGTAGGGACATGATTCCATTGCTATAGAAATTTTGGGGCTTCTGATCAAAATACCGCGACAAGTAGTTTTGGCAGTCCTCTCGTGATGTTAAACCTGACACTGCCTAACGAATTCTGAAGAGACCGAAACAGGTGGAAATCTGAAGGTGCAAGGTCAGGACTACACGGCGGATGCATTAACACCTCCCAGCCAAGCTCTCTTAATTTTTGCTGAGTGGCTAAAGATGTGTGAGGTCTAGCGTTATCATGATGAAAAACCACACCCCTTCTGTTGATTAATTCCGGCCGCTTTCTCTCAACTTCTTGCCTTAATCTCATCAGTTGTTCGCAGTAGAGTTCAGATTCGATGGTCCTGCCTGGTGGCAACAGCTCATAATGAATAATGCCCTTCCAATCCCACCACACACACAGCATCACCTTGTTGCGAGTTAACCCGGGTTTCGCCACAGTCTGTGAAGCCTGACCGACCTTTGACCACGACCTTTTTCGCACGTTCTTGTCGTACGTGATCCACTTTTCATCACCAGTTATCAGCTTCTTCAAGAATAGTTCGGTTTCATTACGTCGTAATAAAGAATCACAAATGAGTACACGGTTCATTAGGTTTCTTTCAGTGAGCTCGTGGGGTACCCAAATATCGAGCTTTTTTGTGTACCCAGGTTTTAACAAATGCGCAAAACTGTTTTGTGGCCAATTCCCAGTTCTTCAGCTATGTCGTAACTACTGATATGCCAATCTTGCTCCACTTTTTCAAAAATGGCATTAATTTTATCCGTAATAGGGCGACCAGAGCGACGTGCATCTTTGACATCAAAATTTCCGAAATGAAAACGCTTAAACCAAATTTGTGCTACTCTCACAGACACTGCACTAGGTCCATAAACATCACAAATTTTTTTCGCGGCTTGCTTTGCATTTTTACCTTTTTTGTAGTAAAATTTTAAAATGTATCGAATTTCTTCATTAGATTCACTCATCTTTACAGTACGAAAAACAAATAAAATCCACACATTTTCCTTATTTGAATTTGGAATTATCTTTAAAATTTAAACTTTGAATGATACCAAAACCAGCCAGATACAAATAGTATAGCCAAAGAGATTTTATTACAAGTTCATACATACTATAATGCGAAAAGACTTTTTCCCCAACCTATTACAAAAATTCATCGAAATCGGTTCAGCCGTTCCGATGTGAAAGAGAGAAAGAGTAACAAACATTCACGTTTATAATATTAGTGGGATAGATAAGACTTTTAATTTTTCGTATTTGTAATAAAAAGTTGTGTTATAAGTTACTATTTTTTACTTCGATAATTGCTTTATTTTTTTGTGATTTTGCCCCAAGAAGCCAATCCTGGCTACGCCCATGGGTATGTAATGTACCAAGTTAAATATCGGGCTATCTCCAATGAGGGTATAAGTACGGTGTTTATAATAAAAATCCATACTAGTATCCCACTACTCCACTAATATTATAAACGCGTATGGATGTTTGTTACTCTTTCACGCAAAAACTACTGAATGGATTTTAATGAAAGTTGGTATGTCGATAGATTATGATCTGGATTGACACATAGGCTACTTTTCATTGAAAAAACACGCGTGTGAAGTCGCGGGCGGATGCTAGTAAATAATAAAATTATCTAGCATTGTTATGTCGTAGTTTGTTTATAGTTCATTTGTAAAAAATAGTTCATCATATAAGTATTCTATCAGTTATCTGGTTACCATAGCTTTGCTTAGTTTGGGGCTAGATAGCACTGTGTGAGGTGTCCAGCAGATTTAGTTATTTTTATTTAATTTAATTGTATTGTCCGTTGAGGAGTTTTTCTCCAAGTCCAAAGATCTTCACCAAATCATACATAACTAACAGTCGCACGCCTCGCATTCGGATAAAAAGTAGCCTATGTCACAATTCCTGTCATAACCTAACATTATGCCAAATTTTATCGAAATCGGTCTAGCCGTTTAGGTGAAAAACAGACAAAGACGAGAGTTACTTTAGAATTTATATTATTACTAGCTGACCAATCCGCAGCTTTGAACGCGTTGTTTTTTTATTAAAAAATAACCCTCCTTTGCGCAGTTGGGTAAAAAGTAGCCTATGTTACTCAGGATGAATGTAGCTTTCCAATGGTGAAAGAATTTTTGAAATCGGACCACAGGTTTTTAAGTTAATTATTTACAAACATTTACACAAAAATACAAATTTTTCCTCTTTATAATATTAGTAAGTATAGATGGATTATTATTAATATTAAACGCAAAGACGTTGTAATTCCAACACTGTCTTTGCGTTTCGTTCTTACCGACCATCTATCGTATCTAAGGGCGCATATCCACCGATTATACCCACATAGCGAGTCAGTTTGTTTATTTTCCACGCGGCCCCTCGGAATGCTCCTTTGAAGTGTCCACGCCTATGTTTGTGATATAAATTTATGACTCCTTTCTGGGAACATGACCTGAGGGCGAGACAGTTCTCAGTGGATCATCCATTGAAACCATTTTAACCATTACAACTATTTCATTAAGTAAAAGCTTTTATTTAGCTTGCAATGTATGTATGATAATTGGTTTAGGTCAAATCTTGTGAGCTGAATTAGTACCACTTCCTCTTAGCCCACAGAGTTGAAATTTGACATGTTGATTTAGTTCCGCTGACAATGCATTTTTGTGGTAAGCATGACCTGATTCAACACCCTGGATTGTCTCCAGATGAAGGAACTCCACAACGGTCAACAGCACAGACACAAAATTTTGTATACTAAGTACCTACTCTGTCAAGAAAGTAACGGGAAAAGATCAATAATACACAAAATATTAGTTATTCATCTAAATTTATTTTATCGCCTTCAAATTGTGCTCCTTCAGAAACGATACACTTACGCCAACGAATAATCCAATCATCAAAACATTTTTAAACGCTTTTTCCGGAATTGAGTTCAGTCCTCGCCGCGAATTCTCCTTTATGTCTTCTACCGAATGAAAGCGGGTGCCACGATGTGGTAATTTGAGTTTAGGAAAAAGAAAGAAGTCGGCTTGAGCCATATCTGGTGAATGGGTGCTCGATGGTATTTGTAGGTTTTTAGTCAAAAATTCGTTCAGAATAATAGCCTTGTGCGAAGGCGCATTATCGTGGTGCAAAATCCAAGAATTTTCTTTCCACTAATCTGGTCTTTTTCGTCTAATTTGCTCTCTTAAACGCCGCATAACGCTCAAATAATATTCTTTATTTACCGTTTGACCTTCCAGCAAGTATTCCGAGTGCACAACACCGCGATAGTCAGAGAAAACAGTCAACATGACTTGGCTTTTGATTGACTTTGGCGTGGTTTTTTCGATTTCGGTTCAGTTGGAAGGCGCCACTCTGAAGCTTGTTGACTAGTTTGCATGTTAAACTCGTAAACCTACGTCTCGTCACCAGTAACAATGCGTTACAAGAATGTTGGGTCCGAATTGACTCGTTCTAGCATATCCTCAGCGACTCTTATGCGATTGAGTTTTTGTAGAAAATTCAGGTCTTTTGGGACTACATGTCATTTCATACCCAAGTGATTATTTAAAATGGTACGGATCGACTCGTGAGATGCAGACAGTTCAGCGGCTATCTCTCTCAAACTGGAACGAGGATTTTCAGACACTATTTTTTTTCACTTTCGCGATGTTAACTTTAGTTGAAGACGTTGATGGCCTACCAGAATGAAACAAATCTCCCATCACAACATCTCGCCCGCTTTTGAACGCTTGGTTTGTACTAATCATAAGCACGTGTTTTCACCGTAAGCCTTCTTTTTTCAGTGACTCCGAACACGAAATTCCATTGGTGATGCAAAATTTAAGACAAACTCTTTGTTCGATGATTTTGTCCATTACAAAATTCGCAATACACACTAGATATGATCTAACTAAAAGCAGCACTGTATTTAATCTAAATAAGAGACCCAACTCAAACTCCGCACCAAAATGGAAAACAGTTGTGCCAATCTAACAAAAAAAAAAAGAATTTGGTACCATAAACAAATCATCTATTCCCGATACTTTTTTGACAGAATGTAGGTAAATTTAGAGCACTTAAATAAAAGCTTGTATTTAAAAATGTGTTTTACTATTTAATTATTCATTGTAAATGTGGTGTGATACAGATCAAAATTACCACAAAACCACCATAACCAAAGCCAAACTAATACTAAAAATAACGTCTAATATAAAATATGGAATAAATTGGTAAACAGCATGAATACATGTTCTGCCTTCCTGTTGCTACACCCTGCCGGGGTTCATATGTTAAACTATCTACATACTACATATATAACAACTTTGTCACCATGTGAAAGCAATAAATGTATTGAGTACTAGGTTGTTGCCCGCAACTTCGGAAGCGTTACACTACGTACTAAATGTGTACCTAGAAATAAACCTAAACTCGCTGATGCAACTTGACTTGATACTCCATATTTATCCTATTATAATCTACGTACATACTAAATTTCATCGAAATCGATTCAGCCGTTACGGCGTGATTGAGTAACAAACAAACAAACATCTAAACTTTCGCATTTTAATATTAATGTGATATTAGTACATAAATATTCCATACTAATAATAAAAAGAAGAGAAAACAAACAGTTACTTTCGCATTTAAAATATTAGTATGGATATGGATTTTGGCCGACTATTGTTGCACTGATATATATGTATAATCAGCCGAATGCAATGGGTCAAGTCTGCGGCCGAAACAGAGGCCGGACTCGTGACCTTTTTCTTTTTTATAAACGACGTAAGCAGAAAAAATCTTGCCGCGACTTTGGACGAGCTGAGTGGACTAGAGATGGGACGATGTCGATTAATGTATTAACTAATATACTAAGTAATACTATTTACTAAATAAATTAATAATGCTGGACATTTCACACAGCGCTGTCTGGTCCCAAACTAAGTCAAGCTTGTATTATGGGAACCAGATAACTGATACAATACTAATAGTGATGTAGTGTTTGTATTAGATATTTAGCTGATACAACACGGTCTTGGGCGAGCGAGGAGTAAGGCTCAACTCACACCGAAAGAGCGGCGAAGGGCAGCGACCCGCTCGGTAGAGAAGGCGCGCGGATTCCCGCGACTGCTCGAGAAGTCGCTGGAATGCTCGAAAGTCGCGGGACTCGCGATAATAAGTATTATAGTAATTAAAATAAAGTTAAAATTCGTATGACACTGAAACTACGCTCCGCTTCGCTGCGCTCTTTAGGTGTGAGTTGAGCCTAAGGCGGCGCGGGAGTGTTACGGGAGCCGCGGGCGAGAGTAGCCGTGTCCGTCTGTAATTACTGCTTGTTGTCAAGCTTGTGTCCATCTGCCTAGTAGCTAGGTACCTACCATCGCTCAACGAGTACTACATGTGGCGACGTATACATATATACTTTTAAATACATACACATATATTTATCATAGAAATATCTGTAGATGATACAAATATTTGTTCCGCAGCGGGAATCGAACCCTCAACCTCCTACGTCTCAGCCGGCTCTTCGCTCACGGCGCCACGGAGGTGGCCAAATAAATTCGAAACTAACTTTGTCTCTCTGTCTGTTTGTTACGCTTTCACGACTAAACAACTGGACCGATTTCGATGAAATTTGGTATATAGATAGAAATTGAAGGTTGAGCTTAATAAACAACTATATAAAGGTTCCGTTATGTGCCTATAATTTCATCGGCAACCATTCCCTTCAAACCGAAACACAGCAATGCTGATTGGCGACAGAAATAGGTATAGCGGTAGTACTTCCCCGGGCGAGCCTTTTCACAAGGAGCTCTACTACTCTTAAATACAATAAAAATCAGACTAATATTATAAATGCGATAGTTTGGATGTTTGTTTATTTATTTGTTTGTTGATACACATTCATGTCGTAAAGCTGTTGAACCGATTTCTATGAAATTAAGTATATACATGAATTATAACCTGTTTAACACATATACTACTTTATATTCTTTTTTACTTTTTAAGTTGATTTTCTATATGTTATAAGTGTGTATTTACAAAAAAACGAATATAAGTATTCTATCAGATATCTGGTTTCCATAGAAACCACAAGCAATACAAGCAGAGCTTGTACAGCAATACAAGCAGAGCTTGTACAGCAATACAAGCTCTGCTTAGTTTGGGGCTAGATAGCGCTGTGTGAAATGCCCAGCAATATTTATTTATTTATTTATCCCATAGATCAGGTTCCATGGGATAAAAATTGGGTGTGTCAAGTAGGGTTGCCACCTTTTTTTAAGCAAATAGAGTAAATTTAATTTTTTAGTCTAAAAAAAGTACATCTGAAAATAAATTACTATTTATTTACCAGACGATTTCTCTTTCATACATTTTTTTGTTGCTTCTAACAACATCCAACAAATATTTGTTACTCTTAAATATATTAACGGCATCTTTACAATCAATCCACAAATTTAAATATTTAAAAAAAAAATAGTTTTATATTAGGTTAAAGGGACGCTCTATTGCGTTCATCCCGCCACTTAGCATTCATCAGAGAAAAAACTCTGTAAATGCTGAAGTGGCGGGAATGGATAGCAGAAACGACATAATTTTTTCACGGTTCGCAACATTACATTATATTAACATTGACGTTTTAGGTTACGTTCCAAAGCAGTCCGTTCCGTTACACGTAAAATATAGCAGTTAATTTAAAAAAAATATTCACAAGTTAAAATAAAGTATTTTCACGTGTTTTACTGCCCTCATAAAATATAAAATACGACTGGCCCAAATAGAGAACAATACTTTATTATAAAGTACGGATGGCAGCCCTAGTGTCAAGTCAAGTTGCAACAGCGAATTTATCTTAATTTCTAGGTTACCTACACATTTAGTGGTGTAACGCGCACGAAGTCGCGGGAACTGCAAAAGTAGAGTAAATTGATGATGAAATATTAAAAATGTCAAAATATTTTATCTTCAACGTTAAAGGATTATTTAACTTTTAATCGAAAATGAACTAAACTTGGGCCGTTGCGTTTTCAAAATTCTTTCAGGGCATCTGGTCAAATAAGCGTGTGATCTGAGAGCTAGCGCTTATCTGGGTCAACTGATAAGCATTGCAATTTAGCCAGTGTTTGGGGGACACTTCCGCCTGGTAGTGATAGTCTTGTAAATAATTGTATAATCATGTTTTGATTTCCTTCTTTTAATCGACTTTGTTATATCGACATTAGTTTTATCGACAAAGGCCGTCACTATTCGTTCACCTGTATTACTTGAAGGGCTCTAGACTGCAGGGCCCTTAGTGCCGACCCCTTTGCCGTGTCTCCTTTATACCTTGCAAACCGGCACGCGTTTAGTAGGTGAACTATGTCTAATTTATAAAATCTAGGTATTCGTAGCGGGAAGTACATTGTATAGTGTAGCGACATGTATAGCTACATGACAGAACTACCTATTAGTTTCACGAACTAAGTGGCGCAGTGGATGAATAGCCGATTCAGACGCAGGAGGTTGCGGGTTCGATTCCCGCCGCGGAACAAATGTTTGCATGATCTACAAATATTTGTTCATGGTATGGTGGTTTCTCTATAAGTATTTATTTACAATGTAAGTATTGTATCAGTTATCTGGTTCTCATAGGGCAACCTTCGCTTAGTTTGTGGCTAGATGGCGCTCTGTGAAATGTCCACCATTATTTATTTATTTAATAATAAATAATGAGCGAGCCTCAATACTACACAATTTTAGTAGGTAGAATAATTATTCACGGTAAATAAATTTTTTTAGAGTTTATTGAGTTGTTTAATTTTTTTTAAACCCACTCAAATTTCGGTTAATTGTACTTTTATTTAATTATTACACTTATTATCAACGTATCCTTTGATAATAACTAATCCTTTGTGCTACGTCACTGTCAGTGACTTTAGAGCGGCGGTCACCAAACTTTTTGTCTCGTAGACCACTTGCCATGTTTTTCGATATTAAAGATAGACCCAGCTAGCTATATACCCAACTAATAACCTAAATCATTATTCTTACCTAATAAGATAAACTCTTTATTGTAATTATCACACAGAAAAAATAAACACTAAAATAAAACTAAACAGGCAATAGGTACAATGGGCAACCTTATCACTGCGAGCGATCTCTTTCAAGCAACCTTTGGATGGAAAGAAATTAGTGAAGTTATAACGCAGTTCGGTACTACAGATTATAATTGATGAATGAATGTCCTATTAAGTAATAAAGTTTAGGTATATAATTTATTATTCTAATACATAAATAGTTATAAATAAACTAATACATATAATTATATTTTTAACCAGCGTTGCCAACCGTAGGTACTTATATAATCAGAAGTTTTTAAATATTTATCTTTTTATTTGAGTTTTAAATTACGTTTACAACAGATAGCAACGTTGACAATACATAGCAAAAATAGCCATAGAAAATGTATTTCAATAAAAATATGATATTTTAAATCAGGTTTACTTTATCGTTAGGTAGTTGAGTCTTCTTCGTCTTACAAATTGTAACTTACAATATGAGAATAATTTATTTATAAGAAGTGCTTACTCATGATATTTCTGAAAAAAATTAACTTCTTTTAAAGTTTCCTCAGCACACTGCACGCACGGTCGAGTTATCCCCGAACAGCGGGACTGAGGCTGTCCCGCGCGGAACATTTAATTTTGATTTAAAAATCGTGACGTCCAGCCAAAATCGGGAAGTCTGGCAACGCTGTTTTAAACCTAAAGGTGGCGGTTCGCGTCGCGACAAAGACAGGAGACCGATACAAGAGACTGAGACGGGAGACCGCGACCGTTATTTGACTTTAGAGAATGTATAAGCATCAGTTAGCGAGCGAGACAGAGACAGAGACGCGAGACCGGAGACTGCGCGACGGTTGCTGCCCCTGACCAGTAGTGTCAAGTGTCGCGCTCGAAAAGTACGTGTGTTTATTGTAAAAAAATACTACTTTATCTAACGAAGACTGTGAAAAGCTGATTGAACTAATCAAACAATACCCTCTGATATACGATGCACAACTAGACTCCTACAGAGACGAAAATTTCCATCGACAGACACTCCGATACTGAATGAATTGTAGCTTTGGTTGCGGTCTCGGTCTCGACCCACAGTACATGCAGAAGAGACCGAGACACTTGTCGCGGTCCCCCGTCTCAGTCTCCTGTCTCGGTCTCCTGTCTTTGTCGCGACGCGAACCGCCACCTTTATACTGTGTTTCTATATTCGCACTCGTCAGTCGTCAAATACTCGCGTCCTACGTGAATGTTTACCGGCGATATAACATACAAGATAAATCACCAATAAGAAACTTACTTTCGAGTTAATTATCCGTTCAAAAAGATTTATCTTAAACTGACCTATTACGTACAATGTCCCGTTAAATGTCAGGTAAAGTGCAGACTGCATCATCATCATCATGTACGTTACGTTGGCCGTCATCTCATTATGCCTATTCCCTCACCATATTATCAATTCGGATGTAGGTACATAACTCTGTCTGTTTGTTACGTTTTCACGACTAAACGGCTGAACCGATTTCGATGAAATTAAGTATACTAAATTAGTATATTAAATTTAGTAGTTAGATTAGATTATGACGTCAGCTAGTATTATTATAAATTCGAAAGTAACGATGTACATATGTCTGTTTGTTACGTTTTCCTATAACAAAGTATTGCCTCTTAGGTCACACACCTTAAAAACGTGCCCTACGATGTACTGCCCTGCGACCATCAATTTGAGGCGTAGAGTTCTAGTCACATCTTCCCTTCGCCTCCGCATAAAGGTAAACGCCCACAGTTCCGCATAGTACGAATCGCATGGAACGGATCAAACTGATTAGTTTGTGTTAGTGCATCCAATCAATATATCAGTTAAAATTAAAAAAAAAGGGATGTACGGTCCGCACACCCTGGTAAGAGATGATAGTTATATCAGTAAAACTAGAGATACATTTTAACTGATATATAGATTCATAATTAAATAATATGATAATGAGACGCGTGGTTTGATTGACGACCAAACGCGAACTGAAGAACTGATGATTTTGATGGCTGGCGTAATGTGCAAGATAGCACAAATTATGTGGATCAGTGTACGTGCTCGTACACTGATCAAGTGATCACTCACTGCGTTTATCTTCACGCCCTTTTCACTATAATTGCATGCTGCTTGAAGTTTTAATAAGAATACATTAAACAATCGTCATGACCAGCGACAACGGATTCGGGTTGTGTGAATCTCACTCATTATAAAGTGAACTTGCACTGCAGCGCGATTCGAACGCTTCAGTTCGGTGCTTCGATATTCTACAGACGGCAACGTACCGGCTCTAACGACCAGTAGCAGTTTAATACTCTATAACGGTATCAATATGGCGTTTATAGCGCTAATAATGCTTATTCGCACAGATTTTCCCGATAAATTTACAACAAATATCGGCCTGTCGATTCGGGAACTACGTGTGTGCTTCATCACGCTCACCTCATGTCATAAAGTCATATTGTTACGAGCTGAGGATTCGGGATAAAATAATTAAAATGAATTAAAACACTTTTATTCAACACTAAAACGATAAATACACGATCTTAATCACAAAGATTCACAACACACTAAATCACACCACTGTTACACAATAAACCACTAAAAGTCACCGAAATGTTCGCACGTATCGCCAAATCAAGACTGACTCCTCGAGCGTCTCTACGCACTATTTATACCGCGCATTATTACCAGAACCTTCTCGATGTTTCTACTAGGTACTAGAAAAGTGTAGGTATATCGATTGACTACTATTTCTTAATCTGTGCAACTAGGTAAAAACGTAGAATGTAGGTATATCCCATACCAAGTATTACATATTCTGTGACACAGTAGGTATAACTTCAAGTAAAGCCGACTATTACTTATTCTGTAATAGTCTCGGCGTAACACTAAAATTCATCAACACCTTAACATTCAAACCACGTCCACTGCTGAACATAGGCCTCCCCCATAGATTTCCAGAGCGACCGATCTTGTGCGGCCTGCACCCAACGGCTCCCACCAACCTTTATCATCATATCAGTCACAGGACGTCAACTGCTGAACATAGGCCTCCCCCATAGATTTCCAGAGCGACCGGTCAAGTGCGGCTTGCACCCAACGGCTCCCACCAACCTTTATTATCATATCAGTCACAGGACGTCCATTGCTGAACATAGGCCTCCCCCATAGATTTCCAGAGCGACCGGTCCAGTGCGGCTTGCACCCAACGGCTCCCACCAACCTTTATCATCATATCAGTCACAGGACGTCCACTGCTGAACATAGGCCTCCCCCATAGATTTCCAGAGCGACCGATCTAGTGCGGCCTGCACCCAATGACTCCCAGCAACCTTTATCATCATATCAGTCACAGGACGTCCACTGCTGAACATAGGCCTCCCCCATAGATTTCCAGAGCGACCGATCTTGTGCGGCCTGCACCCAACGGCTTCCACCAACCTTTATCGGGTCTTCTTTCCATCTAGTGGGGGTGTGTCCAAGGCTGCGCTTTCCTGTGCGTTTTATTATTATAATAATACCTACTACTGGAATAAATTCTACCTATGCGACAATATCGGCCTGTCAATTCGGAAACTACAGGATTGCTACTTCACGATCACCTCATGTCGTATTATCATGAGTTGGCCATTTCATTCGGTAAGTTCCGCGTGGTGACAAAATTGAGCATGGCATCAAGAGAGCGTCGTCCATCATTAATATTAAATACGGAATTGATTCGGACAAGGTTCGGTTCATTTCCTGAACCTTCAGGGTGATAAAAGCCTCGCACTGATAAAACCGGTAATAAGAATAGAAACAGAAAATATTTATTTATGACACTGACATACATCATATATATCACATAAACATAAGACACGTCTTACTTAACTAACATCATAACAAACAAAATTATTGTGATGATAAATTAGGTACCAATCAGCATTTGCTGCAGAAGCATACTGCAACGCTGAATTTCAGTGGCGCGTAGTCACTAATCAATCATACTTGTTTGGGGCCAGATAGCGCTGTGTGAAATATCCAGCATTATTTATTATTATACTAATATTGATTGGCACAGAAACATGGTGTCACACTAATAGGCCTTATAAGAAAGCTCGCGGTCGCTCAGCGTGCTATGGAGAGGGCTATGCTTGGTGTTTCTCTACGAGATACAATCAGAAATGAGGAGATTCGTAGATGAACCAGTCACCGGCATAGCACAGAAGGTAAATAAGCTGAAGTGGCAGTGGGCAGGGCACATAGCTCGAAGAATTAATAGTCGTTGGGGCAGAAAGATTCTAGTGGATACTATTGGAAAGCGCAGCGTAGGACGGCCCCCACTAGATGGAAACACGACCTGATAAAGGTTGGTGGGAGCCGTTGGGTGCAGGCCGCACAAGATCGGTCGCACTGGAAATCTATGGGGGAAGCCTATGTTCAGCAGTGGACGTCCTGTGACTGATATGATGATAAAGGTTGCTGGGAGCCGTTGGGTGCAGGCCGCACAAGATCGGTCGCTCTGGAAATCTATGGGAGAGGCCTATGTTTAGCAGTGGACGTTCCTTGCCTGGTATGATGATGATGCATACCTACTAAGCCGACAGTATGTCAATATGATGTCAGTGACTGTACACTGTTAGCAGTAGAGATTGGCATGGGAATTAAAATTCCACACAGGTCCAGTAGTTTCGGAGCCTATTCAATACAAACAACGAAATATTTCCTCTTTATAATGTTAGTATAGATAATATACCTACGATAGGTTACGTTTACAATAAATAAATATAAATACAAAAATATATATTTATAATATGAAAGAAATACGCAATAGTTAGCGACAAGCCAAAAATAATGTTCCCTGACCATACGTCTGACAATAGCATTCGCCATTTTGCACGTTTGATAGCAACTGGTAGCGCGTTCCATAAACGAGCAGCCAGAACTGTAAAGAAGTCATCGAAGTAGGAGTGTACAGGTGTCTTTGTATCTACCTATCAAAACACCTTAGCCTTCCACTGGGCGAAAGCTCAACAACTTACCTTTGAAAACAAGTCTAAGCTAGTTAACAATATAATATACTGAGCATACTTAAGCATGCTCAAAGGAAGTAACAAGGTAACTATTTTATTCTGTGAAAGCGTACATACTCAAAGAATAAGACCCTTTGAGTTTCACTTTACTTATCCTTACACCTGGAATACCTTACCATGGTTGCCAACCGTGGAACCATTTTCCTCGTACAAAACCAGCTAAAAATCCCGTATTTTGGATCTCAAACCTCGTACACAGTATATTGGCGTATTTCGGAAGATAAGAGACAAGATAAAAAAGGTCATTCTATGGTTCCCCATAACATTTAGTACTTTTATTTTTATAGTGTTATCCGAACGGAAATTTCCAAGATATTTAACACCATCTCAAAATATTTCAAAAATCCCGTCTAGGCTTGAAAATTTTGGAGATGGTTTAAAAAATCTTCCATAAAATTTCTTAAAACTTCAAACTCAAGGTTTGCCAATGAGCAATGGAGCGCAGCGTGCTTGGAGTAAAGAGGATTGACAGAATCCGTAACACCACGCTGCGTTTAAAGACCGGCATTGCTGATGCAGGAAATAAGGCTGCCAGGCTAAAATGGGATTGGGCGGGCCATGTAAGACGAATGCACCCGGACAGATGAGCAACGATCGTCACGCAGTGGGTGCCTGAAGACGGGCGACGGCGCCGAGGAAGGCCTAGTAGACGCTGGCGTGACGATCTCGATCCCTTTGAGACAGATTGGTAGAATTTGGCACGCGAGCGAAAGTCCTGGAAGACAGTGGGGGAGACCTTTGCCCAGCAGTGGGATGACATAAGTTGAAAAAAATAAAAAAGCATTTCTTAGTTTTTTATGGTGACGGTGATATGTAAGTCACTTTTCGTGGAAAGTAAAATATGCCTACGCAATTATGACAAAATCTCGTACATAGCTGTACCTTCCATGCCTTTCTATGCTTGCAAAGCCTTGGCAAACGTCTTCAAGCCCCAAGCGTCCACAAATCTTGCTTGGCATTTGGAAGTCGTTTCCATGATTGTGAATGCGTCAATGTACTACGTACACCGAAGCATGGCGGACACCGAAGCATGGCGGACACCGAACTGATGTCGGCTATTGCGTTTGGTTTAACATGCTTACGAAAACTTGTCATCAATTAAAGTGGCTCAAAATCCGGTTTCGTCGGGATACTCATATACTCTGTCTTCTTTATAACATCCTTCAAAATCCTCTGTCCCCTTGCTATCTTAAAGAACGTTTTTCTCCTCTTTTTCCACCTGATCGCCCTTCTCGTTCTTCTCAACATCTGTTATTCAAGACGCCTGAGCATAAAACTTCTTTCTTCACTTACTCTTTCACTGTGACTGCTATCTGCTTGTGGAACTCTCTTCCAGTGAAAATCCGCAAGGCCGCCTCTATGGGGATCTTCAAATCCAAACTCTTTAAATACTTCATCTCTCTTCAAGATACCCAACAAAATTGAGCACTTTATGTAGATATATTTGTGTATTTCGTTTATGTATGTGTATTATTATTATTTTTAATTTTTGTAAGTTTATTTCTAAGCTAAAGCTTGATTAAATTTCCTTTTTCTGGCACTACCACTTTCTCCACACTACACAAAGGTTAGCTGGAAGAAAATGCTAATTAGCATTAAGTTCGCCTATGTATCTTTTTATTAGTGCAATAAAGAATTTTCTAATCTAATCTAATCAATATTTATTTTTTGGCTTTTAATTCTTTTACTGGCTTTCCCGTTAACTCGGCAAGACGACTCCAAGCATCTGCAACTTTCTTTTTGTCTTTATGATTAACGTCTTTGGGGTTCCAGATGGAAGATTCGCTCTGGTAATATTCCAGAAAAGATAAACTCTCTTCGTTCGACCAGCCACTCATTTTAAACAAAGAACTAAATGCGCTCGTCGCGAGATCACAATGGCTACTAAACGCGCACTAACACCAACTCAACGTGTTAATGCGTCGCAAGCGCTTGCCGTAAGCGCCCTTTGATCTGTGTCCAAAAACCGACACTAGACCGGATCGGAGACAAGCGTCCACAAGCTCACCCAAGCCAAGCCGAATGCCTTTTTTTCGAATGGACTAATCTCGCTGTTGGCCTCTGAGGCAGTTGCAGCTTAACCGAACTTTTGGCGAGCGCAGAAGGTGCTCAGCCCTATAAGTTTTGATGAGGCAACTAGCGCAAGGGCACCACTTAGGTAAGAACCTCGGCTTGGGCTGTTGCCAGGATGCTTGTACCTCGTATAGGCGGCCGGCGACTGAAGGGACTCGCCGACCTCACTGGCGAGGTCGGTGTATCTGTAAAGTGTTTGCTCTGTCTAATGTAAATGACTCTTCCGCATAAGCGGAGGTGATTTCGTCATCCGGGTCTCCGAGAACGTGTCTCGGACGGCGGAGGGTTTTGTTCGCGGTCAGATATATCGGATAGATCAAGCCAAATGCCAAAAGCCAAAGCAAAAAGCGAAAAGCAAAAAGCCAAGACTGCGCACTGATATTTATTTTTAAACATTTTCTATGGCTATTTTTTTAAACACCTTTGGTTTCATTATTGAGGTTTTAATAGGGATCCCTAATTTTTTCTAGTATTAAATATAGTCTATGTTACGCAGGGATAATGTGGCATTCTAATGGTGAAAGAATTTTTGAAATCGGACCAGCAGTTTTTGAGTTCATTCGTTACAAACATACAAAAATACAAATCTTTCCTTTTTATATTACTAGCTGACCAATCCGCAGCTTCGCTCGCGTAGTTTTTCAATAAAACATTACCCTCCTTCTGCGCAGTTGGGTAAAAAGTAGCCTATGTCACCCGGGAATAGTGTAGTTTCCCAACAGTGAAGAATTTTTTAAATCGGTCTAGTAATTTCGGAGCCTATTCAATACAAACAAACAAATCTTTCCTCTTTATAATGTTAGTATAGATAAAGGATAATAAGTACAGATATACATATATGAACCTTACCTTACTATTCGTTTATTGTGATGATGGTTCTTTTCTGGTTGCAGTTTGCTGTAGACTGACTTTCTTCTACTAGCTGACCCGTCCGCGGCTTTGTACGCGTGATTTCTTAATAAAAACATTACCCTCCTTTTGCGAAGTCGGGTAAAAAGTAGCCTATGTTGCAACCCCGGTCATAATCTATCTAAATACAAAAATTCATCGAAATCGGTCGAGCCGTTTAGTCACGAAAACGTAACAAATAGACATAGGTACAGACAGAGAGTTACTTTCGAATTATATTACGCATTATTAACAGTCGTCTTTCGATGTGTTGGGGGGCCGTCCTCCGCTGCGCCTTCCAGTGCGTGATCTCCACTCCTGCCTCCCTTTCTGCCTCAACGGCCGACAGGTATTCGAGCTATTTGCCCTGCCCACTGCCACTTTTCTTCTTTTTTTATGTTAAGTGGTCACCGCCGCCTATAAACTCCTGCAGCACTCGTGGTACTACAGTCGCGTAGCCTACCACTTAATACCCTATTTACACCTCTCTTGAAGGCGTTCATGTTGAAGCCCACCGGGAAAACCTCCGGAGGAAGGTCATTCCACATCTTGCAGGTGCGTGGAAGAAACGAGCGGGTGAAACGCACCGTGTGAGACTTCCACGCATCTACAATATGTGGGTGAGCTCGTTGCCGGTTGCGGGAGGTTCGATGGTAGACGTGGGAAGCAGGGATTACATTGAACAGCTCGTCAGAACATTCGCCGTTATATATTTTATAGAAAACGCTGAGCGCTCCGATGTCACGGCGCAGACTCAGCGGCTCCAGATCCTTAGATACTACTGGGTCTTCATTGCTGATTCGATCTCGTAGAGAAAATGTCATGACGTCACATCACAAAATGGTGTCCGACAGACAGCATATTGTTGCGTTTGGATAGGATATTTGTGTTCTGTGGTTTGGATAGACAAACGCAACGCTGATCGTCTGTGTAATAAAATAACTAAATAGGAAATTCAAGCAAATATCTATTTACCAAGAACGCATTATCATATCAGGTTTCCGAATGCATCTCCGAGTTTATTCACGTTTCGTTTTTAGGCGTCGAGTTCTTACGAAAATAGGAAGGATGTAGTAATTTTGAAGTAATTCTACCCGACAAAGTACGAAGAAACGTGAGGTAAGCCTTTTAAATAAATTAGTGGTTCGCCCCGAACTCGCGAAGAATTGAAATCTCACGAGATTCCAATACATAAAAACAAAAAAAATATTATTTGTACCTAATCTTTGCTAAAATGGGATTGGGCGGGCCATGTAAGACGAATGCACCCGGACAGATGGGCAACGATCGTCACGCAGTGGTTGCCTGAAGACGGGCGACGGCGCCGAGGAAGGTCTAGTAGACGCTGGCGTGACGATATTGATGCCTTCGAGACAGATTGGTGAGATTTGGCACGAGAGCGAAAGTCCTGGAAGACAGTGGGGGAGACCTTTGCCCAGCAGTGGGATGACGTAGGTTGAAAAAAAAATATTTTACCATCAAAATAGTGCCACAAAATTCATATCCAAGTTACTTAACCTACAGTTTCCTTCAAATTACAGGTATGGGAGTTCATGTCAACTGGTTATCTTTTATGGGTAGAAATTGCAGTTATTCTGGATTTCAGACTGTTCCCTATATTTGTGTCACTAAAGCTACACGCATTCCAAATTTCAGCACTGTGGGGTCACTGGTGTACCCTGTGAATTTTGACAAAGTTCAGTTTTTATTAGGGCTAATAACTTAAGAACTACAAGGTTTAAAATAAAAACGGGGTCGAAATGTACTCACAAAGACCTTTTATTAGACATGCCACTTGACCGGATAGTCTCATTTTGTTTTTTTACCCCTCTTTAACCTCGACACCAACACCAAAACTAGTAACACCAAAATTGTACCATCAATAACTACATAGGTATATTACCAAATTTCACGATGATCGGATAAACGCTTTGAAAGTTATCCTGGGACAAACAAACATACAACGCCGATTTGCCCAAGTTGGTTTAGAGATCTCACTTCGCTCAATCAAAAATAGTTTAATATAATTGGCCAAGCGGGTTGTATCTAAACAATATTATTATTTTATTGTTATTATTTAAGGGTTTTTTTCTCTCTAAATATTGATATTTCGGTTTTAATGAAGCTCACAGACCTAAACCAAGTGCGAATCATGTTGAGATTGAACGCTTGTCTTCGTGTAGAAATGTTCTTACAATCCGACACGTATTAAGAATAGCAGCTTTCTGCGTGGTTATATAAAAGTGTTCTCTGGAATACCAATTACTTTTGAGATTAAAACTAAAAATTTAAATACGTAGGTAATTAAACAAAATCTTTACAAATAAAGCCTACTATAAAATATCGGATTATTTAGATGATAGAGAAGCTTGGGATTGAAATTGCTCCAACTCGTTCTAAAATGTTACAATTTAGACGTAATTTATTTTCTGTAAGTATTGTTATATATTCTAAAAGGATCATAAAAAAACAACCAGCCTTATTTCTTGCCTTTCTTTCCTGGCTTGGTCGCGAAGGAACAGGCAGTAAAATTGACGTTTCAAAGTGATGCTTGTGATTTTAATGAATAAAAGATTTCGACTTTGACTTAGATAATGATGGAGACATTTCGGTATCACTCCAGTCCAGTATCAGAGGCACGATCTTCCAAATGCGTATTATTTCTTCTTTCAGTTCGGTGTGATTATGAATTTCTCTGTAAAGGTTTTTTTTGTAAATTACGTGTGTTAGGAACAGCAATATCTATAAAGTAAGCAATTTAGTTCTGTCAAATATCTATAAAGTTAGTTTTATCGATTAAAGTTACAGTTAGTATTATTATCAGGCATTCGTGTCCCACTGCTGGGCCTCTCCCCATTCCTTCCAGACTTCGCGGTCATGTTCGTGACCAATCCGTTAGGAATTTATCCAGCTCATCCCACCATCTACGTTTGGGCTTTCTAAGTAATTTTAAATTACAAGATTAATTTTGCAATTGATTTTGGTATTTTTTTTTATGAACATTACATTATCTGTTTACAAACCGTGTCTCTACAAAACTGCTCGGAAAGTATTAGATTTTTCTTGGCTGTTTATTCTCTAACAACGACAGTACCTATAGAGCTATTATTGTAACATGTCATAACGCTCAAAAACATGTTCAGGGAACCTTAGTGTTTTTAAAAGACCTATTCAACGATATACCACAATATGAAGAGCGTGAGTAAAAAAACACCTCTCACTTTCATATAAAGGAGGAACCCAAAACAAAAACATTTTTAACGTAAAAGTTTTTTTAAATAATAATATACTCATAAATCGATTATTCTGATGGGAACATTTAACTGATAGAATAGTACCTACCTATTTAAGTAGTTAAATATTGTTTTTTGTGAATCTTATAATATACTAGCTGACCAATCCGCAGCTTCGCATGCGTAGTTTTTCAATAAAAACATTACCCTCCTTCTGCGCAGTTGGGTAAAGAGTAGCCTATGTCACCCGGGGATAGTGTAGCTTCCTAACATTGAAAGAATGTTTAAAATCGGTCCAGTAGTTTGGTTCTTCAAGGAGTTAGGATGGCTCGGGTCAGGTTAGAAGGGGAATGCACAATACACCCCAATGCGGGACGTCAGTGCAAATCTTTTATTCCTACCACCCTAGAATTAGAATTAGGTCCAGTAATTTCGGAGCCTATTGAATACAAACAAACAAACAAACAAATCTTTTCTCTTTATAATATTAGTATAGATTATAGAGAAACACCCAGACACAGTACAAGTATCAGAAGATCATGCAAACATTTGTTCCGGGGCAGGAATCGAATCTCCTGCGATTCAGCTGAGTATGATCACCTTCTGCACCATGGAGATTGTGATGATGATGTGTTCGGCAATACACAGTAAAGGGCAGCCATGACTGATCATCCCCAACTTACTTATAATACCTAAACTTGTTTAAATTCAAAACTTACAAGCCATCACTAAAATATATCATATCATGACAAATTTCCATCTTATCATAGAATATATATATAGTAGGTACAGGGTTTTACAGCATTTTTTTTCTAGCCTACAGTTTCCCACTGCTGGGCAAAGGAATCCCACAACTCCTTCCACCTATCGCGATCCTTGACAGATTCTCACCATTCCCTCTCGAATCTACTGATGTCATGAATCTACTGGGGTCAACACATTCACAGCTGACACCAACGCTGCTTAAAACCCTCAGGTACCCAGGGTGTTACGATGTTAGGCCATTTACAGCCTATTATAAAATATTTATAGCCTATTATTAAAATAGGTATCACTATGGATGGATGGACAAACAAAGACAAACTATAAGGGTTCCTATTTGCACTTCTCACATAACCCTCTCAATTTACATTTTATTTTGAGTACCTATACTTTTGGATTAAAGGCCTAATACAACATAATATTTCTAACTTTAAAAACTGAGTTAGTAGAATACTCAACAACATCATGTCAATAGATTTGTAAAAAGAATAAATGACATTCAAATAAAAGATTTTTACAGGCATCAAACCTTCATGGACATTGAACAAAACATTTCCAAATTCAAAATTTAAAAATAGAATCTAGAATTTCGATTGTTAGTTTTTTTCACTAATGCTGTAAATTTTCTACAAATAATCTAGCAAAATTTTGTTTTTTATAAAGAAAAAATATAACAATTTAATGTTCAAATTGTGTTTTTGTGCAACATGAGACATCTTGCATCATAAATGGTGAATTAGTTGAGTCAGGACTGCAGACACAAAGGTTAGTGGTCATAATTATTAATAACAATAATCGCACTTTTGAATTCCCGCGTGGCACCATTATACCTTTTTACTGATCTACTGAATAGTAAATCCTTATCCTGAGCGTTCTTTGCTGTTATTCTATCTTCTTCATATTCTTCGCGTGAATAAAAATAAAAAGTAATTAACAATTAAAATATATATTATGCAAATGTAAGCAGTTACGGCGATTATGGTAAGCACTCTACGGGATATAGGGAAAAGTCTAATATCCAGAATAACTACAATTTCTACCCCAAAAAGTACTTAAAACCAATTAAGTAACATGAACTGTCCGTACCTGTAATTTGAATGAAACTGTAGGTTATGTTAGCGGGTTAGCGCGGCACTATTTTGATAGTCATAGATTACAAATAGTATTTTATTGTTTTTATCGGAGATTCGCGAGATCTCAGTTCGGGGCGAACCACTAGTATAGATATAGACAATCATTTTTTTACCTACAAATTACAATTACACTTTAGAACAGAAAAGGCAGAAAAAAAAGATACAATGAAATAGTAGTGATGATAAACATATACAAACGAAGACTAGTTAAAAACTGTGTGCTACAGCAGTAAATAGACCTCGACTCAGCATTATGCCCGCTGTAACGATAAGCGCTGGTATTCTGTTGAGACCGCTCCATTTAACCACTAGACCCTGTGATATTTGTAATAATGTGTTGTCAAGTGTTATATTATTTTTTATTACAACAGTCTCCTTATTCAGTATCTCACCTGATAAATCCAGGTAAAAGGTGAAAATTACCCCGTAAATGCTTATCGACTGCCCAAAGGTACAAGTACCTTTTATCAACTACAATTTGCTTTTATCAACAAACAAGCTGGGCAATGCAGCCAGTCTGGAGCAATTGAGCTATCTAGAGATGGTTTGTAATGGTATCTAGATTTTCTTTTGTATTTTTTAAAGCGTTAATACTTTAAGTTCATAAATTCCTTTATGTTCCTATTTATATGCACAAAAATGGCACCCACGGAAGGCCAGAGCTGCAATATTAGAAAGAACGAAAACATTTTATTCAACAGCCACACAGTATTAAAGGAAAATAAAACACAACAACAATAAAATCTAACCTAAGCACTAACAAACTTAAAAGCTCTGTGTGGAACGTGTGGATGAATAGGTAGGTACTCAGCTCAGCATGATGCTACGATATGTTAATATGCTGCAGCGCTGGTCTTCCGCTATGTCCAGTTTATATTACCTCACGTCCCTTTTGATCAAGGTTATTAGG
Organism: Philereme vetulata; assembly: GCA_918857605.2. NCBI lineage: Eukaryota > Metazoa > Arthropoda > Insecta > Lepidoptera > Geometridae > Philereme > Philereme vetulata. Next base: position 7,978,843 of record OU975453.1, read on the forward strand.
TATATATATCTTATTAGGTAGGTAGGTATAAAATATTATGCTACTACAACATAATGCTGAGTGGTGACCAATTTTTTCTATCACAAATTCAATAATAATGTGTGTATTAATGTTTTATACTGTACTCTTTATTGTACTTAAAACAGAAAATAAACGTTTTTCATTATTATTTAAATAGTTACCTATAATTTAGATGCGTAAATTCTTGCATAAACATTCTGATAAAAACATATAAACATTATGCTAGTATCAATAATATTTAGGTAGGTATATTAGTGATAAACTCTCACCAAGTGATTTTCAAGATAATAAAGGGGGATTGTTTATGTAACTTGGTTTACTTATACATCTCAAGAAATTACCTGGAGCCAAGAAAATTGCCTAATGGTTAATTATTTCTTAACTTAGGTAGGTATACCAACGTTGTTTTTGGCAAAATGGAGTAACCTCAAAGAGTATCTAATAAAAAGATTAACATAATTTTGGTCTATTTTTGCGACTTAAAATTGGTAATAATAAAGAAAAATATCCGTAGATTATTGGTAGGTAAAAAAAGAAAGGTTTTGTTTACTAACCTTGCACAAAACAGTATACAATCACGGAAAATAACATAATACACAGGATCACTTCAACAGTTCACTTTCATCATATTTCACTAGAAAAGTTGTAAATAACATTCGTATTTCGAATAGGCGCGCTATTGAACCGATCCCTCATGGAACATGGGGGAATTATGCATTTTTTATCAACTTGATCGATTAAAACTCCCGACCAAAATCGAGAGAACGAATAGACACAGCCAAAGACTGGTTTTTGTAAATCAATAGCGAGTAGTTATCACTTAGTAATTTCAATAATAACATCTAAAAATCGATTCCACAATAAGGTTCACGACAATTCAAACTGAACACTGCGGCGGCGTTAAATTCATTATTTTTACTACGTAACGACTTGTTAACATACTTCTGTTTGAGGTTTTGTAGTGCGTTCGTTTTTAGGGTTTCCGAGCTTCGAATAATCATGAATTTATGACATATCCGTGCCACTTTTCACGTCTTATTTCTATAAAACAATGGTTGCAAACAATTTAACACGAAGATAAAAACACGACCAAAGCAAAGAACGCTCGCGATGACACTAAATTTCAGTGCTGCCAGTACATGTTTAGATTTCCATTTAACCGTACAAAAAAACCCTACAGGTATTTCCGATATAGATACAATCGCCCTGGGTACGTTGCATGAACAATGTGCTGAAGTTCATTTTCGGTTTAAAAGAAACTTCTTCCAACTAGTATAATAGGCGCTGTCTGGAGATAAGCCGCCAAAAAACCTGGTTTACCTATATGCCAAAATCTCAAAGACACAATATCAAAATTTGTCTAAAACAATCTCACTTTGTCAGGTAAGTAATCAGATAAAATTATTTTTATTGAAGTAAAAATTCTTTACGCACGCTTGATTTGGGGAGTAAGCTGGTGAATGCGTTACGAATAGTGCGAACGGAAATTGAGAGGGAGATATAAGTTAGTGAAGATAGACAGAGAGAGAGTTACGTTTCGTATATTTTTAAACGTTAATATGAGAGTGCGAGTTGCGTCTGTCCAAAATGAACATAGAGTGATCGACAATTTTGTAATTGAACAATTTTATAAATTATTATTTTGAAAAAGAAGTTTTACTTCAGTCGTGTGGTCTAAAGCACACTCGATTTTTGATTTAAATTTTCTCAGAAAATAATGTTAACATGGCAATGAGGGCTTTTCATTTTCGATTTAAAAAGAAAAAAACTAGCTCCAATTAGCGTAATAGATGTCGCTGTCTGGAGATGGACCGCCAAAAATATTATTTATATGCAGAAATCTCAAAGACACAATATCAAAATTTGACTTAAACATTCTCACTTCGTTAGACAAATAAACACAAATGTTTTGTAATATGTAAACGGTACGCTCGCCACTCGATTTGGCGTAGGTAAGAAAATGTAAGAATTTATTTTCAAGCATATTTAGGCAAAGTTTAGGACATAAGTTGTTTTCCACACTTATTTTGTTTTTATTCAACTCTGAGTGCATACGATGAACCCTACTTGGTTTTTCGTAAATTCTAAAGTACGTACTATGTATGTATTTAAAAAAAGGATTTTTTTATATAATTAATAATATGTTTTACTCGGGTCACTATTCCGTATGATACAGTACCTACCTACCTAGTGTCTCAGTCGGCTATTCGCCCACTTTGCCACGGAGGTGGTATTGTAAAATAAGTTTCAATGCAATCGCATCTGGCGTTGAGTTTCTCATTGAAAATAAAAGTTTCTGGACCACCTAAACTCAACTCAATTTGTTACCTCGTTTACCGACACGTGTGTTATGTTTTACATGCGCCTACATAGTCATACGCAGATACGATACGACATAATTTCCGCACTCAATTTTACTCCCTACAAATCGGGTAAGACTTCATTCAATGGCAGCCCTAGTAAATTCTGCATAGACCTCTAGATGTCGTCGCGGTTTTAGCGGCCATCATGGAAAATGGCCGATGACTGTCAAATGACATGAAAAGTAATATGCACTCTATCTCAAATTGATAAAGTTTATAATAGAGTTCGAGATTTTGACAGCTGTTGTTATTCGATCGGATAACACGACCATTTCTAAAATCATCTACTTTTATTAGATCATCTTTTTGGAGTGTACATTTATATGTATTGGGTTAACGAGTAATTTGTCCAGGACAGTCATGAATGTTGCCATTAAAAAATGTATGTACGTGAAATTAGGAAGGCAACTAGATGCCTTATAAAGCCTGAATAAAACTAATAAAAATAAAAATGGTATTTAAGTTGTACATGTAGCTATTATGATGAACACTGTATCTCAGCTTTGACTCTACTAGAGCAAAGTAAATCGTTTTTAATTGCTCTAGACTTACTTCGTCTCGCAGGCTACAACAGCAACCAGTCATTTATTTTAATTGAATTTAATGCTAGTATTTCTTGCTCAATAATGTCCTCACAAATTCAAATTCAAATTCGTTTTTATCAAATTTAAATTCACTCACAGCTATAGCGCTATACCTTGTCATATTGTATTGCAAGAAGTTGTGCTACCTATTTCTTGAGTTTTGTCAATAATTTTACCATTTGATATAGTTTTCATAAGTCCTTATTTTTCTCATATTCCTATGTTTATTGTTATGTTCCAGATTTGTTTTTGATTTTTTACTAAAACTGTTTCATTTTTGCCACATTTTTTTCGATGCGAATCGGTTAGGCACCAGTAATAATTCTAGATACAAATACCTACCTATGTACCTATTGGCGCGACTCTTACGGGAAATCCTAAGACTTCTAAGACCATCGCAAATATGTCCTTTATTAATTATGTAACCTTTGAAAATGTTTTGAAAATCTTAGGGCATTACCACAATAAAAAATATATAAACATGCGATGCGTTGAATTAAAAACAAATCATTGAATGAATTTTTGTATAGGATTTACGTACTATTTAGTTTTTAAACCGCACAAAGCTTACAAAAATGTATAATATGTATTATATCTGTTTAATATAATTTTGTTGTATACCATATCAACAAAATTGTTTTTAATGTACACACTCTGCCATCTGTTGATAATTATGCCAAGCAACAGGCCAAGTTACATGAAATTCTGCAGGTGTCGCTACCAAGGAGTATACGTTTTGTAAATTAGTTTCACTCTTCTGAGACAGATGGCAGTATTCGCCCACATTACATAGGTAGGTACCTAATAAGTTTCGTAGAAATCCGCAATGTAATAATACAATTTAAAATTCGAATGTAAGATTTGACTAGTTGTTCGCTCCGAACTGAGATCTCGCAAGTCTCCCAAAACAAATAAAATATATTCTTTGGCCGACTCGCGCAACGATGCCTTCGTATTTAGTGGCTAAATATGATTTAAGGAGTTGTCAAATCATACCTACAAATACATAAAATTTAAACATGTTTAGTCGCTAAATACGTTTAGGGATCGTTGTACAAGCCGGCCTAAATCTTTGACTAATAAAATAGTGCCACGAATGGTAACCATAAACTTGACCCCCAGTTTCATTCAAATTACAGGTAACTGGAGTTCATGCAATTGGTTTTACTTTTTTGGGGTACAAATTGCAGTTATTTTGGAATTCAGACTTTTGCCTATATTTGTGTTACTAAAGCTACACGAATACCAAATTTCAGCCCTGTGGGGTCACTGGTGTAACCTGTGAATTTTGTCAAAGTTTAGTTTTTAACATGGCTAATAACTCAAAAACTATAAAGAATTTAAAAAAAATAAAAACGGAGTCTAAATGTACTAATGAATATCTTTCATTTGACGTTCCACTTGACCTAATAATCTCATTTTAATTTTTTTTACTCCTCTCGAACCCCAATATCTCAACAACCGCCCAACATTTTTAGCTCATTTAGTCACACCAAAATTGTACCATCACTACCTACCTATGTATTTAATTTAACGATGATTGGATCAACGTTACGAAAGTTATCCTCGGACAAACATACATACAACGCTGATTTGCTTAAGTTGATTTAGAGATCTCGCTGCGCTCGATCAAATATTGAAATCAGCGACCAAAATCTTACAACCTTAGTTTCACCGACGACATCTCTTTGCCACCAGTGCCCCCCAATTAGAACAAATGCTCCAAGACCTGAGCAAGGCAAGCCTCGAGCCTCGGCTGATGATGAACCAGTCAAAGACTCAATTTATAAATAAATAAATAAATATTGCTGGACATTTCACACAGCGCTATCTAGCCCCAAATTATGGGAACCAGATAACTGATAAAATACTTATATACTATTTTTTTGGTAAATACATACTTATTATACATAGAAAAACACCCAGACCCATCACAAATATCTGCCGATTATGCAAACATTTGTTCCGCCGAGGGAATCGAACCCGCTACCTCCTGGGTCTCGCCGGCTATTTGCCCACTGCACCACGGAGGTCGTCAAACCAACGTCGTTATGACCAATAGCAAGAAACATAGGGTCTAGGTAGATGGGCAAGAAATACACGAGTCGATGGAGTATATCTATCTGGGCCAGATAGTCTCTTTCAAGAACAGACAAGACTAAGAAGTAGACAGTCGTGTCGATAACGCTTGGAAGAGCTACTGGTCCATGAAAGAGCTAACGAAGGGCAACCTTCCATTGTCACTTATGCGAAAACTCATCGACATGTGTATCTTACCTATCCTATCCTCGGTGATCAGACTTGGTCATTGACGGACTCACAAAAGTTCAAAGTCGGGGTGTGCCAAAGAGCGATGGAGCGTAGCCTTTTAGGTGTTAAGCGAACTGATAGAATTCGCAACACTACTCTACGCTCTAAGACCGGAATCATTGATCATCGATGTAGGGTATATAAGGCTGCAAGACTCAAATGGGAGTGGGCGGGGTCATGTCACGCGAATGCACCCTGAAAGGTGGACTAAGATCTCCACCGACTGGCAACCTAGAGGACGACGGCACCGAGGTGGACCACGAAAACGTTGGCGCGACGATCTGGATGGGTTCCACGCTGACTGGCAGGAGATTTGGAAGGAAATGGGGGATGCCTTTGCGCAGCAGTGGGACGGTATAGGTTATTAAAAAAAATTAAGCTTAGTCAACCAATAAATCAAACATTTATTTGGTTCAAACAGTTCAAACAAGATTTACAAACAATGTTCTTAAAATTATACATAGATGGGCCCAACTTATTTGTACCTACCACAGAGGCATGCATATTGTTATATCAAATGAACAATAATCGATAAATAGTATTTATATATTACATACAGTGTAACATACATAAAGTTCCATAAAAGTTTCACAGCTGTAGGTACAATAAATAACCTAACAACATGACAGAGTGTGTTAATATAAAAATATATAAAAACAACCTTAAAAAATATGTACAAACATTACAGAATGTACCACTAATCTTAAATATTAATTATAGTTATAAGGCTCCAGAGGGTAAGATTACCATTGTGAAATCTCTATGTATCTCATTTTAAGTGAACCATGTGGTTCATATGAGAAATAAAGTTCTTTAAACCTAAAAGTATGTAAACTAATAAGTACCTATGTGTCCTATGGGCTTAGGGCGCGTGCGCGGCGAACTAAACAAGAACGGTCAAGTACGAGTAGGCCTTGCGCACCGAGGGTTCCAAACCTATTATTATGTTAATTAATGAAATAGAATAGAATATACTTATTTTGCGCCACAAACAAAACTAAAAATAGCATACAATTAAAACTAAATACAATAAGAGGCAAAAAAATTGGTTACCACTCAGCGATGTGCTAACAGCAGTGAAGAAGGGTTCGGAACCCTCGGTTAATGCGAATAAGCGGTTTGTATAATTATTCTAATTAAGCAGCGCCATCTAGTTATGAGACCGGTAAATCAAGATAACTTTTAAGACAGATATCTAAAAAACTGTTTTAGATATAGACTTTGTTATAACTTTCCTATAATATATGCATAAAATATACAGTGTTTTTTTTAACTGTAACCGTACGGCAGCACCCATAACCAGAGGAGATACAGGTGCAGTTTCTTTTAAAACATCAGCTCGTTTTCGAAGAAAAACATTTTGGCATTAAATTTTTTTTTTCAATTGTGAGTAGCGCCTTAAAATGAATCAAGTTGGTAAATTTTTTTTGATGGCGATCTATGCAATCCTGTGTAAGGATCATTTTATTGTTAGGATGAAAAAAATCTGAACAGTGGAAGTTAGTCAAATTTGATAAAAAGTATTCTCATACAACAGGACAAACAAAATTCCTTCTACAAACATTTTATTAGATTCTAATTGCACGTTAAAGAAGTATTAATACTGTAGCGATTAAGAAGTTTAGGAACTCCATGCTCTCATGAGCAATTCAAAAACATTTCGTATTTCAGAACAATTTTGAATTTCGAACATGATTCTTGCACCTGTCGGACTTTTATATCAGTCATTGCATCATCTTATTTGTCCTATCATGGTATTGTCAAATACGCAAAAAGTATACTTAATTGAAGCATCTTAATGAATACCTATATATCAGTAATATTAGATAATTTCAGACTTTTTACTTTGCAAATTTCGGGGATACGAGGGAAAGGTATTTTTCAGAAATTTTTCGTCATAACTCCTAAACTGTACAAAATAAAAATGATTATCTATTATAAATAAAGGATTTATGACGTACCGCTTCATCTGTCTTTCTACCGACAATGTTTTGGTTCAATTCGTGAACCTTCAAAACCTGGAACCTAAAAAGAGGATTATTAAAAAGAACTACCGTATTTTTTTTTATTCCTTACAATTCTAATTATACCCTAGTAATATTATAACAAATTAGCCATGTATAGGCTAATGAGTAATTTCATTTTGACCTGTTATTAGAGTTCCGTTCCCAAAGGGTCAAACGGGACCATTACTATGACTCCGCTGTCTGTCCGCCTGCCACAAGGCTCTATCTCATGAACAGTGATAGTTAGGCAGTTGAAATTGTCACAGATGATGTATTTCTGTTGCTGCTTTAACAATAAATACAAAAAACATAATATAAGAAATATTTAAGGGGGGCTCCTATACAACAAACGTGATTTTTTTTGCTCGTTTTTGCTCGACATTGATAACGGCAAAAATTTTTGCTTGAAATGTTCACAGAATATTTAGTTATATATTCACTTTAAAAACAAATAGTTAAATTAAAATAAAACATATTTAAGGGGGGCTCCCATACAACAAACGTTATTTTTTTGCTGCTATTATAGATAATGGCACGGAACCCTTCGTGCGCGAGTCGGGCTTGCACTTGGCCGGTTTTATTTAGTTTATCATAAACTAAAAATGTGTCCAATAGCACTTTTCTTAGTTTGTAATTTAACATAAACTAAGAATGTGTACAATAACACTTTTCTTACAGTTTGATAATTAACATAAACTAAGAATGTGTACAATAACACTTTTCTACAGTTTGATAATTAACATAAACTAAGAATGTGTACAATAACACTTTTCTTACAGTTTGATAATTAACATAAACTAAGAATGTGTACAATAACACTTTTCTTACAGTTTGATAATTAATATAAAACTAAAAATGTGTTCAATAGCACTTTTCTTACAGTTTGTAATTTAACATAAACTAAGAAAGTGTACAATAACACTTTTCTTACAGTTTGATAATTAACATAAACTAAAAATGTGTTCAATAGCACTTTTCTTACAGTTTGATAATTTAACATAAACTAAGAAAGTGTACAATAACACTTTTCTTACAGTTTGATAATTAACATAAACTAAAAATGTGTTCAATAGCACTTTTCTTACAGTTTGATAATTAACATAAACTAAAAATGTATCCAATAGCACTTTTCTTACATTTTGTAATTTATCATAAACTAAGAATGTGTACAATAACACTTTTCTTACAGTTTGATAATTAACATAAACTAAGAATGTGTACAATAACACTTTTCTTACAGTTTGTAATTTAACATTAACTAAGAATGTGTACAATAACACTTTTCTTACAGTTTGATAATTAACATAAACTAAGAATGTGTACAATAACACTTTTCTTACAGTTTGATAATTAATATAAAACTAAAAATGTGTTCAATAGCACTTTTCTTACAGTTTGTAATTTAACATAAACTAAGAAAGTGTACAATAACACTTTTCTTACAGTTTGATAATTAACATAAACTAAAAATGTGTTCAATAGCACGTTTCTTACAGTTTGATAATTTAACATAAACTAAGAAAGTGTACAATAACACTTTTCTTACAGTTTGATAATTAACATAAACTAAAAATGTGTTCAATAGCACTTTTCTTACAGTTTGATAATTTAACATAAACTAAGAAAGTGTACAATAACACTTTTCTTACAGTTTGATAATTAACATAAACTAAAAATGTGTTCAATAGCACTTTTCTTACAGTTTGATAATTAACATAAACTAAAAATGTATCCAATAGCACTTTTCTTACAGTTTGTAATTTATCATAAACTAAGAATGTGTACAATAACACTTTTCTTACAGTTTGATAATTAACATAAACTAAGAATGTGTACACAATATCACTTTTCTTACAGTTTGATAATTAACATAAACTAAAAATGTATCCAATAGCACTTTTCTTACAGTTTGTAATTTAACATAAACTAAGAATGTGTACAATAACACTTTCTTACAGTTTGATAATTAACATAAACTAAAAATGTATCCAATAGCACTTTTCTTACAGTTTGTAATTTAACATAAACTAAGAATGTGTACAATAACACTTTTCTTACAGTTTGATAATTAACATAAACTAAAAATGTATCCAATAGCACTTTTCTTACAGTTTGTAATTTAACATAAACTAAGAATGTGTACAATAACACTTTTCTTACAGTTTTTTTTAATGCAGACAACATTTATGTCTATTTATAGTATTATATATCGGTTTCCTCACTAGGCGTAGCCTGTATCGAGGAAACCAAAGCTCGGAAAGTCGGAACTTAAAGCGTACAAGTTGGTCGACTGACAGATTCAATTAGGTTATTTGTTATATGTTAGGTGATAAATATTAGAATTAAATAGAGGTAAAAATAAAATAATATTAAGTATAAATAAGATAACATTAAGTATAAATAAGTTAATATAAAATTTTTAAAAATATCATAAAATTAGGGGTTTTTTTAATGATATATTTTTAGTTTTGCCTCAGTTTAGTCGTAGCTTAGTGATGCAAGCCATTTAAAAATCATACGTTTTGCCTCATAAATTGACTTGCGTTTGATGTCGCAATTTTTGGCTACTATATTATAGACATGTAGTCTCATAAAATTTCCAAGCCTCTGCGCGAACCCAGTGTTAGTGGATGGTGTGATAAGTCTGTAACCCCTACGATTCGACGGCAAATCACACTCAGGAGAAGAGAGGACTGACCTGTGCACTGAAAGAATAAGTTGTTGATGTTTTTAGGATAAATAGTTGTCGCACACTTAACACACCAGCATCCTTATAAACACTAGTGGTTGGATACCTGTAGGGCTTACATAGCATTACCTTAATAACCGAACGCTGCGCTCTTTCCACCCAAATGATGAATGATTTGGCAGCACTACCCCAACACGTTATACAGTACGCAATCAGAGATTGTCATAACGCGTAGTTAACTGATATAAGAGTTTCAGTGGATGCAGCATATCGCAGATTCCTCATAATATTTATAACCTTTCTAATTCGGGCCGAGAGAAGTACAGTATGAGTTTCAAACGTCATGTTCTCGTCAATATGGACGCCAAGATATTTGAGAACCTTTGCACGAGTCAGGGATTCACATTGGCATAAGTTATCACTGCACGTCTTACTATGAATTTTGATGTTAAGGTTTCTAAAGGGGGCCGAGGCTGAGGTCTTATGAAAACACAGATATGTCGTTTTCTTGGTGTTAAGCGCAAGAAGATTCTGCTGTAGCCAGTGAGAGACAAGCGCCATGCCACGTTCAGCCGAAAAACATACCTCAGGCCATGTCAGTTCATTAAAACTTATTAAAGTATCATCGGCATAACACAAAATGTCTGCGTTTTGGATCGGGACATCATGAATGTCGTTGATGTATAAAAGAAATAGTGTTGGTCCGAGAATACTGCCCTGCGGTACTCCAAATCGAATTTGTTGTGGGCTGCTATTAGTCTGGCCGATTCTTACACACTGACTCCGATCCGTTAAATAGCTTTTGAACCAGTCTAAGGCGACTTCCCTAATTCCCACACCTTCCAGCTTTTGAAGAAGTATTGGAACGGAGACAGTATCAAAGGCCAGGTCCAAAAAGATACCAACGCAGCTTTTGTCTAGATACGACGACACCGTGTTTGTAAGGAGTGTAACAGCTTCTTCAGTGCTTTTTCCTTTACGAAAGCCAAATTGTTTAGCGGATATCAAGTTGTGGGATTCCAAGAATTTAACTAAACGTTTATTTACCAATCTTTCAAGTAGTTTAGAAAAGGTTCCTAACAGTGAAATCGGTCTGTAATTATCTACCAAACTCTTTGAACCACTTTTGTGAATGGGAGGAACAAGCACAGTTTTCCAGGCAATGGGAAAAGTGCCATCAGATAGACTTAGATTTAGTATATGCAACAGCGGCGGTATGATATAATCTTTTATAAGTTTAATAAGAAAATTACCTATTAAATAAATAATCAATTGAGTGTTCTAAGGCCGAGGCGTTCCAGATATCCTTTACATATACAACAACTCCGCTATTTTGATTCGCGTGGACAGTGGTATTAAATGATTTGTATCCAGGAATTTGTGGGATGATCGAAGAGTCGTTTAACCAACACTCTGTTAAGATCAGAATGTCTATTGACATATCTAGATGCATAAGAGCTACAAGGTGTCACAATTTTTTCGTATGCTTCTAATATTTAGTGAGAATAATTTGAAGTTGTGTTTAGGTGTGAGTATATGTTTACAACTATTTGGGTCATGTATACCTTCACAGTTAATTTTTGTTATTAAGTTAAGTTGTAAGTTAAGTTTGATAATTAACATAAACTAAGAATGTGTACAATAGCACTTTTCTTATACAGACACTTTGTTAATTGGCGCAAATAAAACATTTTTTTTTGTTTTTACATTTAAATTACTTACCTAGGTACATATTTTTCAGAGCTAGCTATTACAGCTAAGAGATCATCATTTCATAGTTTCATAGTTCTTTAAACCCGTGTTCAAACCTTTAGCCATAAAAATTATACAATTTTCCGTAAGAGGCTTGGCACGCGTGGCTTGTCAATAAAAAATATCCGGTCTCAATCTAGGGGACCAATTCATGTAATACAATTTAAAAAATTGATTGTTACAGACAACCAATTTTTTCGTTAGTCGGTTTACGGACAATAATTTTACGTAATAACGAGAGAGATAGATGTGTCACAAGTCTAACGCTTAGGCCGATCGTGCCTCTCTATCGCTTGTCCCGCGCTCTCGCCTGCACGCTTGGCTCAGGCGGAACGTGACAATGAGTCATGCTTTTTCGTGCGTGCAGCCGGCGTTCATCGATTTATAAGACGTTTATCACGTCAAAAATATAACGAAAGTTGACCTAAATGAGATTGGATTACGAATTGAGTATATTTTGGCATTCTATCACAATATTATATTTATATTATTATTATATATATTATCTTTGTCGCCATCTTCTTTTGTGATTTTATTTTGTACGTGTGTCCTGTCAAATAAATGTTTTAATTTTTTTTCATTTTCATATTAGCTTGAAAAATAAGGTGTATAATCGCATGCAAGTCAACTCATACCATTGCATTGTCAGTTACGTGAATACTGTTTAGGACATCTAACATAACAAGACTAGATCAATACTCGAATATTACCATTTTAAGTTACGGGAATTGGCCCCGCCACTGGTCATAATCTAATAGGTTGGGGAAAAAGTCTTTTCGCATTATAGTATGTATGAACTTGTAATAAAATCTCTTTCCTTATACTATTTGTATCTGGCTGGTTTTGGTATCATTCTAAGTTTAAATTTTAAAGAAGATAATTCCAAATTCAAATTAGGAAAATGTGTGATTTTTATTTGTTTTTCGTACTGTAAAGATGAGTGAATCTAATGAATAAATTCAATAAATTTCAAAATTTTACTACAAAAAACATAAAAATGCAACGCAAGCCGCGAAAAAAATTTGCGATGTTTATGGACCTAGTGCAGTGTCTGTGAGAGTAGCACAAATTTGGTTTAAGCGTTTTCAATCCGGAAATTTTGATTTCAAAATGCACGTCGCTCTGGTCGCCCTATTACGGATAAAATTGATGTCATTTTTGAAAAACTAGAGCAAGATCGGCCTATCAGTAGTTACAACGTAACTGAAGAACTGGGAATTGACCATAAAACAGTTTGAGCGCATTTGAAAAAAACTGGGTACACAAAAAAGCTCGATATTTGGGTACCCCACGAGCTCACTGAAAGAAACCTAATGAACCGTGTACTCATTTGTGATTCTTTATTACGACGTAATGAAACCATTTTTGAAGAAGCTGATAACTGGTGATGAAAAGTGGATCACGTACGACAAGAACGTGCGAAAAAGGTCGTGGTCAAAGGCCGGTCAGGCTTCACAGACTGTGGCGAAACCCGGGTTAACTCGCAACAATGTAATGCTGTGTGTGTCGGGGGATTGGAAGAGCATTATTCATTATGAGCTGTTACCACCAAGCAGGACCATCGATCCTGAACTCTACTGCGAACTACTGATGAGATTAAAGCAAGAAGTTGAGAGAAAGCGGCCGGAATTAATCAACAGAAGGGGTGTGGTTTTTCATCATGATAACGCTAGACCTCACACATCTTTAGCCACTCAGCAAAAATTAAGAGAGTTTGGCTGGGAGGTGTTAATGCATCCGCCGTATAGTCCTGACCTTGCACCTTCAGATTTCCACCTGTTTCGGTCTCTTCAGAATTCTTTAGGCAATGTCAGGTTAATTAACATCACGAGAGGACTGCCAAAACGACCTGTCGCGGTATTTTGATCAGAAGCCCAAAAATTTATATAGCAATGGGATCATGTCCCTACCTACAAAATGGCAAAAAGTTATCGAACAAAATAGTACCTACATACTTTAGTTAAATTTAAATAATCAATAAAAATAATATAAATATAATAATAATAATAATAATATAATATATAATAATAATATAAATATATATTAAAAAATGTTTTGAATTTTCTTAAAAAATGCGAAGAAACTTTTTCCCCAACCTAATATTTTTATCAAATTTAAAACGCTACAGACAGAGAGACGGAGTTACTTTCGATTTATAACATTTGTATGGATTTTGCTAAATTGGAAAAGGATGGACATTCGTTAGGTGAGGACGAGAGTACAATTTGTGGTAAGTCGGAAATGTCATCCTTTATGAAACCATCTGTCACCAACCCTAGCAACTTGCATGCATACATCAGAAAGTCCACTAAGAGCAACAAATTGCAAGATAATGGCGTGTAACAGCCCTCTAAAATAATGATGCACCACCACCGTCGTGAGGCCACCATGACTGTTCTACCGCTCTGCCAATTCTGCCACAAACATTTTGTGCAGAAGTCCAATTTACTTCATTATAGTTTTTGAAGTAAAACTGCTTTACGCACGCTTGACTTGGGGAGTAAGCTGGTGAATGCGTTACGAAAAGTGCGAACGGAAGTTGAGAGGGAGATATAAGTTAGTGAAGATAGAAAAAGAGAGAGTTAGGTTTCGTATATTTTTAAATGTTAATGTGCGACTGCGAGTTGCGTTTGTCCAGAATGAACATAGACTGATCGACCTACAGACGTGTGGACAATTTTGTAATTGAACAACTGTAGAAATTAATATTTTGAAAAAGAAGTTTTACTTCAGTCTAAAGCCTAGGTCTAAGTCAGGTCTAAAGCCCACGCGTTTTTTTTAAATAATACGTGCGCGAGTCCGAATCGCACTTGACTGGTTTTTTAGAGATAAATTTTAAAATTAAGCTGGCCATGTACGGGGACGCCGATTCCGTCACTCCGCGTGTTGTGGAGTCTGGCGGGCCGCGAGTTAAAAAACGAGCACACACACGAAGACTCCACTGCACTGCCGCGACTCCAAATAGGCGTGTCTTAAATTATTATATCCTTTTTGGTAGCTTTGTGTAAAATGTTAAGAACTCGTTTTTTTTTAATCAACCTGTCTCCCCCACTGTCTTCCAAGACTTGGGCTCGCCAAAATCCACTAAGAACTAAGATCCCACTAAGAACTATTAAAAAAAACTTATTCACGACCTACTCCAATGGCAGCGGGCTACCAACTGAGCTCGAATTGGCTTTATTGGAATGTTGCATCGGCCACAGATGGGCGCGCGCGGCGTGGAGACGCCGCACTCCGTGTCGTCTTGGATTTCTGAATGCACGCAATCTGCTTGAGATTTCGCACACGGACGGTTTTTGGAAACTTTTGGAGTGTTGGCGTAGAATCTTGTGGAGTCGTGCGTGTCCCCGTATATGGGCAGCTTTATCCGTCACACACAATAACCCCCAAATTTTAAGGTAATCCAGTTTATTTCTGGTTCTTTAAATTGTTGATATCACAGTAAGCCGGCTCAGCATAGTCTTCTTCTGTCTTTAGCTTGGACATAGTGTTGACGTAACGCTGTTTCTCGAATACATTGTCGTAGTTAGCCACATCAGATTTGTTGCGTAAACTCTTTGGTACCGGTTGAGCGTATTCCGCGTTAGAGGGCGTCGGTAAAACCTGGAAGTTAAAATATTTATTTAAAAACACAAGCTTCTACCCGTGGATACGCACACTTGATTTGTTATTAAAAAGTACCTGTCCTATTTATCTATACTAAGTGTTTTGTTATGAACGTCAATAAGTAAATTAAAACACCGGCAGGGCTAATGGCTAGTATTGTAGTAAAATGGGAATTTTTCAAATTCATTACCATAGAAAATTATACATTTTCAAACAATCTTTACATCAAGTCCTGAAATATCAATGAAAAAGCCTGTATAAAATAGGTAAACCAATCATATTCATTCATCATGTAAGTAGGTACCTGTTAAACAACTGACTAAGCGGCATCGGCGAAAAGGTGCCACCGATTTACGTTAAAAATTAGAATAGAATAGAAATAGCATTGTTGTAGTAATGTAAAGTCTCAAGTTCGTACAAGATGAAAAACTCGGCAAGTCAGTGTGGACAAGTTTGTGCAAGATAATGAGTTCGAGCGTACGTCTTTCAGGCGCGTTTTGACTTGCTCTCTATTTGACGCTTACGCGATTAAATACGAACGAATTCATGATCAAGTTGCAATTCCAAACATGTTCCCGATATTTTACTATTTAACGAGCTTGCACTTAGGTTGAAAGTTCATTTGCGTTTTGAAATTCGTTGGAGCTTGAACGATAATAACTCATATAAGTACTCATTTATTTAAAGAGATTACAAAGTTATAACATAGCTAAATTAAGTGAAGTAAAGTGATTGAAAAAGAATTTACAAAATGCTGAGCTCCCTACGCGAGTTAATAGCGTAACCATACAATATCTGCAGTTTATGAAAAATTAACAGGGTAAGTACCAAACAGTTTTTATCCGGCACAGCGCATCAGCATTGCCATACAACGGGGCAATGCAGCCAGCGTCTTGGGGACGCTGTCTGCATTGCCCCATTGTGTGATAGTGATCAGTTGAGCTATGTGTAGATTGTTTGCAACAGTTTGCAGTTGCCTCAGTTATTTCAATTGTATAAAATTACCAGTAAATTTAACAGTTTATTAGTTTTTATTTAGGTAGTTTCTTATTTTTTTATTTGCAGGATTACTGAGAGTTTTATGATGGCGGACACGAAAAAAAAACAGACAATACAGTTTGGACTACTTGAAGTTCGGATTTATTGCATCTCCATCAAATCAACACTTGCCAATGTGTCTCATATGTGAAAAAGTATTCAGTAACGATGCCACGAAGCCTTCAAAAATGGATGACCACTTATCAAGAGTATATGTTGACAAAAAAGTAAGCCCTTGTCATTTTTTCAAGCACTTAAAGAAAAACTAGACAAAAGACCATCCATAAGATCGATGTTTGCGTCATCATCTATTAAAGACGATGATGGTTAACGAGCGTCCTATAATATATCTTTACTAATAGCGAAGTCGGGGAAACCCCACACAATTGGAGAGCAGCTTATCTTACCAGCCATTGCGGAGGTCCTTAACAATGTATTGCACAAACCCGCACATGATATTTTAAAGAGAATACCTTTGAGCAATAACACCGTTCAGAGACGCATAGACGAGATGGGACAGGATGTGGAAAACATTTTATGCAAGTTCTTACAGAACAACAGATTCTCTCTCCAGTTGGACGAGTCTACATTACCCGGCAATGAAGCTCTTTTGTTAGGATATGTTCGATATATCAAAGATGAAAATATGTGCCAAGAACTGCTTTTTGCTACATATTTAGAGACTGATACCAGAGGAGAATCGATTTTTCAGGCCGTGGAACTTTTTTTACTGACAAAGCTATTTCATGGAAAAACATTGTTTCTGTTGCGACTGATGGTGCACCGTCTATGGTTGGTCGTCATCGTGGTTTTATAGCTCACTTAAAGCGACAACTGCCTGATGTACTGGTCATTCACTGCGTGATTCACAGGCAGCATTTAGTAGCAAAAAAGCTGAGTCCTAGATTGCATAAGTCTTTACAATATGTAATAAATGCTATCAACAAGATTCGAAGCAATTCTTTGAACTCTCGGTTATTTGCTCAGCTATGTGAGGAAAACGACGAAGTCTTTACTCGATTACTTCTGCACACTGAAGTTCGCTGGCTATCAAGAGGCTCTTGCTTAGAAAGATTTTCAGGCATTTTTGAATCTGTGTTGGAGTTTTTACAAAAAAAAAAGACCTGAATTTGAAAAAAAATCTGAACAATTGTAAAACAGATATTTATTACTTGAATGATATCTTTGGAAAATTGAACAAAGTTAATTTGCAGCTGCAGTGTGACAATCTTAACTTGATTAAAACAAAATCAATAATATCGGCCTTCGTGGGTAAACGAATCCTTTATAAACAAAATTTAG
The DNA here is from genome assembly GCA_918857605.2 of Philereme vetulata. Lineage (NCBI taxonomy): Eukaryota > Metazoa > Arthropoda > Insecta > Lepidoptera > Geometridae > Philereme > Philereme vetulata. The sequence goes on from OU975453.1 coordinate 7,996,514, forward strand.
GCAGAAAAGAATATTCGCAGTTTCCGTATTTGTCAAAGTTACCAGAAATGCTTCAAGATAATGACATTTTATTATATGTCAATCACTTGGACGCATTACACAAGGATTTTACGGAGAGGTTTGAGGATCTTTTACATTTACAAAATCCTCAATGGATAATAAATCCGTACAATACCACAGCCATAGAAGAAGCCAAGGTGATAATGCAAGAAGAGTTGATTACCATCAGCACAGACGAAGAGCTTAAGCAGAAGTTCAACCAAGGCTATCAGAAGTTCTGGTTGCAACGCAACATTGAAACACAGTATCCTACATTGTGGAACATTGCTGAAAAATACCTTATCGCTTTTCCATCATCATACCTAGTTGAAAAAAGCTTCATTATGGTAACAAACATTTTGACGAAACAAAGAAACCGTTTGAAAATCAACGAACTTGGAGATTTAAGGCTACAACTCACCAATATTGAACCGGATGTAGCTAGATTGGTAGATAGTCACCAGGTTCATCCATCACACTGAATGTTTTATTTTCTCTTTGCAAATTAATACTTTTTTAAATATTTTCCTACCTACTTAAGATTCTTTAAGTACTTCATTTGTAATAATCATTATAAATTAAACTTGATATTTACTGAATTGTATGTCTTTTTATTTTGTTAAATTTTGATGAAGTCAACTTTACTCACTTAACCAAGTGCAAAGTTTTCCAATTGGTACCTTAGTACCTAGGTATTTTGTATCAATAGGAAAAAACGAAAGATAGGCCCCCTTATTCATAATAGTCTGCTAACAAATTTAAAGCATTGCTAATTCTCACTCTGTCTTCTTCTATTGACCTAAGTCAGAATGAAAAATAACACTCTGTATCAGCTGTTTTAAGTTAGCGGACCATTATGAATAAGGGGGTTGATCTTAAAAGTAGGTAATTTGGCCATGGGGGTCTGAGGTAACAGTTCAGTTTGGAAAAGGGGTCACTTGTCCAAATAAGTTTGGGGATCCCTGATTTAGATGATAGAGAAGCTTGGGATGGAAATTATTCCCACTCATTTTGGATGAGCCGTTTGCAGATCTTACGCCTTCGAAATGGCTTTTTACAGCCCATAAGATAACTCCTGGAAAATCGGGATAACAAGATAGGGATTAGGGATGCGCCCACTAAGCTGCGATATCCTTTGAAACGGCCTGGAATGTTCCTCTTGCACGCACTTTCACAGATTCACCAGGAGTCGCGGTAATTTAGCTACACCACATCAAGTTAGAGGATATAGACAGTGCCTTTTGTAGAACACAATTAATTATATTTTGCGGAGGAATTCAGCGTTAAAGTGCGGTATGTTTCAGCGGGTCGCGTACTTTTGACTTTCTCGCGTAGCGGTGCGGTGGCATCTTCTCGCGGAAGCGGTGCGGGTTGCATCTGCTTGTCTTCAGAGCTAGCGCCATCATGACAGGTTGCGGGAGCGCAAGTAGGAATGGTTTTGTGGATAGAAATATGGGCCAAGGAAAGATTCATGTTATATGGCCGAGAGATGGCATTACCATCATTCAAAAATGTTAAAATTTAGACGTAATTTATTTTCGTTATTGTTAATTATTCGAAAAGGATCATTTAAAAAAACAACCAGCCTTGTTTCTTGCCTTTCTTTCCTGGCTTGGTGGCGAAGGAACAGGCAGTAAAATTGACGTCTTGTGATTTTAATGAATAAAAGATTTTGACTTGACTTGACTTGGTGTGTGCCCTGATGAAGGTTTACGAATTGAACCGAAACATTGTCGGTCGAACGAAACACCGATAAAACGTGGTATATCCCGTATTTATAATAATGATTATTATTAATTATTTACCTGAGGTCCCATGGTTCTTAATTTTTTCGGCAGGATCTGGCTGTAGGTTGGCATCGACTGTTGGTCATCGGTCTTGTCATATGCCGGCCCTGTTACAGCGAGGAAAGATTACGTGAGTATTTTTTACCCATCTACATCAAAAAAAGAAGGGTTATGTTTTAGCAGTCTATGTATGTATGTTCCACCGTAGCGCCTAAACTACTCATCCGCTTTAGATGGATGAGGTGTCAATCGATTCACGTAAGAGTAATAAAAGGTAAGAGTGTTATTAAACCTATAGAGGCCCGGATTGTATTCTTTAGGAAAAACAGACGACGGTAAAGTGTTCCACACGCTTCAAGAAATACAGTCCTTATAAATGTCAAACTTATAAGGGGGTTTGAGTGCTGCAGCAGCTATGCTTCTGCGGGACGGGACTATTTCAAAACATCGGAAAGCCGTCGGATCGGTCCGACATTTTTCGGACATGATTTCTAATCCAAGACGCTATTATAAAACTATTTATGATTGCCCATAAAATTTTACCATTTTTAAATAATTTTTGAAGTAAAAATTCTTTACGCACGCTTGACTTGGGGAGTAAGCTGGTGTAATGCGTTACGAAAAGAGCGAATGGAAGTTGAGAGGGAGATTTAAGTTAGTGAAGATAGAAAGAGAGAGAGCTACGTTTCGTATATTTTTAAACGTTAATGTGCGAGTGCGAGTTGCGTCTGTCCAGAATGAACATAGACTGATCGACCTACAGACGTGTGGACTATTTTGTAATTGAACAATTTTATATAAAAAAAACTTGAGAGGTGTCAAGGGACACCCGGATGGAACGAAGTTCCTTTCGATTAATTAGTGAAGGAATTGTAATAAAAAGTTATTTTTTTTAAGTTATACTTAATAATATTTTTTTTATTATTTACAAATATAATGCAATATAAACTTAATCAGTAGGCTCAATTTTAGTAATAATGGGCTTGTGGTAACTGAAGTAGGAAACATATGTTTGGGATTCTATTTTATTTAAATGTCTTGAAAAAACTGCATCGAAGGTAGTATTATATTTTGTTGTTGATTGTTTATTATGTACAAAAAACCTGTATACACTCAACAAAAATAATCGTCGCGACACCACACTGTTCAATGCGAAATAGAAAGACGAAACGAAAATAACTGGCTTGCTTTCTATGAGAGAGAGAGAGAGAGACAGCCAGAGAAACACGCGAACGCCGCACGGCTTACAACTATAGCAAAAAGTGTCGTTACAACTTTTGGTCTTAATTTTTTCCGTCTAGCCCCCTTTCGCAACGCGCGATAAGGAACTTCGTTCCAATTAATATTTTAAAAAAGAAGTTTTACTTCAGTCGTGTGGTCTAAAGCACGCTCGTTTTTTTTCAAATTCATTAAGCATAGAAGATTTTAAATTTTCAAGCAACCTTAATATCAAGTCCTAAAATATCAACAGCCTGTATCAGATAGGTAAACAAATCATATTCATTCATCATGTAAGTAGGTATGAAGAGGGCTATGCTTGGTGTTTCTCTACGAGGTCGAATCAGAAATATGGAGATTCGTAGAGGAACTAAAGTCACCGACATAGCACAAAGGATTAGCAAGCTGAAGTCACAGTAGGCGGCACATAGCTCGAAGAACTGTCGGCCGTTGCGGCAGGAAAGTTCTCGAGTGGAGACCACGTCCTGGAAAGCGTAGCATCCCGAAATCCTATTAACTGATTTTAGATGTGGATTTTTAATACTGGTAGTTTGAATATTTATCCACTAATCGATATATTTCCAATAAAACATTTTTAACGTAAATCGGCGGCGCCTTTGCGACGATGCCGCTTAGTCAGTTTAACAGGTACCTACTTACGTGAGGAATGAAAATGATTTGTTTACCTATTTTGCATTACCTGTTTGCATCGATGTTTTAGGACTTGATATTAAGGTTGCTTAAAAATTTTAAATCTTATATGGTAATGAATTTGAATAAAACCTATTTTACAACAATGCTAGCCATTAGCCCTACCCGTGTTTTCATTTAATGTCGTACATAACAAAACACGTAGTATGTATTACAAAAGTACGCGCAAAGTATGGCACACCGAGTCCCGCAGTGCCGTGCGTGATTTTGGAAGCGCACTATTTTGGAACTGCACTGGCAATTTGGAGCTTCGAATGAAATGAGTCAGCCGCCGTGAATCCACAAAACGCAATACTACCTTGTTGGCCAACAGCTGCGTATTCAGGCTCAACTGGTCCGCACATATTCACGTATTCGTTGAAGTGAGTCGGCTGCGCGTACACTACTTCGCCAGTTTGATTCCCGATTGGCTCACTGTAAGATACAAGTTTTATGTTAGCACTACCTAGCACTTAGTTCTGTAAACATGGTGGTGTTGCCATGAGGACTTCATGGTACTTAGTATCAGTCCAAGTATTAGTCCAAGTCAAGTTCGGCATTGTAGGTACACTATGTACAAGCTCCCGGGCTCACTGAGAGAGCGCTATCTTGTTGAATGTTTCTGAGAAAGTTAAAAACTGCACTGATTACTGATATGATACTGATATGTACCATAAATGAATATATAAATGAAACATATTACCTTAAATTATAACAATTCTTAAACATTGTTTTAATTTTTTTATTAGTTTTATTTTATCTTATACTAGCTGATCAATCAGCAGCTTCGCACGCGTAGTTTTTCAATACAAAACATTACCCTCCTTCTGCGCAGTTGGGTATAAAGTAGCCTATGTCACCCGGGGATAGTGTAGTTTCCCAACAGTGAAATATTTTTTTTAAATCGGTCCAGTAGTTTCGGAGCCAATTCAATACAAACAAACAAAGCTTTCCTCTTTATAATATTAGTAAGATATAGATCATTATTATAATTAATTTTTACTAGCCTTTTGTTCAGGTGTTATTTATATTATTTAGTATTATGATGACTCTGTAGATTTTAGAATATAATAGAAAAATCATTTATTTGGTACTACACACTAAATGACACATGAAACAATTATAAGGAACAGTAGATACAACTGAATTTAATAATAAGAGAGTGCGATTCGTGTTTTCAGCGTGTTCAGTGACAAGAGCGTTCAGCTCAGCATCATGTTGGATGGACAATAAATATGTACATTGGATTTGATTTGATTATGTTTTGGTGACGATTAGTTCCGAACAGTTGATCCGGTTTTGATTAAATTTTAAATTTGTAGAGAAATTATCAAGGTTGGTATTTTTTAAAATAATTAATTTTTAGATCTAGCCTTTTTATTTTTGGTGTTTAAAATCAAAATGTGGAAGAAATACGTCAAAAACCAAAATATTTATCTTTTTTTGATGTAAGCTGTTCCTGTTCGAAAAGTACACATACGTATACGTAAGATAAAATTATATTGATAAATTTCTGTATCTTCTATACTAATATTATAAAGAAGAAAGATTTGTTTGTTTGTATTGAATAGTCTCTGAGACTACTGGACCGATTTAAAAAAGTCTTTCACTGTTGAGAAGCTACACTATCCCCGGGTGACATAGGCTACTCTTTACCCAACTGCGTAGAAGGAGGGTAATGTTTTTATTGAAAACTACTTGTGCGAAGCTGCGGATTGGTCAGCTAGTATATTATAAATAATAATAATAAATAAATATTGCCCGACATTTCATACAGCGCTATCTAGCCCCATATTAAGCAGAGCTTGTACTATGGGAACCAGATAACTGATAGAATACTTATATACAATTTTTTTTGTAAATACATATTATATATTGATTATTTAATTTAAAGTATGGTTGGCAACCCTAGTAGTGTAGGCACTTTACCTGTAGGTGGGTTCCCCCCTGGCCGCATCCTCGGGTGTGGAATACGTGTTCCACGGCTCGGGCGTGGGCAAGGTGCCGTTGTCCAAGTTCTCGTAGTTTAAATCGGAAGTTTGCGTCTAAAATAAACAGTTTTATGTATTCATACTGCATTTATCGGCAGTCTTAGTTTTAATGTGGACGAATATGGTAACTTTATTACAAACTAGCTAGGTATATGCTATATTCTAGATCTCAACAATAGCGCTACCTGCCGGGTCCAATTGTGAATCTAAACAATCCAGAGGGACCCATCACATAAAAACTTTAATATTTTTTGAGTTTTAGCGAGACTAACGAACAGAAATTGATTTTTATATGTATATATAGAGATAACAACCTAAAATAGGAGAGAAACATGAACAATACAACGCTACATGTTACATGTCATGCATGACAGCTTCATATAACAACATTTTTAAAGGAAGGCCTCTGTGCAAACCAAATGTGCGTGCGCGCAGCGGTTGTAAAACATATTATATGAAATTCTAGTAAACATTTGAACCGGGCCGCCGCCGCCTGCATAGCATATGGGTAGCGTGCGTCTTATAACGCCACGCAGGAGTCTGACATCAAGATACAACACCTTTATTTATAAATAAAAAAAGAAAGATGAAATAAGAAAAATGTCTATCTTAATGACATCTTTCTTAATATTAATTCTATATTACTAGTGGTTCGCTCCGAACTGAGATCTCGCGAGTCTTCCAAAACACAAAATAAAATCGACTCGCGCAACGTTGCTTAAACGTATTTAGTGGCTAAAGGAGTTGCCATATCATACAAATTTAAACATGTTTAGTCGCTAAATACGTTTAGGGATTGTTGTGCAAGCCGGCCTTAATCTTTGACCAATAAAATAGTGCCACGAAATAACAACCAACTTCCTTAACCTACAGTTTCGTTTCAAATTACAGGTAACTGTAGTATATGTAATGTGGTTATTCATTTTTGGGGTACAAATTGCAGTTATTCTGGATTTCAGATGCTATAGCTACATGCATACCAAATTATAGTACTGTGTCACTGGCGTACCCTGTGAATTTTGTCAAAATTCAGTTTTTATTATGGCTAATAACCCAAAAACTTATAAAGAGTTTACTAAAAATAAACGGAGTCTAAATGTACTAATGAAGATTTTTCATATGAAGTCCCATTTGACCTAATATTCTCATTTTTTTACCCCTTTTGAACCCCAATATCTGAACAACCCCCCCCCCCCCCCCCCCCCCCAACACTTTAGCTCATTTACTCACACCAAAATTGTGCCATCACTACCTATCTATGTGTTAAATTTCACGATGATCAGATTGTCGCTTCGAAAGTTATCCTCGGACAAACAAACATACATTCATACAACGCTGATTTGGCCAAGTTGATTTAGAGATATGGGTACTGTTAGAATTGACAGTGTAAGTGAGTAACGACGGTGATAATTTATTTATAATTACAAATAAGGTTAATAAAATACATAATCGGACCATACAAATATTGTTCACTAACCTGTTCCAGTCTGCGCTTCCTCTTGCAGATGTCTACAATCATCCAAATAATTAGAATGATTACCACCACGGCCACTGCAATGATCGCTACCAGCACAACCCATTTACTGCCTATACCTAATTATAAAAAAATATTTATTTATTCTTTTAACATTTATATACTAACAGTAACAATTTAATTATTAGGTACAATTTATTTAATTTGGCAGTGGGTAAGGCTCACTGACGGCATATCAGCCAAAGGACGGCCACTACTGAACATTAGGCCTCCCACACAAATTTCCAAAGCGACCGATCTTGTGCGGCCTGCACCCAACGGCTCCCACCAATTTTTACCAGGTCTTCTTCCATCTAGTGGGGAGCCGTCCTACGCTGCGCTTTCTAGTGTGTGGTCTGCACTCGAGAACCTTTCTGTCACAACGGCCGTCAGTTCTTCGAGCTATGTGGCCTGCCCACTGCCACTTCAGCTTGCTAATCCGGGTGACTTTGGTTCGTCTACTCTCGTAGAGAAACACCAAGCATAACCCTCTCCATAGCACGATGGGCGACCTTGAGCCTTCTCATGAGGCCCATACTGTAAGACCATGTTTCTGTACTATACGCCGTCACTGGTAACACACACTACATACACGTATTGTTTGTGTGTGGCTATTCTGCCCGCTCAACACAGCGGAGACGCCCTTAGTGCCTGGGACAGGTATTTAGACCGTATTTAGCGACTAAATATGTTTAAATTTGACGTACTTGTATGATTTGACAACTCACTAAATACGTTTAGGCATCGTTGCGGAAGTCGCACTGAGCTAATAGGTCCAATTTCACGTCATTTATTTTGCATTTCGTGATAACTGTGTACGAACATCTACTCAAGAAATCACAAAATCAACCACATATTGGTTCTTTTAACATAATGTTCATTAGTGGCTAAATATTTATATTCATTTATTCTGCTTACATGTGCATTAAAGAAAAAACGAAAACAGAAAAAATATTTATTCAGGCCACCACAAATGGACACATAAACAAATGACACAAAAAATATAATATACCTAAAAATTTTAAATGTGGTGGCGTAAGGGTCCTCAGCTCAGCATTTGCTACATCATGTTGCCATACTGCAGCGCTGGTATTCATTACATTTTTTAGTTTAGATATTAGGTAACTTGTAATATTTTTAAGAGAGTTATCTAATCATACAGATACGTCAATTTAAGCATATTTAGTCGGTAATTATGTTTACGGATCGTTGTGCAAGCCGGCCTAAGTCACGGTTTTTCCTCCTAATGGTTTTCCTTCCGGTTATAAGCACGCATTCAGCGCCCATTCATTTTACGAAATAAACAATTTACAATATACATATGGACAGACCGATATACATCGCAAAGTTATATAGGCTCTATCTTATATAGGCTTAGTATATAGGCTATACACATCTTTCCCCCTTCGGACTATGCTCGTGCTTTAACTGTCATTAATAAGGACAAATATTTCAGTGGTCCATCTCCAATTCCTTAGTCCTTAATCCCATGAAATCCAAGCTTAAGTTGTTTGGGACAAAGAAAGCGTTAAATAAACTCTCCGATGCAGTTATAAGTGGATATGCGAGTTGCGTTTTGTCCATACAAACGTAGTACCCTGTTTCTTCTCTGGATAGTGATACTAGGGCAAACATTTTTTACCATACAATCAATAAGTACCACTGTCATGCCCCTATGTTTTGTTTTTCTCCATAAATTAATTATTATAACAACAACTAGATATAAGAACTAGGAACAGTAAAGTTGTCACAGAAATTGCAAATTTTTACCGCCCCTTTTCAGACGTCCCGCAAACAAATTTGGCAAATATAAATAAGAAAAACGAAACGTACAGGCATAGCCCTTCATAATATATTTTTGAAAAAAAAAATTATATCGGTACATTTTTGGAGGAGAAAACAGGGTACTACGAAACAGTGATGTCGTCTATTTTAAATAGTTATAATCAGTCCGACCTGCAGTTGTCTCTATCGCACGCTATTCGGGGTAGGTCGTTAGGGCACGACAGCAATAGATTTGTTAAAAACCTATTTTCCAAATGTTTTGTTACCCAGATTTCCTCATAAGCATACAGATTGATGGAGACCTGGTTGAAAATGTAACTGAAGTAAAAAACCTGGCGTTGATACTGTATACCCATCTCCGGTTTGAAACTCATGTTGCTAAATGTGTACGTAAATTCAGACTTCGATAAATTACGGACACGGTAATACATAAATTAGCATTTTATCCTACTGATGAGTAAAGGGGTCATTAGGGATTGAAAAACAGAAGACATATGATCTTCTTACAGTGTGTGGAGCTCCTGAGGGTTCCTGGTTAGATTATAGGAATCATGAAAAAGTGTTGATCGAATTCCAAACGTCGAGATCCGTAGACGAACAAAGGTGCATGACGTTGGGAATCGAGTTATGGAGTTCAAATGGTTTTGGGCGGGACACTTGGCTAGACGTGATGCTGATAGATGGAGCAGGGCAGCGACTGAATGGTGGTCAAGGAGCGGGTATAGGTAAGGACGTCCGGCAGTGACATGAGTAGACGACATTGTAAAGGTCGCGGGCCGTCAGTGGGTGAGACTAGCGCAGGATCGTGGTGGATGGCACAAACTTGTGGAGGCCTATACCCAGCAATTGTATAGGAAGGCTGTGGATGATAATAATGATGAAAAAGGGAGAGACTTACTCTGCTGTTGATCCTCTGATTTAATTGTACCTACCTTCTGCTTTCTTTGTATTCAGGGCGCTTTCAGTAGTTGAACTAGCTTCTGAAATAAAAAGTCAATGTACTTAGTGATAGTACTTTTGTTATACAAGGGGCGTAAGCGGTCAATTGCACCATAGATATTTTGGCGTACGAGCGAGCGAAAGCGTGCCAGGACGCTTAACAGTCGAGCAGCCCTGGATCTAGGGAGAGGAAAACCGGGGCACCTGCCCCGGGCGGCAATATTCTCCGCCGAATTCTTCAACAAAAAATATGTTTAAAAAAAACTTGCATCAAAAAGCGCTTGGCATCATCCTTCTATCGATTACTATCGATAAGATAATTAGTGCACCTAGATGGTCACTTGATTGGAATGCTTCAAACTTTAACAGCCCTCCCCCCCCTCTCGCCCTGGGCGCCACATCAGGTTTCTGCCCCGTTTAGGAGAAAATCTAGATCCGAGGCTCGAGTTGAGGGACACCCGAGTATAACACATAACTTTTCATTACGAATGCGAGGAAATTAAACGAAACCTTTTTAACAGTTTGTTGGCAGAACGGATATTTGTGTTCTGGGGTATCTATTGTTTTTGTTTTTCACTACTGTAGAATTATGGAGCATATTATGAGTATTATGACTGAGGCCTCTTTCACTAATAAATAAAAATAAGTATTTGTCATGGAGGTATTTCATTTTAGTTGATCGAGCGAAGCGAGATCTTTAAATCGGGTAAATCGGCGTTGTATGTATGTATGTTTTTTTGTCCGAGGATAACTTTCGAAGCGTTGATCCGATCATCGTGAAAATTGATACATTGGTAAGTAGTGATGGCACAATTTTGGTGGTGACAAAATGAGCTAAAAATCTTGGGGGGTTGTTGAGATGTTGGGGTTCAAGAGCGGTAAAAAAATTAAAATGAGACTATTAGGTCAAATGGGACATCAAATCAAAGGTCTTCATTAGTACATTTCCGTTTTTATTTTTAGTAAAGTCCTTATTGTTTTTGAGTTATTAACCGTAATAAAAACTGTACTTTTACAAAATTCACAGGGTACACCAGTGACCCCACAGTGCTGTAATTTAGTATTCGGGTAGCTTAAGTAACACAAATATAGGCAAAAGTCTAAAATAACCAGAATAACTACAATTTGTACCCCAAAAAAAGTTACCACATGACATGAACTCCCGTTACCTGTAATTTGAATGAAACTGTAGGTAAAGTTATTTGGTTATTTATTTCGTGGCACTATTTTGATAGTCAAAGATTACAAATGGGTTCGGTCGCAAAAAATTGTACATCAGCTTTTTTTTGCTTGTCTCGAATTTATTTTATCATAGCATCAAGGCTATTTAATTTTCGAGATTATGTTGTATGTTGTTCTGAATAATACTTCTCTGTTGTTTAGATAATACCATGAAATCTTGACTACCCTTACAAATTTCTATATTTTTTGTTGTTTTTCTGATTGGCACTACTTTTACTCCATACAAAAATAGTTTGTCCAACTAATACACTATTATCGAAAACATGATAATACTTAACAAAACTATTGTGGTATATTACGTTTTTAAGTTGGATTTGAGTTGCGTGTTACTTTTTCGACATGTGTTTGTAAAAGGTTACCATTCTTTTACTATTAAAATAAATTTATTCAACTTCGAAAAAGTGTCCATTTTTGTTGCGTGTGTAACGTCATGTCTATAACGACCTATCAACTCCTATTCTTGCCATTTTATATATAATAATTAGACCGCTTTTGCCTTTTATCGGCCATGTTTGTTTGGAGGTAAAATTGATATTGTCTGTCCACGAAAGAATTGTCGCTAAAAATATATTGTCTTCTGTTTGATTGCAGGGTCAGTATTATACATATTCTTTCGAACTTATTACACGTGTTAATACAGGTTTGACATCGCATAAAACAATGAAACTACTTCTCAGTCCTTAATTATTAGCAGTATAGAGATATTTTTATTTGAAGTTATGTCGTACGCTTTTTTCTGTCATGATTATAACATATGTAACGAAATGTGTAACGTTACGGTCATGATCGATTGTAAGGCGGAGACTACACATGTCATGTTCTAACATTTTATCTCCATGCTCATAATGTCGGATTAGTAGGGTGGGGATTAGGGATATTTTATTATATACTATACTATTACCCGAAGCTTCCTTGGTTTATTATTGAGATTAAAGAGACTTTTAATAAAGTATATGAAATAAAGAATGTTCGATAAAGTAAATCTTTAAAAAAAAAGACTAGTGCATTATGAATCATCATAATTTATGATTGTGAACTAAGCTCTATGTTGATCATAAATTTAACATTGAGTCATGTATGTAACGTTTGTTACGATGTCATGAATGTAACTGTACATTTTTTTACGACCTAACCCAAATAATATTGTTTTGTTTTAATCGGAGACTCGTGAGATCTCAGTTCGGGGCGAACCACTAGTATTTATAGTAGGTTATGAATGAGGATTTAATTATGTCAAAGATATGGTCTGGGGTGCACATCTAAGAATCACATCTGGATGAAGGGAGTACAACTAATACCCAAATACTTTTACAATACAAATAGACATAAATAAACTATTAAACTGTTAGCGTTTTAAGTGGTCATAAGTCGAACTTGAAACCTATAGTTACGCCTGCCCGTCTGTACATTCGACCCTTTACAGTCGCGACCCTTTACAGCATAAGAGTCGCGATGGCTTAAAATAATTTTTTTTTTTCTATTATTTATATTTAATAACAGCTGTTGTACTCATAGACTGTAAGTCCTGTAAAGCCTACACTTGGCATGATGATACGTTTTAGTAACGCCTAGTAAGTAATTAATTCAGACTAAAATAAACTAGTTTTTAGGGGTATTTTGGAAGTTGGTGGTGATAACATTTTCTCCCGCACCCCATCATGTGGGGTATTGTTTCCAAAACACTATTAGGTTGCCTCAATTTTTAATACAAGAGTCGTAATAGTCATTTTCGAAATAGTCATACCCCTCTCCTAGCAGACAAACCACTATCTTCGTATAATTAAAAAGTACCCACAATAGGAGCACAAATGCGTTAGATACAATAATAGTTGGGTTTGCAAACAGTTCATACAAAATGACCAAAATCAATTGCATAATTTCATTTATGTGAAAAGTCAAACTGAAGTGGCAGTGGACTGGCCATATATGCCGGAGAACCGACAACCGTTGGGGTAAACGAGTTCTTGAGTGGAGACCGCGTCTTGGCAAACATAGAGTGGGGCGCACCCTGGCTAGGTGGAGCGATGACATAAGGTGGCGGACATAAATTGGATAAGAACCACAGACCGGGCTCAGTGGCGCGTATTGAGAGAAGCTTATGTCCAGCAGTAGACTAATGTGCAGGCACGTATCCAGACTTTTGGTTCCGGGGGGGGGGGGGGGGGGGGGTGGCAAACATTGAAACAACCATGTGAACTGTGTAAAAATCGCTGTAATCACTGTACTATAATTTTAATATAAGTATTTTATATATATATTATATAAGTATTTTTCTGTTTCCACTGGCAGCCATTACGTCTAGTACCATATCAGGATCTGGCGCCACAGCGGAACGAATAGACAATAGAGCGAGACCAGTAAGCCTCTCGCCCGCCATTCTATTCCTTTGAAAGGATTTTATTCTCTTTAGGCATGAAAATGACCGCTCCACAGATGCCGTTGAAACCGGAAGGGTCGCCAGAATATGTTTTAGCCTGTTAATGGTAGGAAAGAAAATTTTGTCATACGTGTCTAAAATTTCCATAATTTCGAGTGGTTTATTATCTGTGTTTTCCACTTGCCACACCACATACTGTACTCTGCTTTTATTAGTGATTCTCAAACACTTTCTTCCCAATAAATTTTTATATTTTCCTCTCGTCCACATTTTTCGGAAGAATAATTTATAAAGAAGAAAGCAGCTCTCTTTGATTCGCAAATCTATCATTCATGCCAGATATCAAATCGTCCAAGCACGAATGAATTTCTACTTGCAAGACATCTTCCGCTATTTTGCAGCATGCGTTATATATTTCTGAGAATACTGGGTTAACATCGTCACGTACCTATCCCTTTTAGTTTTCCGATAATGTCATTGGAAAATTTCATAGCAGAGGCCAGGTCATGTGTAGGGTTCTGCAAATATGCTGACAGTGGGAGAGTGTAACTGAAAAATCTTTCATAGGTTTTTAGAGAAATCAAGAAACTACTCTTTTCCATCGCAGCTATGAGTGTTGACGCAGTTTGGGCAACAGTTCTGTTTGTGCAGGATAGTTCTCTCAATGTAATGACAATAGGTTTGAGTAACTCATAAAATACATTTATAGAGTCGTGACGTTCTATAAATCTAGTGTCACACATGCCGACCAGTCTTTTTTTCTTACTTTCTGGTGTAAGCTTTTCCACATTTTCCTTGAACTGTTTCCCGGCCATTGCATTGTTGCGAAGTAAATTGCAGACTTCTTTGACAACGCCCATTGAATTTCTCACCTCGGGAACTGAAACAACTTTTGAAAGAACTAGGTTCAGACGATGAGCCGAGCAATGTACGTATGTATATGGCCTTAGGAAATTATTTTCTGATTCTCGTCTGCACACCATTGATGTGTCTTCCCATGGTAGCAGCTCCGTCATACCCCTGACCAACTAGTTTATCGAGGTTCTAACCAATCTCACGACATTTCTTTAGAATTTCTGCACTTATATTTTCGGCACTTAGGTCGTGCACTTTAATGAAACTGAGAAATTCCTCTCTCAAAATACCTTTATAAATGTATCTCGCACACAAAGACTACTGTTCGGTTCCACTAACATCTTAAGTTTCATCGCCAAGAATTGCGAAACACTGAACTATTTATTTGTGTCACAACTTTTTTCTGAATTATCTTCCCGCAAGTATCTATTTTTTCATTTTGAATAATAAGGCTAAAATACGTTGCATTATTAGGGGTTATAATGATATGATCTTTCAGGATATAATCATAGCTTGCTCGGTATCGCAGCAGAGCCCTGAATTTTCCATCTTTACCAAGTGGCTTTTCTAAAGTCAATGGGCCACTGTCTTTGTCTCCACGAAGCGGCAACTCTTGCTCTCCACAGAAGATGATAGTTTCAATGATAGGTTTTAGTGCTGTTCTATTTCTTTCCTTTGTTTTGCGCTTTTGATCATTAAGCTGCGATGCAATGTCTATAGCTGCTGAATCCATTACGCGTAAGAAATTTTCTGCGCATAACTTAGAAAACTGGTGATATTTAGCAGCAGAATGTTCGCAAAATCTTTCTGTTGCATCTTTCCAATTATCAAATGGTTTGCTGACAAAACTTCCAAGTGTCTGATGGGAACCTTTTACAGCGGTGCCTTATGAAAAGACAACGCAATATTTGCAGAACACACCGTTCCTCCTCGGCGAATATGTTAACCATTCTCATGATCCCATCCATTCTCTTCTTAATCTAAGTTTCCTCTTTCCAAAGCTACTAGCCGGAAACGAAAATGACGCATCTGGGACAAATGGCTGTATAATAATATTTATTTTTTGTGCATCTGTGAGTACATGAGTAGGATAATGTGTGTTATATATGGCATTAGAAACCAAGCCGATATCAGGAAAAGTTTCACTTATAATCATTGTATCTAAACTGCACGTATTTGAAGTTGAACACATCAGCACTTCATCTCTACATCTCCCAGCCGGTTCGGCTGAAATCTCATTTTTTCTGTAAATAAATTTGACGAAGTTGTTTCTAGTTGTCCACTATCAATAGAAGCCATGCTTAGAGTAGTTTTTTCCTCGCTAGTAGTAACTTTTTTTTGCCACTGGTTTGAAAAAGTTGTCAATTCTCTCAATCAACAGGGATATAAAGAAAACCTGGAATGTAATTAAACGCGTCTGCTGCCTAAATAGTTCAAACAAAGAGCAACCGTCAAAAGAACTCCTAAAGTTAAAGGATAGTTCTAGGGACTCGTTGGACTTTATAAACGACTTTTTCGTAAATGCGGGTAATAATCTTGCTTCTAATATTTTACATAAACTAAATCTTACTCAAGAGAGCTTGGCCCTGTCTTATAAGCCCTGCAGTACCCTTCCTAACTCTTTCATGCTCTTAGATACTGACATCATAGAAATAAACAACATAGTACACTCTTTGAAAAATACATCTTCTTCTGGCTGGGACGGCATATCCTCAATATTCTTAAAAAAATGCATTGGTGTGCTTGGCCTTCCTGTTGTTTATATCTGTAACCTCTGTCTATCCACTGGGGTTTTTCCCAAACTCTTGAAGGATTCCGTTGTTGTTACGGTTTTCAAATCGGGGGACAGAGACAGTATTAATAATTACCGCCCAATATCGCTTCTACCAACACTATCCAAGATCCTGGAAAAACTAATCAATAAGCGCCTAGTAAATTTTCTAGAAAAACATAATATTTTCTCCAATAACCAATACGGCTTTAGAGAAAGTTTGTCTACAGTGGACGCTATTGATGAACTAGTAACACACATAGCTGATAACTTGGATAAAAAACAAAAATGTGTCAGTGTCTTTTTGGATCTGGCCAAGGCCTTTGATACTGTCTCTGTTCCTCTACTATTACGAAAGCTGGAGGCGATCGGCATACGTGGGATCCCATTAGCCCTCTTCAAGAACTATTTATTCGACCGATCCCAAGTTTTGAAAATTAATGACAAGAACAGCTCTAAAAAAAAAAAAATGTTGGGGTACCCCAGGGATCAGTGCTTGGACCAACACTCTTTCTCATTTATATCAACAATCTCTGCAATATTAAACTAAAAAACGCAAAAATTATAACCTTTGCTGATGATACAGCTATAGTCTTTAAAGGTTCCTCGTGGGAAGAAGTTAAGTTGGTTGCCGAAAGTGGTATGCGAGTGGTCATAGATTGGCTCAATAATAATTTATTAACATTAAACCTAAATAAAACGAAATTCATACCTTTCTCTATTTATAACAACCACCAACCAAGCACAGACTTCACGATTAAGGCTCACAGCTGTAAGGGTTCTAACAACGCCAGCGCAAGTTGTGATTGCTACTCTATCTTGGCTACGGAAAGTATTAAATACTTGGGGATAACAATAGACAAGAACCTCAATTGGAAACTACAAATTGACACTCTGAAATCCCGAATTCGTAAACTTATTCCTATATTTAAAAAGATAAGACATTTAAAAGACGATATAACAAACAAAGTAGTCTACATAACACTATGTCAATCTATTATTACCTATGGAATCTCGGCCTGGGGTGGTGCGAGAAAAACTTCTCTCATTAAATTAGAACGCACGCAGCGTTCCATACTAAAAGTCTTATATTTTAAACCGTTCCGCTATCCTACTTTTGATTTATACTTAGAGTCAAAGGTGTTATCTGTGCGAAAACTCTTCATAAAACTCATTATTTTAAGACAACATTCTCAATTACGGCGTACTAATAATATTTCTAAAAGAAGGGCCCATGAAATATACAAGGTACCTACCTGTAAGACCACCTTTGCACATGGTTTTGCATATTTCATGGCTCCACTACTGTACAACCGATTTAACAAAAAGATAAACCTCAAAAATAAAACTAAATTTGCTTGTGGCCGAGCGCTGGAAGACCTCTTATCTAATTATGACTATGAGAACACTGAAAATCTAGTAATGGCCATTAAATAGACGCTTATGGCAATATTTTTTTTTTTTTGTTTTGTATGCGCATTGTTTGCATTTGAACTGGAATTGCAACATAAATATACAATTTAACTAACTTTCAAAACATAAGGCTATTATGATAAATGAATGTATGTACTAACTCACTTAATATGATAATTTAGATAGATAGTCCGGAAATACTATGAATAACATGATAATAATAAAAATTACTTTAAATAACATGACTTCCTAATTAATTTACCTAATAGTTAAAATAAGCGCAATTGAAATTTAACATATACATTTGGCGGTCTTATCGCTAAGCGGCGATCTCCACCAGACAATCTCAGGGTGAAATAGATAAGATACTTGTATACATATTGCAGTACGTGACATGACACACAAACATATAAGCTTTTTTCTATCCATACCTACTTTATCACTGAATTAATTTTTTTCTAATATAGATATTAATATATAAATGTATTATTTATATATGTATAATATGCTTACTAAATTACTGATATAAATAGTATATATATATGTATATATTGTTAGGTATGATAGATATTGCCGTTAAATTTACTGCGTATTTCGCATAAGTAACTAGAAAATAACTAAGTACTATTTTTCACACTACTTAAAATGTATAACTTGATTCTTAACAATATATCAATTGATTATTCGGAAGCTAATAAGTGCATTGTCTGTAAGTACGGAAGCCAATCAGAGACGTCGATGAATCAGAGGCGTCGACCAATCACAGCTCACCTCGTTTTTTTTACGGTGACGTGTTGGACGATGCGTTGAAAAACGACGGTCATTCTGGGTAGAGCACTGGACGAAGCAACACGTGTACAATAGTTTAAGTGAAGTTGTAATAAATAGTGCAATTACTGTGAAGTGATACTGAGTTTAATTCCCACTGACCTAGACCCTTATAGGTCAGAAGTGGGATAATCGAGAAAATTTTACATTTTCTTGCCACGCCTGCTGCTCGGAAAGCAAACGTAAGTAACGATTTACATTATAAGCACGATTTTTTTTATAAAAATGATTTAATGATTTTTATGGTATGGTGGACTTTTATTATGGGATACATCCTATTTACATATAAAAAAAAAGACAATAAGATTTGCAAGAGTTTAAACCTTTTTTTTGCGTTTTATTTTTTTTCTTTGGCGTAGTCTGGATATTTAGATGAAATATGTAAATAAGAATTTATTTTTCGTGGTTTTATCTTTTTGTTTTCTCTCTATTTTCTAAATTGCTGGCAGTATTATATTTTGATATTGAGCTTGAATATTAATATATTAATTTTTAATAATATTTGAATAATAATATATTTTTTTTTCTGTATTAAAAACTTTAATAGGTGTCTATTTCTTTTTTTTGTTTTCTTTTACTAGTGTTGGAAATTATTAATTATTTTATTTTTGGGGGTGGATTAATCGATGATATATCTAATTTGAATACTTTTTATTTACATTTAAAGAGGAGTAGGAATAATTAATTTGATGTTATCGCAATGTCTTTTGTGTTTTGTGAGCGTGATATTATATGTGTGGATATACAGTATATTAAGCTGTGGTATCTGAAAGTTTCAGGAGAGCAATGGAAGATGATGGTGGGAAGATGATGGTTGCCCAAGGTGGAGGGCCAAGAAGGAGGAAAACCCAAGGTGGTGGGTCGGATCAAAATAAGGTAACCCGAGGTGGCGGGCCCAATCTAAGGAAGGAAACCCAAGGTGGTGGGTCTGATCAAAATAAGGTAACCCAAGGTGGCGGGCCCAATTTAAGGAAGGAAACCCAAGGTGGTGGGTCGGATCAAAATAAGGCAACCCGAGGTGGCGGGTCCAATCCAAGGAAAAAAACCCAAGGTGGTGGGTCGAAACTACGGTTTGCAAGACAACTTGAGGAAATGGATCAAGGAGGAAGCACGTCTGATGAAGATGGATATACAAGGTACTCGAGTCAAGATGTAAGTAAAGGACAACGAGCATGGCAATCAAAAAAACGCAGACAGCACCGTTCTGCATCGTCTGATTCGGAAGACGAGTTGTCTTCTACGCGTCCTGCAAGGAGCATATATTCACGAACGAGAGAAGGACCTGGTGGTGCTAAGAAAAAAAGACGCGGTGTCAACTCATCTGGAAGCAGAAGCGAGTCACCGTCTCCAAAAAGAGGAAGACTATCAGAATGCAGGGAAAGAAAACGGGATATTCGACTAATGGATAAGTTTTTATCTATTTTAGAAAAGGTTAAGCATTTAACGCAAATGTGTTACCGGAGTTCGACCCTTTATCAAAAGATCAAACCGTTCTGACGTGGATCACAAAAGTGGAAGAATGCGCCGAGATATATGGCTGGGAAGAAAGAGAAATCATACACTATTCTCTGCCAAAACTATGTGGGGTAGCCAAGACATGGTATCAGGGTCTAACTTCGGTATTGCATACCTGGTCTGAATGGAAAAAGAAACTATTGGAATCTTTTCCATGCAGAGAGGATTACGCTGAACTTCTATCCGAAATGTTAGCTAAAAAAGTAAAATATGGCGAGTCACTAGAGCATTATTATTACGCAAAGGTTAATTTATTGAACAGATGTAAAATCACTGGAAGACAGGCAGTAGACTGTCTCCTGTACGGCATTGAGGATCGAGCTGTTAAAATTGGTGCGCAGGCAGCTCAATTCCGAGAGCCAGAACAGGTACTTAAATATTTTAAAACTGTTAGGATAGGTCACGGCAGAGACAACCAGGACACTATGCAAAGGGGTAGGTTCGGAAACAGCACGAATCGTACGCATTCATCAAAATCAGGTAGCGTAGTCAACCCGTCGATTAGGTGTTTTAATTGTAACGAAGTTGGTCACCCTAGTTTTAAATGCGACAAATCAACGTCCTCGATGAAATGCTATAACTGCAACGAGACAGGTCACCGCAGTTCTAGGTGTGAAAAACCTCTTTCCAAATGCACAATATGTAACAGGGTCGGTCATCTGACAGCCAACTGTTACAAGAATACGGGAAGATCTACCACTGAGACTGAATTAGGCTCAACAGGAGGTAATGATCCAAAACAAAAACAGGTGTCTGAAGTAACAGCTGAAAACATAGGAATAGACAAGTATGTAATGGACATTAAAATAAACGAGTCTACAATTTCATGTCATGTAGATCTAGGAAGTCAATGTTCTCTTATCAGGATAAGCGATGTCAAGTTTCTAGGCCTCCCAATGACTTCTCGAGCGAACCTACCGACACTCAGAGGTATAGGAGCTAGCCTGGTAAGTCCTATTGGAGTAGTCGTCGCTACTGTAGAAGTCAAGCCGTATCAGAGACAATTGACTTATATGTCGTGGAAGATTATGTCCTAATGTATCCGGTTCTTTTGGGGCATTCATTCACAGAGAAGCCTGACATCTTAATAATTAAGACGCCGGACGCAATTCAATTTCAGAGGATGCCTCCAAACAAAATAAGCTTGGTGGCTACTTATGACTGCGAGATTCCCTGTAACACGATGCGAGCAGTACAGGTTTCTACTGATTCTCAATTATTAAACTGTGAGGTGCATGTAAAAGGTTCGCTACGTGGTCCAGAAAGTAAGGAGTATTATTTATTTCCTGGTCAGTACGAGATCAAGAACGGTCGTGGTGCGATCCTAATTTACAATGTCGCGTTGAAACCCATGAGAATCGTCAAAGATATGCTTTTGACTAGGTCCATGGAAAGGAACCAGGTAACAACTGATATCAAAAACTCTTTCAGTGTTACCTTCAACGACACTATAATGGATACATCTGTGAATTGTAACCAACAACTGGACGCAAATCAGAGTAAAGCGTTAAAAGATTTGCTAGAACGGTACGGTGAATGTTTCTCTTGTGGATTGCATGACCTAGGGTTTACAACGGTCACCGAGATGACTATTGAACTTATTGATGGTGACCCGATTGTATATCGTCCATACCGCATGTCACATGCTGAAAGATTGATGGTAAGTAACATGATTCAAGAGATGTTAGACAGCAAAATCATAAGGGAATCTTCGTCACCATATGCAAGCCCTATTATTATGGTGCAGAAAAAGACGGGCGATAAACGCTTATGCGTTGATTATAGAGCCTTGAATAGGAAAACTAAAAAGGATCATTACCCGATGCCTCGTGTGGAAGACCAACTAGATTTATTGGCAGGTAACACCTTATTTACATCCTTAGACTTAGCATCAGGCTATTATCAGATCCCAATATCGGAAGAGTCACGCCACAAAACTGCTTTTGTGACACCTGATGGACAATTTGAGTTTAATCGCATGCCGTTTGGTCTCGTTAATGCACCTTCTGTCTTCCATAGGACAATAAACAAGATACTGATGGAAGCCAAAATTAAGTACGCCATTGTCTACATGGATGATGTCCTAATTCCATCAAAGGATTTTGAGCAAGGTTTGCAAAGGTTAGAAGAGGTCTTACAGTTGCTGAAAGCAGGTGGGTTAACGCTGAAGTTGAGTAAGTGCCATTTCTTTTTGGACTCTGTTGACTATCTCGGATTTGATTTTAGCGCTGAGGGTATCCGACCTGGCAGTAGGAAGAGCGAAGCGGTCTCTAAGTTTCCGCGACCCACAAATCAACACGAAGTACGTCAGTTTCTTGGCTTGTCTGGCTTTTTCAGACGTTTTATTAAAGGGTACGCAATGATCACTGCCCCACATACAGACTTATTAAAAAAAATGGGAGATGGTTATGGAACAACGAGCAAGAACAAGCATTCGACAAGGTGAAGCAATTACTGACAAGCAGGCCAATACTTGCATTATATGACCCTAAAGCGGATTTAGAACTGCATACAGATGCGTGTAAAGAAGGTTTGGCAGGCATACTACTTCAACGGAACTCAAATCGGGTACTGCAACCGGTCTCGTATTTTAGTCGCAAGACAACAATCGACGAACGTAAGTTGCATTCTTATGAACTTGAAACCCTGGCGGTGATCGCCTCTTTAAACAGGTTCAGGGTATATCTAATAGGAGTACCTTTCAAGATCCTGACAGACTGCAACGCACTTAGATCAACGTTAATCAAGAGGGACTTGATACCTCGCATATCTCGCTGGTGGGTTCAGCTACAGGAATACGACTGCACAATAGAATATCGACCCGGTGCGCGAATGGCACACGCAGACGCACTCAGCAGGAATCCGGTGAGCAACGATGAAATTGGACAGCATATCTTGGATGTATTACCCATAAAGGAAGTCGAACACGATTGGATATCAACAGTTCAATCTGCTGATGAAGAGGTAAAGAAAATTAAACAGATCCTTTTGGACCCATCTGTTGAGGAAGCGATCGATATACATAAAAATTATAAACTCAAAAACGACAGAGTTTATCGCATCGTTGGTGAAGAGATAAAATGGCTAGTACCTCGAGGTGTGAGATGGCAGATTCTGAAGATGAATCACGACGACCTGGGGCATTGGGGCTTTGAGAAAACCCTTCAACGCATAAGAGAACATTACTGGTTCCCAAAGATGCGCAGGTTTGTTAAAAAATACGTTAACTCATGCCTAGAATGTGCACATCATAAAGCTCCCGGTGGGAAACGTACAGGCGAGTTACATCCCATTGAAAAGGTAACCACACCCTTCCACACCGTACATGCAGATCATCTGGGACCGTTCATCAAGAGTAAAAAAGGTAACTGCTACTTGCTGGTAATTGTAGACGGCTTCACCAAGTATGTGAGTATAAACGCAGTCAGGAATACAAAGTCTGTCACTTCAGTACAGGTGCTAAAACAGTATGTAAGTTATTTCGGGGTACCGACGCGCTTAATTACAGATAAAGGCACGAGTTTTACGAGCAAAACATTTCAGGACTTCATTAAATTATACGGTATAAAGCATATTCAGAATGCCGTTGCTACTCCCAGGGCAAACGGCCAGGTCGAAAGGTTCAATAGAACTATTTTAGATGCGCTGCGTACATCCAACCATAGCGAAGATGAAAAGTCCTGGGATGAGCATATCTCTGATATACAAGTAGGTATAAATACTACAAAACACAAAACGACACAGAAGAGCCCTTCAGAACTACTCTTCGGGTTCAATGTTATCAGCAGAACGGAAGGTAAATTGAGCGAAGTCATTACCGAAACATTAAATAGAATTCCGACAGAAGAGTTACAGGATATAAGGCAGGAGGCTGGAGAGAAGATAAAAGAACAACAGGTAAGAGATGCTGCTAATTATAATAGACACAGAAAGACGGCAAAACAATATAAAGAGGGAGACTTAGTACGAGTAGAAAGACAAGTGCCCCACGATGGTAAATCACATAAACTGGTTGTAAAATATCAAGGACCTTACCGCGTAGTAAAAATGCTCGATAATGACAGATTTCTGATAGAAGATACACCTTTGACTAGAAAACACGGTCGAAGGTACGAAGCTGTTGTGGCTATAGACAAAATTCAACCATGGATGAATTTTACTAGAAGTTTTGAATCCGAATGTTCTGATAATGATACCGAAAAAGAAGATTAAATTATGAATGTCTAGTTGTGTATTCAATCATCTATGATAATAATTGTGAATGATATTAAAATTATCTAAGTTAGTTATAATTATTATTTATATTTTTAGTTAGCTTATTAAATCTAGTTATTTATTCTGCCTGCTAGAAGCATATACAGTTATGCTATTTACGGATTCTAAATGATGATTTAAATTATAAGTTCGATCAGTTAATTTTTTATAGCATGTTATAATTGTATAAAATTCAAATGAGGTCGGAGTGTTATGTATCAATTAATAAGCGATGGGACTCGCTTAGGGTAGGATGGCCGAGCTGTTAGGTATGATAGATATTGCCGTTAAATTTACTGCGTATTTCGCATAAGTAACTAGAAAATAACTAAGTACTATTTTTCACACTACTTAAAATGTATAACTTGATTCTTAACAATATATCAATTGATTATTCGGAAGCTAATAAGTGCATTGTCTGTAAGTACGGAAGCCAATCAGAGACGTCGATGAATCAGAGGCGTCGACCAATCACAGCTCACCTCGTTTTTTTTACGGTGACGTGTTGGACGATGCGTTGAAAAACGACGGTCATTCTGGGTAGAGCACTGGACGAAGCAACACGTGTACAATAGTTTAAGTGAAGTTGTAATAAATAGTGCAATTACTGTGAAGTGATACTGAGTTTAATTCCCACTGACCTAGACCCTTATAATATGTTTATGTGTATATAGACACGAATCTAGAAGTATGCAAATTTTTTTCTTTTCTCTTATGTGTTGTTTATAGAGGTTTATTAGTACCTAGGTATTGTAAAATTAGAGAAGTACGTGTTTTTTAGTAAGTCGATAGATTATAAAATTACCTAGTTATTAAGTTCTGTATAATTGTTTAACTTTTAAAACTATGTATTGTATGTCAGTGTTGATTATCATACATAGTATTTATTTCAGTTATATTTTTAGTTTTTTCACATTTTGTCTGCTTTTCTGTCGTATACTACAATAACTACTGTATCAATTTGTGTACTCCTGCAGTACCATACCACTGTTATCTGTTAAACTGTACTCAAAAATGAGTCGTATGTACATGGGACGAGAATCCTTACCTTGCCGTAACACAGTTGTAAACTAGCACGGAAGGTAAAGTTCTTCAACTGTATACTTACCTAACTACCCTCATTGTTTAGTAGATTTACTTAAGATAAAAGATTGTTACATTATTTATAGTTTACTTATTAAGAAAATCAAGTAGGTAGGTGTACTACTGTTTTATAAGAAGACAAATAAATTTATTCTTATTCTTATTCTCTTAATTTTAGCAGCAGCAATTTATATACGTTCAAACAAACACAAATGAAGAAGCACTCACATTTCACACATTACTTTACTTTATTTAAGTAATCTGTGATGGATATGGCGAACGGTCCAAAAAATTATGACATCTGCAGGTCCAAAATTTTCCAACACTATCTCACGTCACGGACTGGCGATTTGGCGAATCCAATGATACGAACAATGGTTTTGAAGTTTTTCTCCTTTATTTCACGGCACGGGCAAAGTATCAGGTGAACCAAGTCGGAAGGATTTTACTCTACTCTCTATGAAACTGAAACCAATATCTCAATAAACTGGTCTATTGCACTATACTGTCACTATTGCAGAGGTATTTCACTTTTCTTCTCGCTTGTCGCTCTCGATTCTCTTCTGAGTCGCTTTCGAAATGAACTGACATACAGGTTCCCGGACTCCCGCCGTATTTATACCTACTACATTTTCGTATTCTGGAACACTGTAGAATATTCTTGCGCCATCTACTACCTGGTAGCAGAAAGTTGTGGAAGCTTCTCGATATTTCGCTACTCGACGACCTTTCTACTATTAGTTCTTCTTGTGATGTGACATACTCATAACATTCTACTCGACGATAGATGTCATTAATTACTGTTTTCATTCTCGGTTTCTCTCTAAATAGGTTAGATGGCGCTACTAGTAACGTCGCTAACATAATTAGATTAAGATCTGTCTATATTTTATTTTACCTACTTATTGAAAGAACACGCAAGCGAATAAATAAACAGACGGCTAAAAACTTTTATTTTCAGTCAGTTTTCGGTGGGGGGGGGGGGGGATTAATCCCAACTATCCCCCCCTCTGTATACGTGCTTGCTAATATGGGCTGATGATGATGATGATGAGTCAAACATCGAAGCTCCGGCGCTCCTAGGTTTGGCTAGTCAATCCTCAGGTCTGACATAGAAAAAAGCATAGTCAAAGTACAAACCAATAGTATTTTTCTACCTTTGACTAGCGGCGTAACTTAATTTACGACTATCTTGGACTGACGTAAGTTTTGTCCTAGGAGAGACTAATTTGGACAGTCAAACACCGAAACTCAATGTGATGAAATCGAGGTTTGACCAGTCAAACTCAAATTAGTAAGTGTTAGTTTGTATTTTGAACCTAACCTATTCAAGAAAGGGTGGCCCGTTTCGATTCTGTCTCTAAAGCTTTCTGAGATGGCCTGTCGCCAGATCTCTCGCGGGGCTGCCCCTGATTGTAGCTTCAACCACTCAACCACTACTCTACTCTGAACTCTGAACTCACTCCACTACGGAGGTCAGCTGCACCTCCCCCTTTTGCTCCACTCGGCTTCGCAGGCTTGCTCCACTCAGGACTTTTCGCTTTTTTTTAACACTAAAGGGGCGTCACGCACAAGACTGCGGAGTCGGAGAGCCCCGTGTCGATTCTCCCACTAATCTAACCCTAACCTACTCAAGTCGGGTTTACTGAGTCAGTTCTGCCAGTCATTCTGAACCTAACCTACACTAGTCGGGGTGGCCCGTCTTGAATGATATCTAATCTAACAAACTAACACTTAGGTCTGACTGGTCAAACCCCGATTTCATCAAACTGAGTTTCGGCGTTTGACTATCCAAATTAGTCTCTCCCAAGATTAGACAAAAATTCGTAAGACGAAGATAAAATAAGGTTATTTTACGTATTTGTAGAGGTAGAAAAATGTCAGACCTGAGGTTTGACTAGCCAAACCTAGGAGCGCCGGAGCTTTGATGTTTGATTATAGCATTATAATGTTTGAGGTACAGCTGTCTGTACTGACCACGGAACTCTTCTCAACGCATGGTCCGATACACGGATAATGTACAAATTAGGAATACAGCTCACCTGTGGCTGTGATGGAAATGGTGTTGGTGTCAGGAGCGGTCGACATGTAAACCTCTGCAAAAAATGAATTGTACAATGCTTGCTAAATTAATTTCCAATGGTCCTCTTGTATTTTTATATATGAAAATGTTTCGCCCCGAACTGATGTTTTGAAATATCGCAAGATTATGGTTTCAATGGGGGTTTACCATTTTCGATTTAAAAAAAACTAAATATCTTAACACAGCTTGTGTAAATGTAATAGGTAATAATCAGTTCGTTTGACAGAGTGTCAGTGGACTGTCTTTACCCAGTAGTGGGTGGGTGAAGTCAGGCCTATGGATGAAGATACTTTAAGTACTTACCGGGCGTCGTTCCTTCTGTCGTCTCATGTTTTGAATCCTCTTTCAATAGTTCAAGTTCAGTTATGTATGATTTTAATCCTACAGTACATTCACATTTAATAATTGCATCATCAGAAAGCTGTATAAAACTTCCATCTTCATTACGACTTACATCATCTGCAAAAAAGAAATCCTAATTATTATTTATCATGTAAGAAATGAAAGAAAAGTAAGAATGCACAGAAACAGAACAGGAAACAGAACTTGAAGTCGCTTGTAAAAGTGTTCCAATCCTAAAACTACCGAAAATCTAAACTATCAGAAATATTTTTGTGTATTACTTTGCTGCAGTATTTTTGTGTTTATTTAAAAAGAAAATGCCCAATTCTGCTAATTTATAAAAACTATTATGGAGCTATAAATAAATAAATAATAAATTAAAATATTTTATTTCAGACAACTAGAGTCCATATGTTAAGACTAAAACACACACAAATAAATAAAACAACAACCGCTGTACCATGTTAACGATTATGATTCTTGTTCCTGTCATATGCTGCCCAATTTTCAATGGAGTTGTCATAGCAAAGGTGGTTATTGAAAAAAGAAAATGTTTCGATCCATAGAATTCTAGGTGCTTATAGACACTCGAGTGGTTACGCATTATTATTCAAGTACCTACATTTTAAGCTATCAGCTACGCTGTCATAATACTGAATGCAAAATATATAGATATGTTAACCCAAAAAGCGAGTGAATATAAACAACTACTTAAAAGTATTTAAGAACATAGACAAATAATTAAAATATAACTCTGCCTATATCTAAGTCTAATTTAGATTCGTGGAATCGCAGACAAAACGCTACCAGAGAAGAAAGAGAGAAAAACGCCGTGCAAGGGTAAAGATTGGCTGGAGACTGGGGATAGAAGAATAGAATAAACATTTATTTGCAACATAACAGTGTAGGTATATATACCAACAAAAGATAAATATCATATGCTTCGCATTTTGTAGGACATCTGGGCATTTTTTTTTTTAAATATACCTAAGATTAAGTAAACAGACTAAGAGGGGATACACGGGCTGCGTTTAGTCCATACACACGTACTCCCTTGTTTCCCCCTCTGAATTACCCCTAAGTTAGTGATACTAGAGAAAATATTATTTTACCATTCAATCTATATTTACCACTGTCATGCCCATTATTTTTCTCTATGATTTCATACTTATAAGAACTTTTAAACTTCTTAAATCGCGCGTATAAAAGCGAATATAAAAAATAAAAGGAAACCATAGAGGCATAGCCAAAGCCTTTTTTATTATTTTTCAAAAAAATATTACAATCAGTCTAGTTTTGGAGGAGAAAACAGGGGAATACGAAATAGTGTAAATTATACTTATATAAAATAGACAAAATTACTATTGATTTCTTCTATTTTAAATAAGTATAATCAGTCCAAACTGCAGTTGTCTCTATCGCTTTCTATTCAGGAAGCAATAGATTTGCGCGACACCATTAATAGATCTGTTAAAAACCTATTTTTCAAATTTCTTGCCGCCCGCAATGCACGTGTCTCATGTATTTTTGTGTAGCATCCGTTGTACGTGGAGCCAATCATCGCAAGCAAGACACATCAAACTATGTTACTCTATGGCAAGTAGGACTTCAGGGACCAATAAACAATTTATCAGTATTTAAAAGTGTCAAGTACGTCATACGTACCGTCATTATAACTCCAATCACAGCTACTGCCGTTTAAACTGCACGTCAAATTTAAGTTTTTGTCAGACGGATTGTTGTATATTATTTTATAAGATTGTTCTTTGTGTCTGTATTTCATCAATGTTTTAGCTGAGGATAAACCACTTATTGTAGGACCTGAAAA
This sequence comes from Philereme vetulata, assembly GCA_918857605.2. Lineage (NCBI taxonomy): Eukaryota > Metazoa > Arthropoda > Insecta > Lepidoptera > Geometridae > Philereme > Philereme vetulata. The sequence goes on from OU975453.1 coordinate 8,026,067, forward strand.
TATGTATTTTGATTAAAATACTCTAAGCACGTATCGTATCCCAGCATGACACAGACACATGTGAATGAGGGCAGACAATAAAAAAGAACACATGAACGATATGGGTACAGTTAAGAGAATTTAGTATAGTATCTATGTAGAATACTTACCATTAATAAAAAGTGATACGTATCTTTTGTTTTATAGATGTTAGATACGGCCAACCGAAACGCGAGCAGCGCGGAGCGGATCGCACTAGGCATGAAAATGTTGCTACATTTAAATATTTCATAATTATTTTTTTTACTGCTATTTGACATGTCAAAAATCATGGGCAATGATTTTTCGTTATGATTCCGTGATTTAAGACTAGCTATTCTTACTAGTGCTATTTCACATGTGTAAATCACGAGCAACGAAAACGCCCCATGAATTCCGAAGAAATGCGAACGACTGTGATTTGTAACAGACCCGAATGACTGCGACCGATATACGATGAAAACCGAAAGTGATTTCATTTGAATGATTTTTAGCAGGTTATGCGAAGGAAAATAGCAGGTGTGACATATGATTTTTCATATGCTACTCGTGAAACGTTTCATTCCTAGATCGCACTCACGTTGGTAAAGGTTCACGAATTGAACGTGTCGGTCATTCGCAAGTTCTCAACACCGATAAAACTGTAGGTACGTGATAACTCCCGTATTTACAGCAATGATTGAACAAATAATGTAAGAACGTCATCTTCGTACAATGTCATTATTATGAATTATTATTATTTACTTAAGTAACTAGGACGGCAATGCCTAATTGTACCAATTACAATATTTACAATACATGTCATAATCATAATATTTGGAATAAAGGAGTAAATGTCACTAATAATTATTAAATGTTAAAACAATAAAATAAACAAACAAATAATACAAAAACAATATACAGAGTGTTTTTTTTTACTGTAACAGTACGGCAGCACCCATAACCAGAGGAGATACAGGTGCAGTTTCTTTTAAAACATCAGCTCGTTTTCGAAGAAAAACATTTTGGCTTTAAAATTTTTATCGTCAAGTGTGAGTAGCGCGTTAAACTGAATCACGTTGGTAAACTTTTTTTTGATGCCGATCGATGCAGTCCTTTGTAAGGATCATTTTATTGTATCGGATGAAAAAAATCTGAAAAGCGGAAGTTAGTCAAATTTGATAAAAAGTATTCTCATACAACAGGACAAACAAAATTCCTTCTACAAACATTTTATTAGATTCTAATTGCACATTAAAGAAGTATTAATACTGTAGCGATTAAGAAGTTCAGGAACTCCATGCTCTCATGATAGGACAAATAAGATGATGCAATGACTGATATAAAAGTCCGACAGGTGCAAGCAAGAACCATGCTCGAAATTCGCAATTGTCCTGAAATACGAAATGTTTTTAAATTGCTCATGAGAGCATGGAGTTCCTAAACTTCTTAATCGCTACAGTATTAATACTTCTTCAATGTGCAATTAGAATCTAATAAAATGTTTGTAGAAGGAATTTTGTTTGTCCTGTTGTATGAGAATACTTTTTATCTTTGACTAACTTCCGCTGTTCAGATTTTTTTCATCCGATACAATAAAATGATCCGATAATATACGAGCTGATGTTTCAAAAGAAACTGCACCTGCTATCTCCTCTGGTTATGGGTGCTGCCGTACTGTTACAGTTAAAAAAACACTCTGTATATTAATATTAAGCAAAAACATTCACACACTCTTCTCACAAAACCTCAAGCGCTCCAACATTATCATTTTCCATCCGTTCGCAATTAATAATATGGTTGAGAAATGATTCAATTAATGTTATTGACGTCTAGCGGGTTGCTTCTTTTAGAGGAATAGTACACCTTTTGATACATATATTTCATAAACGTCAATAATATGACTATTAATCTAGATTATTATTATAATTATTATGTTTAAATGAAAGTTAGTTAGTTATTTGTAGACTCAAATGGCGGTCCATGTCACACGAATGCACATTGAAAGGTGTTCACGACGATCTTCACCGACTGGCATCCTACAGGACGACGGCAACGAGGCAGACCACGAAAACGTTGGCATGACGATCTGGATGGGTTCCACTCTGACTGGCAGGAGAGTTCTAAAGAACGCAAGGAATGGAAGGAAATTGAGGAGACCTTTGCCCAGCAGTGAGACAGTAGATAAGTTTAGATTAGATTAGGTAATTGATTTTTGCACACCATAAAATAATACATAGTAAATGTATGGATTCAATTGGCAATCGCTTAATATTGTTCTCTACCAGACAACTTTTGGATGGAATGGACTGTGTGGACATTAGGTAATTGGGATGTAATGGTGTATTACATGTAGATACTAATACTAATAATATTAAAATAAAAAATAATAATTACATAAATGACTAAACCTAAATAATAACTACTTATAACAATTTACACATACGTACATGCATTATACATATTTAAGAAAAATTAGCTTTTAATAAATACATAGATATTTAGTGACAAATACTCAGATAGTGATCTCTGACGTTTAAAAAATGGCAAGTGACTTGGCACATCTGATAGCTACCGGCAGCGCGTTCCATAATCGGACAGCCTGCACTGTAAAATACCTATCACAGTAGAAGGAGGAGGTGTCCTGAGTTGGAGTGTGTCAGATGAACGCAAGGATCGAGGATTGGATTCATGGAGGAAATGGAAGCGTTCTTTAAGATAGCAAGGTAAGGAAGGGTTAAACAGGATGTTATATAAATGGTGAAGGATGTGAGTATTCCGGCGAAGGCGTATGGGTAACCACTTGAGTTTACTGCAAAACTCGGACACATGGTCATAATTCCGCAAGCCGAAGATGAACCGAAAGCCAATGTTTTGCAAGCGCTCAAGTTTATCTAGTACCTATCAGTTTATCAGTTACAGGTTGTTAAAAAAATGAAAGTTAATCTTGGATTAGCATAGCTGCCGATAAGCGTAAAACAAATGTTATTCAACTTACAGTTCACAAACGGAATTGCCGAATGTTTCAGTCTCAATAATACGTTGAACTGGCTTACATTACACTTTATGTTCGTGTATGAGTGTAAAGCCGGAGTCGATACGCGTATCATGCCACCAGATTCATTTACGAATTCTAAAACAAAGAGATAACGATACATACTAACACTGGTGTTTTCTTTTCAAATCAAATCAAATATCAAATATTTTATTTGGAACATAATACAAAAAATAGTACAGTACAATATAATGCAAAGCTAGGTATACAAATTGGTTGCAAAAATGGTGTCAACACAGCGTCTGCAGGACTTTAGAACCTGCGCTGGTCTTCCGTTGAGACCTTTAGGACCGAGAAAGACAAATAAATATATAATAAACTAGCTGACCAATGCTCAGCTTCGCACCCGTAGTTATTCAATAAAACATTACCCTCCTTCTGCGCAATTGGGTAAAAAGTAGTCTATGTCACCCGGAGATAGTGTAGCTTCCCAACGGTGAAAGAATTTTTTAAATCGGTCCAGTAGTTTTGGAGCCTATTCAATGCAAACAAATAAACAATCACATCTTTCTTCTTTATATTATTATTAGTATAGACTAGCTGACCAATCTGCAGCTTCGCACGCGTAGTTTTTCAATAAAAACATTACACTCCTGCGCAGTTGGATAAAAAGTAGCCTATGTCACCCGGGGATAGTGTAGCTTCCTAACAGTGAAAGATTTTTTTAAATCCGTCCAGTAGTTTCGGAGTCTATTCAATTCAAACAAACAAACAAATCTTTCCTCTTTATAATATTAGTATAGATACTCGTACATAGCACAATAGTTTTGAAGTGTAGTTACTTGAACTCAAGTTTTGGTCCAAGCTTGGCTCCAGGATTAAGCCCGGCTTGCACAACGATCCCTAAACGTAATTAGCGACTAAACATGTTTCAATTTGACGTATTTGTATGATTTGACAACGCTTTAATTTATACGCCACTAAATAGTTTATTCGTCCATTTTAAATTTAATTAATACACCACACATCGTCCAAAACAGATCCACACTTTTGGTGTATTAAGTTGGTTCTCGGAGAAAAAATTGTGTGTGTTATTATTATTTGGTTTGAATATTAATTTTTACATTGACTTACATTTAATAAAAATAGAAAAAATATCTTTTACTACAAATTAATTAATGTCAAATACCAACAAAAATATTATAATAATATATTGTTGGAAGTGCTTCGAAGTACCTACTCGCAAACACTATAAATACGGACGACGCGAGGAGGAGGGGCTCTTTCACTGCGAACCACCGTGCTGAACGGACGTACCAAGTATCACCTTTCGATTTATTTAGTATAATTCTCATTTCTTTTGTGGCTAGTGTTCTTTTAGTTGTAATTATTTTTGTTTTTGATTACCTTATTTTTTTAGTTTAATAAAATTGTTTTTTTTTAATATAAACTGCTTCTGATTCCTAAAATCAGAAGTGGGATAAAGAAGTCATTCCCACTATTTCCCTTATCTTAAAAAAGAGAATAAAATAATAAACGTGGTGTTTTTTTTATGTTGTTATTTGAGGGTAGTTAATTTTATTTCGTCTGCTTGTCATTTACATATTTATCTAATTAGGGTGCGCTGGTGCACCGCTTTTGTGTCTTGTTAACAGTGCCATCGTAAAGATGAAGAGGTTAAGCCGCTCCCGGTCTCGCCACCAGCGACCGTCTAGATCACGGAGGTCACGGGACCAGAGGTCCCGTAGTCAGCGCTTCCGTGACCACTCGCGTGGTCGACCATCGCATCGGCGGCGCTCCCGTGACCGGCGCTCCCGTGACCAGCTCTCCCGTGACCGCTCGCGTGGTCGATCGTTGCATCGGCGGCGCTCCTGTTATCTATCGCGTAGTCGATCGCCATATCGACGCTCCAGTAGTCAGCGGCGTCGCAGTCACGCTCGTGAGCGTTCTCCGCGCCGACACTCGCATGGCCATCGGTCGGACACCCAAGGGCGATGCGCCCATAAGCGTGATCACCACGACAAGCACCCCCGTTCTCGTGACCGAGCATGCCGTGGCCATAGCTGTGCTGAGGAGGTAAATGACAATCCGGTGTGTGAAGAGCGTTCGCAAAGCGTGCGCGTGCCCTCCATGCCACCAGCACCAAGGAGTAATTGTGAGTCTTTAGATACTGTTTTATTGCGTTTAGAAAAGTTAGAAAGGCGCTCTTTGGCCACATTGTCTGTTGAGTCGGCAGCTAAGCAAAGTGCGGAACATATAGTAGAAGCAATACAGTCTGTAAAATCGACTAGTCCTCACCATTATTATGTCTCGAACTTTGACCCAAGCATTCATGACGTAGAATCATGGTTCAGTGAGGTTGATAGGGCCAAACTTGCAAACAAATAGGACGATCGTGAATGTCTTTCTCGGATAGGGAACTGTTTAAAGGGTGACGCTAAGACATGGCTTAACGAGTGGGTATCTAACGATCGTTCGTGGGCTAACTTCAAAGTAGATTTTAAGTCATTATGTGTAAAGAAAATAGATTCAGCGGGTATTCTTTTTGAGGTGCTGTCCACTAACTCTGACAAATATCAAACCTACGCTGAATTTGCGCGTAGATCGTTGTTACGTCTGCGTATTGTTAAGGGCCTCAGTGATGAGTTGATAACAGAAATCGTTTTGAGAGGTATAACCGATCCTCAAGTAAAAGCAACCGCGACCAACGCCAACTTGAAGTCAAATGATTTAGTCAATTATTTGTCTGTTTTTATTAAGCATCCCAAAGTTTCAACCGCGGATACCCGCACAAACCGTCACGTGACTTTAAACAAAAATTATAATAATGACAGATCAAATGACTTCAAGAAGCCATTGCGTACCGCGAGCATTGATACAGGCAAGTGCTTTGTGTGTGGGGTTGCGGGACACAAGCAGGCCACATGCCCTAAACGCACGAAACCTAGTCCCAACTTGAACCAAACTCCTCCGTCTGTTAATAAAACTGGTTCAAATAATATCACATGCGCTTACTGCAAGAAACCGGGCCACGAAATAAAAAATTGCTTTGCTAAACAACGAGCCGATGCTGGGCCACAAAGTAGTAAGCGAAAGGTTAACTTCTGCTCTGCCCCTTTGCAAAAGCGCAGTGATATTGTAGTAGGTGTCATTCAAGGAACCCCAGTAGACATTTTAATTGACAGCGGTGCCATTGGCGTGTCCTTAATATCCTCTGAAGTTGTAAATCATTTCTCTTGCGCTAAGAAGATCATCAATTGTCAGATAAAGGGGGTAGGTGAGTCAGTTACTCAAGTCGACTCATATGTTACACTCACAATCGAGTTGGAAAGTATTTCGTTAGAGGTAGATTTTTTAGTGGTACCGAGCAAATGCATGAATGCGCCTGTTATTATTGGCACGGATGTACTTAATAGGGAAGGTGTTATTTTCATTCGAACCAGGAATAGTCAGCGTATTGTTCGCGATCATAACCCGTTGATAGTATCAGCTGTTGAGCCGACTGCGCAACCAGTGATCAATACCTCGTTGATTGGTGACGATTTAGTTAAATTACCGACTATTTTGACTGAATATTCTGAACATATGATTTCAGGCACTGCCACATCTACTGTTAAAACTGGAAATATGCGCATTCAGCTGAACAGTGATGCCCCTATTAACTATCGTCCTTATAAAATGTCTCACAGCGAAAAACTAAAGGTACGTGACATTGTTCAAGATTTATTATCCAAAGGCATCATACGCGAATCGGAGTCACCCTACTCTAGTCCCGTTTTGTTGGTCAAGAAGAAGGATGGCTCCGATCGCATGTGCGTTGACTACCGTGCGCTAAACAGAGTCACTGTTAAGGACAGATACCCATTGCCCTTAATAGACGATCATATCGATCGATTAGGCAAGTGTAAATATTTTACTACATTGGATATGGCAACGGGATTCCACCAAATCTGCCTTGATGATGAGTCTGTGCCGCTCACTGGATTCGTCACAAATGAGGGGCATTATGAGTACCTTAAAATGCCCTACGGCCTTGCTAATGCGCCTATCGTTTATCAAAGAATCATAAGTACAGCCCTTCGTGATTTTATAATGACGGGAAAGGTTTTGGTGTACATAGATGATTGCTTGATTCTTTCAGACTCTGTAGACGAAGGCCTTCAAACTTTGCAAGAAGTCTTATTGACGTTAACTAAGGCAGGTTTTTCAATTAATCAGAAAAAATGCTCGTTTTTGTGCACTGAAATTGAGTACCTAGGGCGAATTATATCTAATGGGGAAATACGACCCTCACCCGATAAGGTTAAAGCTCTTGTAAATTCCCAAGCTCCCCAAAATGTAAAACAAGTACGTCAGTTACTGGGCTTGGCGGGTTATTTTCGCAAGTACATGTCCGATTACTCGCTTATGACGGCATGTATTGCGAATTTAACTCGCAAAGATGTCCAATTCAATTGGGGACCTGAACAAAAATTTACAAGTGCACCTGTTTTGGCTATATACGACCCAAACTTACCTACAGAAGTACATACAGACGCAAGTAGTCTAGGTTATGGGGCGGTCTTACTACAGATCCACGATAATAACACTAAACGGGTGGTCGCATACTATAGCCAGGTGACTAAGGGTGCCGAATCAAAATATCATTCGTATGAGCTTGAGACCCTGGCTGTGGTAAAAGCGTTACGACACTTTCGACACTACCTAGTAGGCACTCGGTTCACTGTTGTAACAGACTGTAACGCTCTTAAAGCTACTCAAAAAAAAAAGATCTGTTGCCGCGTGTGGCAAGATGGTGGATCTACTTGCAAGACTTTGACTTCACCATCTCATATAGAAAGGGCGCCATGTTGCCACATGCAGATTACCTGAGTCGTAATCCGTGTAATACAGTAAATAACATAGACAGACCACGTAACTGGGCTCAGATTGCACAAACTGGGGATGAAGAGACACGGAATATGATTCAGGCTTTAGAACGTGGTGAACTAGATTCGTCACGTTATGTACTGCGCAATGATTTGCTTTATTACCGATTCACTCTTGTAGGAGAAGACCCAAAGTTGCTTTGTTATATACCAAAAGGTCAACGTTTAAGTCTCCTCCGTATTTTCCATGACGAACACTGTCATATCGGCATTGATAAGACGTTGGAGCTTATCTTAAGACATTTTTGGTTTCCGGGTGTAAGAGCCTTTGTCAAAAAATATATAGGCCATTGTCTAACTTGTATTGCACACAAGAGAGTTCCCCGTGCATCTCTTCAACCTATCTCTTCCTGGCCTAAGCCGGATGTTCCATTTGATACACTTCATCTCGATGCGCTGGGACCTCTACCTGAATCGAAAGGTTGTAAACATGTAATGATCGTCATCGATGCGTTTACCAAATATTGCCTACTTACGCCCATTCCTCGCCAAGACTTTGATGAATTAAAGCAAATCTGTCAAAATGTAATTTCTTTGTTTGGCACTCCACGCTTAATAGTAACAGACAGGGGCCGAATGTTTGAGTCCTCAAGTTTTAAGTCATGGATGCGAGATTTAGGCGTCGAACTTCATCACATAACGCCTGAAATGCATCACGCAAACGGACAAGTGGAACGGTACGTTAGGACTGTCTTAAACATGCTCCGAATAGAAGCCTCCTATAGAAAACGTGAGTGGGCTGAACAATTGTGGCAACTTCAGCTAATTCTCAACCTGACCCAACAAAAGACCACGCAGATTTCTGCTTTGAACTTGTTAGTAGGTCATGAAAACGCTACACCCGCAATTCGAACATTGGTACGAGATGTTGCTCTGGAACCTAGCTCCGCAAACCGCGAGGCCAGGAGGGAAATTGTCAGGCAGAGGGTGGCCGAGCGGCTGTCTGAGAATCAAGCATCAATGAATGCTCGTGTTAATCGGGACAGACGTCCTCCTCGTGTTTTTCAGGAAGGTGACCTGGTTTACGTGATCAAGTACTCCCAGTCAACGGGCAAGCTTGACCATGGCATGCGCGGCCCATATCGGGCGGTCCAGGTCCTGCCTCACGACCGCTATGAGCTGAGGTTGATGTCTGGGTCCTATGGGAAGTCTACATTTGCTGCCGCCCAATTTATGGCCCCGTGGAAAGGCGAGTGGACTCCCGAGTCATGCTCCGCTTTCTTTGAGGGTATGTAATACTCGTGTGGCCCTTGAGGTATTTGTGTGGCCCTTGAGATATTTGTGTGGCCCTTGAGGTATTTGTGTGGCCCTTGAGATATTTGTGTGGCCCTTGAGGTATTTGTGTGGCCCTTGAGGCATTAGCACCAAGTCCATTGGAATGGTGTCTTGATGGCCATGGAAGCTGGTCGGCTTTGCAAACCGACCAGTCACTGTGTAACGTGCGTACACAGTGTTCATTATTTGGCATGTTATGTTTTTACTTTTTACATATTTTTGTAGCTGAATATTTTGTGCTCTAATGCACTCTAGAAATATTATCTTGAGACTAAACAATGAACATTGCTTTAGAAGTGCCGAAGTATTCAGCTATCGTGTTTGTTGTGCTGTATTTACTAGTAACCTAACTAACATAACCCTTACTAAATGCATGTAAAGATGATACCGCTGGGGTATTAACTATGCCTTTTTATAAAAACCATGTCTTTGTTATATAGCAGCGAGCGATGATGATGACCCAGACTAGGACCAGTCCGGACCTAACGCGCTCAACCTAGGTGATCGCTTGTCACCACACGATCAAGAACCAGGACCTTCACGAGTATTAGAGATGCCTGCACTTGATTAACCTGAGTTTCAACCCTGTGCCTATTAATCTGTCTGCCAGAGCATCAGGAGAAGCCGTGTTGGAAGTGCTTCGAAGTACCTACTCGCAAACACTATAAATACGGACGACGCGAGGAGGAGGGGCTCTTTCACTGCGAACCACCGTGTTGAACGGACGTACCAAGTATCACCTTTCGATTTATTTAGTATAATTCTCATTTCTTTTGTGGCTAGTGTTCTTTTAGTTGTAATTATTTTTGTTTTTGATTACCTTATTTTTTTAGTTTAATAAAATTGTTTTTTTTTAATATAAACTGCTTCTGATTCCTAAACATATAAAAATTAAATCAAAACAATAGAAATTAATAGAATAATTAAAATTTGTCATTTTCAAACTCCTCAATATTATAATAGCATTTGTGTAACAATATTTTTTTTAAATTTTCTCCTGAATAAATTAATATTAATTTCCATAAGAGCATTGGGTAGCTTATTAAAAATTATCGGAGCCATACATACAACACTCTTACAAAGTAACGCAGTTTTTGATGGATGCAGACATAGTTTTGTGTCATCTCGTCTGTTACGGATGACAGTGTCAGACTGACGTGGAAACAGATGAGTATTGTATCGTACAAATAATGCCACTTCAAGTATGTACAGGGACGGTAGTGTTAGAATTTTATGTTTGACAAATAGTGGCTTACAAGTATCCGTAAAGTGCATTTTAAACATAGCTCGTACGCACCGCTTCTGCAGCTTGAAAATTATGTTTTTATCGGAAGAATTGCTCCAGAAGATAATACCATATCTGAGTACTGATTCAACTATACCATGATAAGCCGTGAGCAATGTATCCGCGTTGACCGTTGAGGAGAGCTTATGCAAGGCTTACGATAAACTACTGATTTTTTTACTTAGTTCCTCAATATGTTTTTTCCAATTTACTTTTTATCTATCATTATACCTAGGAACCGTGCAGAATCAACTTGATTAATTATTTTGACATGGAATATTACATCAATGTTAGAAGGGTATTGGGATCTTTTATTGAAGTGCATAACAGTTGTCTATAATAAATGAATTTTCAAATTATTGTTTTCCAGCCATGAAATCATAGATTTCAATGAATTATAAATGTCCGATTCATATGAGTTCAAGTCAATACGTTTTATAGTCACTGTGCTGTCATCAGCAAATAATGTCATAGGTTGATTCAAAGCATTGGGAAAGTCATTTATATATATAATAAATAGTAGTCGTCCCAGTACACTACCCTGAGGAACAGCATATTTGATAGTTCGCTCTTTCAATTGATATGTGACTTCATGTTTAGTTTTAGAATTTAATCTCGTGATTTGTGTTATCTGGTTTCGGTCCGTTAAATATGAATTAATTAATTCTGAGACTTTGCCTCTAATTTCATAAGTTTAATGATCAAAATGTTATGGTCTACAAAATCAAATGCCTGTGTCATATCACATGGGAGAGCACAGACATGATTTCGTCTGTCAACTTGACAAATAACGTTCTCAATGAAGTCATATATTGCCATGTTAATTGTTTTATTTTTACGAAAGCGTTTTTGCTCTTTGCAATAGATGTTATTTTTCTCTAAGCAGTTGTTAATTTCACCATAAATATATTTCTCAATTATCTTTGAGAATACTGATATTAGTGCAATAGGCCTATAATATTCCATAAGATCTTTGTTTTCTTTTTTAAACAGTGGTTTCACAACCGTTAATTTAAGAGTTTGTGAAAATGTACCCGTCAATATACTAAGATTAACTACATTATATGATTACAGATTACATTTATTATACATATATATCCAGATTACATTACAGATTAACACTAATATGAGGACATATGTATTCATTCACTGACCACCTTTATTATTTTGGTTGTGACCCCGTCAAAACCGGTGCTTCTCGTATTTTTAAGGTTCTTTATTATTTTATTTATCTCTTGTGGCAAACACGATGCCAGAAACATAGAATTTGTACAGATATCGATATTAGCTGTCACACTTTTATCCGTATCCGGTATTGGTTTCACCTTGTCTACAAAATAATCATTAAATAAATTAGCAATATCTAAAGGGTTGGTTGGAATCATTACTCTTATTTTTAATTTTTAATATAGGCTCATTTGGTATATTATACCGTGATTTATTAATAATCTCCCACGTTGTTTTGGATTTGTTACACGATGTCATTATCTTATAGTTACATATTTTTAACTCGTTTTGTTATAGAAATATTTTGTTTAAACCGTTTTGAAGAATTGTCATATTTTAATTTATTAACTTGGTTACGTTTAGTTCTGAAACCCTAAAGTAGGTCTCTTTTTCTTTTGCTGCATATCTTTATGCCCCTTGAAATCCATTTCTGTTTGCTGATTACTTTTATCAATGTGAGCTTTTTTAGGAAACATAAGTCATAGAAAAGTTTAAAATTATCGATAAAGTGTTGATAAGCTACAGAAGAATCATCAGCATTGTAGATTTCAGAAAACGCAAAATTTTTAATGCTCATTTTAAACTTATGGATATTTTCTGTATTGTAGTTTCGTGTTACTTTTCGCCAATACTTTAATTTCAAAATCTTTTTGACTGGCAGTTTGATCACCTGGGCAGTGTGATCCGATAAACCAAATTCTAACACTTCAGTCTCACATTTCTTTATAAAGTCATGTGCAAAGTTATCAATACAAGTTTTACTTCTCAAACGAGTTGGTTGCATGAGAGCTAGTTTTAGGTTATAATTCAATAATAAGCATTCAACATCTCTCGTGGTATGAATGAATGAAAACACTTTATTGTACACAGTATAAACAAAAAAAAATACAAACAAAATAGAAAATATAAAGCAAACAGTACAATGGGCGGTCTTATCGCTTAGAGGCGATCTCTTCCAGACAACCTTTGGACGGAAAGGATTTTGTTATAACAAAGATAATAGTCGGGGACATTTATGGCCAAACTATTTATTATGAGAGTGCGTCTAATACCAAAATAAAAAATATAACAAGATACTAAATTTTATAAATAAACTAGAGTTTGCGTGGTGTGCGAGCTGCTCGCAGCTCGCGTGTTTTTCTGTTTGTAGAAGAAGGAATAATAGAGGATATCGAAGTGAAAGAAGCAACCAAGCAGGATATTGAAGAAAAATGCAATCAAAGAGGATATCGAAGATGACAAAGCAATCAAAGAGGTTATCAAAGTGGAGGAATCTATCAAAGAGGATATCAAAATGGAAAAAGCAAACAAAGAGGACATCGAAGTAGGAGAAGCAATCAAGGTGGACATCGAAGTGGAAAAAACAATCATCAAAGAGGATTTCAAAATGGAAAAGCATGCAAAAAGGATATCCAAGTAGAAAAAAACAGTCAAAAAGGATATATAAGGGAAAGATGCTATCAAAAAGAATATCCGAGTAGAAAACGCGATCAAAGAGGATACCCAAGTGGATGAAGCAATCAAAGAGGTTATCTAATTGGAAGAAGCAATCATAGGAGACATCGAAGTAGGAGAAGCAATCAAGGAGGGCATCGAAGTGGAAGAAGCAATCAAAGAAGATATCAAAATGAAAAATGCAAACAAAGAAGATATCGAAGTAGGAGAAGCAATTAAAGAGGATATCCAAGTCAAAGAAACAATCATCAAAGAGAATATCAACATGAAAAAAGCATTCACACATGAGAAAACACAATCAAAGAAGGTACCGAAGTGAAAGAAGAAATCAAAAAGGATACCTATCAAGGTCGATGATGACAATAGAAAACGATTCCACCAAAAATTTGTACTACCTTTTTTAAAAGTTTACTATGTCTATCTGCTTCCGTTTAGAAGATACGAGCGATTAAAGGTTTTTCAGAAAAATCATAATTTTGTTAAGAGGATATCGTAGTCTAAAAAGCAATAAACGAAGATATCGAAGTGGAAGAATCGTATCAAATATGTTATCAAAGTTAACAAAGCAATCGAATAGGATATTAAATTTTAAAAAAGCAATCAAAGAGGATATCTATGTGGAAGAAGCAGTCAAAGACGATATCGAAGTGGAAGTAGCAATAAAAGAGAATATCCAAGTAGAAGAAGCATTCAAAGAGGTTATCAAAGTGGAAGAATCTATCAAAGAGATTATTAAAATGGAAAAAGCATACAAAAAGGATATCGAAGTAGAAGAAGCAATCAAGGAGGATATCAAAGTGGAAGTAGCAATCAAAGTGAATATCAATTTGGAAAAAGCAAACAAAGAGGATATCGAAATAGGAGAAGCAATCAATGAGGATATCGAAGTGGAAGAAGCAATCATCAAAGAGGATATCAAAATGAAAAAAACATTCAAAGAGGATATCCAAGTGGAAAAAGCAGTCAAACAGGATATCAAAGGGAAAGATGCAATCAAAATGGATATCCAAGTAGAAAACGCGATCAAAGAGGATACCTAAGTGGATGAAGCAATCAAAGAGGTTATCTTAATGGAAAAAGCAAAAGGGATATCCAAGTGGAAGCAAAAATTAAAGAGGGTATCGAAATGAAAATTTACTAAGAAAGTTGCCTTATACCCCTCCAGAAACTAAAGAAATTAAAAAAAAATTGGACGTTTCAATGTGATCCTTGTAGGATGTCGCATAAACATGAGAATTTACTAAGAAAGTTGCCTTATGCCCATCCAAAAACTAAAAAAAAAACAACGGGACGTCTCAAAATGATGATGATGGATGTCGCATAAACATGCAAATTTACTAAGAAAGTTGCCTTTGCCCGTCCAAAAACTAAATAAAAAGAAAAAGATTTGGACGTCCAAAATGATGATGATGATGATGATGGATGTCGCATAAACTTGAAAATTTAGTTATCTCATGCTCCTCCACCAATAAATAAAATTACAGTAATATAAATTTTATAGTACCCACAATCCGTCTGGCTCATATTAGGTACGGTATTTGAACAAAAATATTTTGTAAGGGACAAAGTTTTTTTGTATGAATGATGATTTTTTTAAAGATTCCGGATATAAAAAAATGTCCTGAGCAATATTCGTTTTGGCGCAAATGCTCTAAGACTTGTACTTTCCGAGATACGAGGTGGATGGGAGCGAATGGGGGACAAAAGGGGTACTTTAGGATTTATTCCCAACTCATCGGAACTCCCTTTATACGACCCCACTAAACATTTCTACCCTACGAGGGGGCATCTGGGAGAACAAGGATGTCAATGAGTCAGTCAATCAGTGAGTGAGTGGTAATCGAGCTAAATATATAATATTAATAATAATACTAATACAAATAGAACATATGTACTTACATTAAATATATATACATATAGAATATTATAAATACATATCATTCATTATACATACTTAATATAACAATATGGTTTATAAAGATAAGCTGATAAATGCGATTACATATATAAATGAGTCGTGCGATACTACGACGTTTCTGACAAATACAAACTTTTAACCCTGGATTTAAATATGGCTAGGGATGGGGCTTGGCGTATTGTTACTGGTAACGCGTGCCAGAGATGTACTGCACGGCCGGTAAAGGATTTGTCGCAGAAGTCAGTACTGTGCACTGGAGTTTTGAGCAATAGATTTTCAGACGACCGGGGTAGGCGGGGGTTGGAGGAATGAAGGAACTCAAATCGCTCCTTCAAATAGGAGGGGGTTAAGGGATTTTGGAGGATGTTGTATAACAGGGAAAGGATATGAGCATTCCGGCGAAGACGAATAGGTAGCCACTTGAGTTTGAGACGAAATTCAGAGACGTGATCGAATTTCCGGAGACCGAAAATAAATCTGATGCAGAAATTTTTAAGTCGCTCAAGCTTGTTAAGCTGGTTCTCCGTAAGGTCAAGATAACTGGCATCAGCATAATCAAGGACAGGGAGAAGAAGAGATTGTGCAAGCGCAATTTTTGTTGCGGTAGGTAAGAAGTTACGCAGTCGTCTGAGTGAGCCCGCAGATGCATACATCAGGTATTCATCGTGGTATTGTTGGGTTTGAGCATGTCAATATTGAAATCTCCGGCTATAACAATATTATTACAATTCAATTTAGATGTACACATTAATACTCGTTCCAGTTTATTAAAAAAGATATTAAGATTTTTATAATTAGGGATTCTATACTCGTATATACAAACAATTATAATTTTATATTTAACCAGTTGAATAGCACAGCACTCAAAATTATACATCAAGGACAGTTTTCTTATTTCGTGTATTTCTTTGCATTCATGATACTTCTTTACTAGAATGCAGGCTCCGCCCCGACTATTTATTTTTTCATTGCTACTGTCGCTTTTGCTGAAGCTTGCAGCTAGGGAATAACTTCCCGCCTTCATAAAGTGTTCCGTGATACACAGTACATCGATCTCAATGTTACGATGTGAGAGTTCTTCCAAGTTTACCATAAGTGCGTCAGTCTTGTTTATTAGTCCAGAAATATTCTGATGGAGGATATGTATATGTTTAGTCTCGAAAAAACATTGAATCTTGAACCGATCCATTTAAACCATTTACCATGTTCACCTCGTGCTGTACGCTCTGTTTACAATTATAATCTTGAATATCATCTATGTAGTTTTTAATGTCTTGGAATATAACTCGCATGCCGTGGTTATTGATCTTGCCAGAGTATCTATTGAACATAGTGAAGTCGTAGTTTAATTTTTCATTCGAGTCCAATAAATAAGCGCGCTCATGCGTTGACACATCCAGGTATAGAAGATTATTAAAACTCTCCACGCGCCAGTTATACATATTCATTAGATTTCCGTATTTATATGTCGGAAGACAGATCATAATATTTGTATGTTTTAATTGTCCTAATGTCTTTCTGATATTAGTAATTGCTTTGAAATAGTCATGAGTAGTTTTGAATTCTTCATCCCCAATTAAAACAATACAAAAATCATTCATCGTGAAATCTGCCAATTTAATCAGTATATCCATTAATAATTCACTTACATCACCATTCGGTTTGAGATGGTGACATAAAGTAGAGTTTTTGTGTAGGCTGTCCATTGCAATAGACAGTATTTTATTGTATTTATTTGTACTTAATATACATATCTTTTTCGGTTGTGGTTGCATGTGAGCATTGTGTTGTGTTGTTTTTACTGTAAAGTTATCAGTCTCTTCCAAATTATTGTTTTGTGCTGGTTGTTGTTATGTGCCTTCACTGTTGTCTTTCAAAGAATCGATTTGTGAACTTCTCATATTGGTCTTTTCTGGTGGTGTTAATTTATGTTTCAATTTATTATTTTGACGTGATAGAGCTTCTATTTCCTTGTGAGCACTTAGTAGTTCAGTTTCAAGCGTCTTAACTCGCTCTTTGAGTTTGTGGACTTCATCCGTTTCATCATCTGGTATCCCAGGCATGCTATTTGCTGTATCATCTTTAGGTTGTGATGAAATTGTACTGACATCACTATGATTCAATGAGTTAGAATTTTTCCGAACCCGCCGAAATGTTATGTGGTCCAAAAAAATCATAATCGTGTTCTAGATATATATCATCATCATCATATCAGCAGTAGGACGTCCACTGCTGGACAAAGGCCTCCCTTATTGATTTCCAGGAACTGCGGTTGGAAGCGGCCTGCATCCAACGCCGACCTGTGGTTCTTACCAAGTCGTCTGCCCATCTTGTAGGTGGATGTCCTACACTGCGCTTGCCGGTCCGTGGCCTCCATTCGAGAACTTTCCGGCCCCATCGGCCATCTGTTCTGCGCGCTATATGGCCTGCCCATTGCCACTTCAACGTGCTAATCCGTCGGGCTATGTCGGTGACTTGAGTTCTCCTACGTATCTCCTCATTTCTGATTCGATCCCGTAGATATATATAAAGTTCCAAAATTACCACAAAGTCAACTTTTTACATGCAGCAACAAAAAAAGTTATTAATACAAATTCTTAGAATGCACATGTATTCTCAGATCGCTAAGGATCGAACTTGGGTCCACCGGACGTAAAGCTACGGCTTTAGCCGCTTGCCCAGGCGGTCTTCTGTTTCATACGACGAAAATATCTAACAGTTTGCAACAGATCGTGAAATGTGAGTTAAGGTGAGTCAGATCAATCACAAAAGTACCATCATTGTTAAAAAAAATCAAGTAAATCAATAATTGTTTATGTAATATTTCACTGTAAATTCACTAACACTGTTTTACGTTAATTCAACACGTTGAATACAAGAGTTCTGACTTACTTTAACGATATGATTTGGCGATTTGACGTAATTTTATGATTACAATTTGCAGTTCATTTTCACGTTCACTTATTCACTGATTTAGGCTCGATACTATAATATTTTTGATAATAACACTTGTAGGTAAGAATTCGAATGTTAGTTATGTTTTAGTTATATTTTTGTCACAAGTTTTGCACTTATTGTATTTTTAAATAGATATTATGTTTAGAGGTAACTAATGTTTACTTGATTTATTATTATTAGTATTTATTTAACAACACAGGCACTAAGCCTGGACCTTTAACATAGGCATTACCGGGACCGGAGCCAACGAGAAAGAGACCTGTTTTCATTGGTCATATGTATCTATAAAATTCATTTATTGCAAAATGCAAGGTGGAACAGATGGTTAACCTATTGCAATAATGGATTATGAGTACAGGTTATTGTCAGAGCAATGCTAATGGATGCTGGGCACGGACTGCTGGGCTATGGGAGAGATGAGATACAACCCCAGCCAGTTCCGCAATATCAAGCATGATTGAGGCAGGAGGTGACTAGCCGTCCACTAAACTGGCCCCCATAAATGCCGCCAATACAAGGCAGCGTAAGGTACAACGTTGGTGTGGGCGGTTAAAGGGTTTTGGGAGGTGTGCTGCAGTTTCACTAAGCGCTACTCCCGGCTTTATGCCTTTAACACTTCCATTGGAGCATAGGTTCCGCTCTTGCGCCTCCACCGGACAACTAAGGCAAACTAAGGGTCAGGGGTTTCTGTTACAACCCCAGGGAGTAATGGGGCTCCGCGATGTCGCCACGCACCGAACGCTCCCCACAAGCGTGCCCAACGGGGTGAAATGGAAATGGTGATGTGTGCAGCACTTTGTCACTATCGACGTCGTCGGGGCCACGCACGGTAGAGCTGAGGCATGCCGGCGCCGAGCCAGGCGACAGTAGGTCGCCCTTGCCGCGCAGGTGGTCGCGGCGGCTCTATTACCGAAGACCTCCGTGGCGCAGTAGGTGAATAGCCGGCTGAGACGCAGGAGGTTGAGGGTTCGATCCCCGCCGCGGAACAAATGTTTGCATGATCTACAGATATTTGCTCCGGTTCTGGATGTTTTTCTTGATTATGTTAGTACTTAAGTAAATATTTTGAAGAAAAAAAAAGTATTTAAGTATTCTATCAATATTATAGACTGGTAAATAATAAGTGGAACGAATTTAAAGCGATCTCCACCGGAATCAGAAGATAAATAGTAGATTGTGCCATAAGGGACCAAAATTATGTATTGTTTGTATTGCGAGCGATTGTTTGAATCCAGAGCGAAGTGAAAGATTCAAAGTACATCGCGCGAGGTTAAATAACTTTGGTACTGTGTGGCACTCTGCTTTTCATCATCATCTATGAGAAAAAAAATAAGAGATGTTTTTAGTAGTGACAAATATTTATATTAACACATATTAATAATAGATACGTTTTCGCAATTTTGAAAGTTTATTGTTTTTATCTTGAGTCAATGGTGACATTTCACGCTGTGTTGAATACAGTTTCTGAAAATGACGGCTTCATTTTCATTTTTCCATGGTATTAAATATTCATAGGCTTTTAGATATTTTTCTCTCTATTTGTTATTTTACACTTTCTGGTGTTAATATTTCACTTTCACTAATATCACTCATCTGATCAATTGATAAAAGTAATAAAAAAATAATTATGAAGTTCCCGCGTATTTTTTTTATTTGATAAACAATGCCACGTCGGCAGGCGCGCTTATTTTATTGCGGCCAGCACTGTATCGAAACGAATTGCGTTCAAACTTATTAAATAAATAGTGTTCCAAATTCAAAAGTCATTTCGTCACTGTTTATAAGTGCGCCAGAATGACCAATTTTACGCGCACTTATCGAATAGATGGGATGAAAACGTTTTTAACTCACTTATTTGATTATTTCCAGAAGAACACTGCCATCCCAACTTTTTTTCGAAACTTGATCCTGTTATTGATATTGTCTCTCCATCATCGTATTCATATAGATATGAATATGTTTCGTTTTCACGATAATACCTTGTTTGAGCCAAGTTCAAACCGTTGACGTTGACTTTGACTTTAAAAGACTCTGCAAAATATAATTGGTAAATAGATAAAAGATAGTTGTTCGAGCGAAGCGAGATCGATGTGTGTATGTATGTTTGTTTGTACGGTGTAATTTTCTAAGCGTTTATCCGATTATCCTAAAATTTGGTATATAGGTAGGTAGTAGGTAGTGTTGGCACAATTTTGGTGTGATTAAATAAGCGAACCATATGTGTGTGTGGAGGGGGGGGGGGGGGGGGGGTGTTGAGATATTGGGGTTCAAGAGGGGTAAAACTGGGAAGACCCGGTCGGTCAAGTGACACGTCTACTAAAAGATCTTTGTGAGTAAATTTTGACACCGTTTTTATTTTTAGTTTAAACTTTATAGTTTTTAAGTTATTAGTCATAACAAAAACTGAACTTTGACAAAATTCACACAGGGTACACCAATGACCTCACAGTGCTGAAATTTGGTATGCGTGTAGCTTTAGTGACACAAATATAGGCAAAAGTCTGAAATCCAGAAAAACTGCAATTTGTACCCCATAAAAAGTTATCAAAATATATGAACTCCCGTTACCTGTAGTTTGAATGACACTGTAGGTCAAGTTAATTGGGTTATTATTTCGTGGCACTATTTTATAAGTCAAAGATTAAGGCCGGTTTGCGCACTGATCCCTAAACGTATTTAGCAACTAAACATGTTTAAATTTTACGTATTGGTATGAGAACACCTTATATCATATTTAGCCACTAAATACGTTTAGGCATCATTGCGCGAGTCGCTATAAGAATATTTTTTTTGTGTTTTGGAAGACTCGTGAGATCTCAGTTCGGGGCGAACCACTAGTCAGTTTAATTTAGAACACTAGAACGGTTAAAACTAGATTTCTCCGTTCTGAATGAATAGTACATTGTTAAAGAAGGGCTGTAGTATATTTATATCTTGCCTTCTCTGAGTATTTTATTCTGTAAATAGGTTACAATAGGAAATCTCATATTTTTTTGAGTTTCTTGGCTCGTCATTGATATTGGATCTTTGCTCATTATAAATATAAGATAGATGAATTTTGTTTGTCATCCGTGTTTTCTACGACTGCCGTCGGCGTCGTTTTGAAAACGTTGTATGTGAGGCGCGCGGGGTGGGGCCACGCTGCCCCCTCACAGCAGCGCGGGCGCAGACGACTTGGCTTGTACGACTGCACCCTGTTCAACGCTTTCCCATTTCTGAACAAATTATTCCGTGAATAGACAAGTTTAACCCTATTTTGAAACTGCCCTGCTATGAGACGTTCTCGTGGTGCAATTTCTATTGTGCCTTAGAAGACGCTTCGATTGATTCCATTATCAGGACACCTGTGCTGAACAAGTCCACGTCTAAAAACGTGAAGTGATGGTGTGGTCGAAGATGGAGCACGCTTGCCTAGAAATAACCTATTCGCTCTGGACATGAAGACTCCGAGATTATACTGGTTCGGAAAAATATACGCCGGAAGTGAGTTCTACTCCTTACTTGTGCTAACAAGAAAACGTATTTACGTTCTGAAAGCATACCTACCTACCTTTATAAATTCAAAAGTATTTTTCAAACATTCGCGTTCACTGTCCATAATTACTGATTTACACGGGTATTTATCACGTATGTACTTTTTTTATTTGCTATCCCGGACGTTTAGACTCAGTTGCAACAGCCGTGGTCGCGGGCAGACTTCCAAAAAAGAGATATATGTACGCGATAAATACCCGCCTAAATCAGTATTTCAGAATACAGAATTCTTTTTCTACTTCGTACCCCTCTATTATTTTTGAAATAATGTCTGCCCGCAACGCGGCTGTTGCAACGTCCGGGATAATAAATGAAAAAAGTACTTACGTGATAATTACCCGTTTAAATCAGTAATCATGTAAGTATATAGATCTACAGTTATTATTTTCAATTAAAAGGTCCTTCGAAATTATTCTAAGTCATATCAGAGACTAGTAATATCAATAGACTGTTAATGTCCATATAAGAAATCGTAGCCCGCAATAAGCTCAAAATCCCGTATTATTTGTAGATGGCGCTGTCTCATAGCCTGGAAACTTTCATAGCGGCCATTGCAACCAACAAATAAAAATAAACTTCCACTAAAACACACCAAAATATTTCAATATTTTTTAGAATAAGTAATTTTGTCCATAAAATAAGATTTAACGATTTTATTTTATATTGATGATTTACCACTTTCATATGTTTAATCACAGATGGCGTGGGAAGGTAGCAAATCGTTTTTACCTAGATGGCGTTTAACACAAAATTAACACAAAGTCCGAAACAAAGGGAACGAAAGAGAACCGTGAACTGACTGACATTGACAGCCAGGAAGCAAGCAAAGTCACGCTTTTTGTACCTAATTTTGTTACATGCTGTGTTGCCAAACCTCACTTCTCAAAAGTCGCGACTAGGAAGTCGATATTTTGTTGTACGTAATGTATGTACATATTGTGTTCATTATTTTAGTAGTTATGTTTCCAGTTCAAATTAATAGAATGTATTATCTTGTAGTAGGTATGCACTTGCCGAGTACTTACAAATTAATTTTATTTTCTTTCAAAAAGTGTTCTACATATCTGTACGTCACTATATATACGTATTCTTATTTTACAAATATGTAGGTATTTCCGCATTTAAGTGATAATTGTACGATCATAGACGCACCTATGTAATGCTAATGAATAAAAGATATATATCCTTTCTTTTCCTGAAAAAATCCCTATTTTGACGGAAACTTTCATGTTCTGACAATTCTGAGATACTGTGCGCAAATCTCTAAAAAATGCTAGAGACTAAAGTTTTAACGAAACTGAAGAGCGGCAACCTCACACAACGTAAAGGTCACAACGTCGCAATAATATTATCGCGCACGTGTAATTGGAAATAGCGCCATCTATTTTTCTTCGTACCAATATGAGCGGTAGTAAGCTAAAGGTTGCCATATATTTAACGATTTGTAACTCTTAGCGACATCTCGCGTCCTAGCAGGTAATCAAATATCGAGTTACATTTACTTGTTTGAGACTGTCAGTCTATTTAAATTATATTGGTCTGTGGTCATATTTAGTAGCGCGTGACCCATCAATCCCCAACAATTGAATTTGAACTAGTTGTTCGCTCCGAACTCTCGCGAGTCTCCCGTAAAAACAAAAAAAAATATTATTTGTACTCACGGATACACATCAAGTTATACCTTTCCAGTATAAGCTGACCTCTCTAGGAATGGCCAACACAATGCGAGGTCAGCTTATACTGCAAATGTATAGCTTGATGTGTAGACGTGTGTACCTAATCTTTGACTGTCTAAATAGTGGTACGAAATAATTATCTAACTATCTTGACCTACAGTTTCATTCAAATTACAGGCAACAGGAGTTCATGTTATTTGGTAATGGTGAATTTTGTCAAATTTCAGTTTTTATTATGGCTAATAACTTAAAAACAACAAGGTTTAAACTAAAAATAAAAACGGGATTGAAATGTACCCACAAATACCTTTTATTAGTCGTGCCACTTGACCGAATAGTCACATTTTGACCCCCCCTCTACAGATTTAGTCACACCAAAATTGTGCCAGCACTATAAACCAAATTTCACGATGATCGGATAAACGCTTCGAATGTTATCCTCGGACAAAGAAACATACATACATATATGCACACAACGCCGATTTGCCCAAGTTACTTTAGAGATCTCGCTTCGCTCGATCAATTAATACCTACAGTGACCAAAGCATGTACTCGTAGGTGCTTAACATACCTTCGACAGATCTCATTTTGAAGTACAACCGAAGAGTGTAAATAGAATTATCACTCATAGCAGTTTTAAAGTTGCAGTCAATATAATATCCATTATGTTTGTTTGTTAATTTGACATACACTGTTTGTTCCGATCCCTGGAATGGTGTAGAAATATGCCGAGTGTCGGTATCTAGAAGCATAACAACAATAATTAGGTTAAGCGCATATCTGTATGTATCGTAATATCCACAGAACATAAAAAACAATTGTTTTTTGTGTTCTGTAGTAATATCCATTTTATATAGTTTGACCAAAAGCGCTATACCGCTCCTTAGGAAAGTGCGGCGAGGTGGGGGCCGAATAAAAAAAGAGCAAGAGTACACATGAGATCGATATTGTCGGATATCGTAAACGATATGGTTATTTTATATAACGATATGTTAATATTGTTTTATAACTAAATTATCTACAGATATTCTGATTTTCTTTATAGCTTTCTCCGTCTGCTTTTTGTTTTTTAAAATATTCGGCCACTTTATAAATGATGGTCTTGACATCACGAGATAGCGCTCGACCCATCTTTGGATATTTATCTCGTGTGCGTCTGACATAGACCGTCCTGTACAAAAGCTACCTACCGTCGTGAGCGTTGACGGCAGACTGATAGATCGGAGCGGCCGACACTTCCCCCCGTCTCGCCGCGCGCATACCTCAGGAGCGGTACAGCGGTTTCGGTCAAACTATAGTTCAAAGCTATCGCTATATAAACATCAAAAACGGGATGTTTACCATGATTAAGTACCTATTAGTTTATTATTGAACCTTGGGGTTATATAGCGCTATGTGAAATGTCCAGCATTATTTATTTATTTTATTTATATATTAGGTCTTTACCTATGAAATTGCCGTTTTGTATGGAATAAGTGAAAGTACTTATTTTTTAAAACTTTTTTATTTCTGTTATTCAAAGTAATCACCCATGAATCGACGCATCTTTGCCAACGCATTGGCAGTTTATTGATTCCCTTCTTGTAAAAATCAGCTGGACGGGAGGCAACAAACTCTTCAAAGGCATTTTGTACTGCCTCTCAGGAATTGAATTTTTTACCCACTAAAAAGTTGTCTAATTTTTGGAAAAAATAATAGTCGGTAGGTGCAAGGTCTGGTGAGTATGGCGGATGAGGGAGAGCTTCCAACCCCAGCTCTTGCAGCTTGGAGACTGTCTGTTGTGCAGTATGGGGTCGCGCGTTGTCATGAAGGAGCAGTGGGGACGACCGATTGACCAAAGCTGGTTGCCGATGTGCAAGCTTCTCCACCATTGTCTCCAGTTCTTCACAGTACACATCTGCAGTATCTAATGCTCATGCCGTTTTGTAAAAAGCTGTGGTGAATCACACCCGCACTAGACCACCAAACAGTGACCATCACCTTTTTAGGGGTCATTTTTGGTTTAGGACATTGTTTTGGTGCTGAACCAGGATCTAACCAACTTGCTGAGCACTTTCGATTGTCGAACAGAATCCATTTTTCATTGCACGTTATAATTCGGTTCAAAATTCCTTCATTTCTTTGCCTATTGAGCAGCGCGAGGCAGGTCCCGACGCGTACGTTGCGCTGGCGATCGTTAAGTTCGTGGGGGTACCCATCTATCAAGTTTTTTTACCTTGCCTATTTGTCGCAAATGGATCATGTTTTGATGCTAACATCAAAAGCTGCTGCTAGCTCAGCTGTAGAATGAGTTTCGTCAGCTTCCACAATCGCCTTTAATTCATCATTGTTGACCAAAGTCTCCGGATGACCACGAGCTTCATTTTTTAAGTCAAAATTTCCAGAACGGAACCGGGAAAACCAATAACGGGTTGTGCGTTCGTTTGTACAGTTCTCTTCGTAAACGTTTTTGATGTTATGTGCCGTTTGTGTCGCGTTGGTGCCACGACGGAACTCATATTCCATAATTACACGAATTTTTACAGTATTCATTATGACGAAAAATGTCCAAATTTAATGAAAATACAACGCTAATCAATAATTAAAAGACTGAGTTTGTAAAAAGAATGTCATGTTTTTAAAAAAATACTAATTTGAATTTAGAATACAAAGCCATTCCAAACTTTTTTTCTATTTGAAATGACCAGTACTGTAGAACGGCAATTTCATAGGTAAATACCTATTATTACCACAAACTACTTTGCATTGCGATTTAGTTCAAAAATAATGAGACTTTTTCAAAAGAAGCTTTTATTTAATTCATAACCGGAACCGCAAGCAGGTTCAAATGAGCTTAAACACTAGAAGCCTACTATAATCCATTCAGAAGTTCCGTTGTCTAGCATCCGTCTCAATCATGAAACTACTTCAAGGTATTATCTTATACCACATTATTCCATCATCACCGAAGCTATATGTATTCCTTTCAGCTCAAAAATGTCAGTTCTAAATGCAGGTCAAATCTAAACAAACTAACTAACACTGCAAGTTAGATAAAAGCTTCTTAAAAATAAATACATACCTACACATTTGTATTGGAAATAATCGTTATTTTTAACGGACTGCAACAAAAGGAGGATGTTCTCAATTCGGTTGTATTTTTATTTTATGATTTTTTTTACTTATAATAATGAGCACTCACCCTGATGAAGGCTCACGAATTGAACCGAAACATTGTCGGTCGAAATACCGATAAGACGGTACGTGATAAATCCCGTATTTATAATAATGACTAGCTATTGTCCGCGACTTCGTACGCGTTACACACTAAATGAGTACTAATTTATCACAACATATCACATTAATTTATATAATGATGTTCAGATGATGTTTGTTTATTTGTTACCCAATCACGTCGTAACGGCACAACCGATTCAATAAAATTTGGTATGTACGTACCTGAATTAACTTACTACTATAAACCTGCTGCTTTTTATCCCATAAATCGGGTAAAAAAATTGCAGCTACGTAAACGTCGTCGCGCAGTCCACTGCCTTTAAGTTTATTATTGTCGCAATGGTGTGCCATACAAAATGCTAGCCGTAGTGACCCCACCAGCCCACTCTCTGCATGTTAGATATAGGCGCAATGATGAGTCAAAAAAAATCTTAGTTGTTACCAGCGTGTTCACGCACGTTGTTCTATGATGTAAATATACATACTTACTGCAAATTTTAAAAGACTAGTGAGATTCTACCTAGAAAGACCAGGCTGAAAAACTCGGCGAGGGCTGAAAATTTGTTATCACTCATCATTGCGACCCTATTTATCTTAAGAAGGGGTGGGCTTGGGAGATGCTGCGCTATCTCAAATTTTTTTGACTTATCATTAAATAGGTTATTATTAAATAGGTTATTGTTATTGTTGTGAGTTGATTAGGGGACGCTGCAGTTTTTACAATGTTTTATGGCTCATCATTGGGACCCTGTAGAGTGGGGACACTGTGTTGGCTAAACAATTCTATCACTATCATTACGACCCCATCAAACTTAAAGGAATGGGCTGCGGGACGCTGCCAAAGCTGAATATTTTATAGCCCTACCGAACTTGTAGTGGGTTGAGTGGGGCACGATGCGTTTTTTATGCCTATTTATCTATGTAAATGATGCACTAGCCGATTTATTTTTATAACTAATAATTGCGATCCGATTTATCTTATAAAGATTTGGCTGGTGAATCCTGCGATAGCCGATTTTTTTATGACTCATTGTTGCGGCCCCATGTGACTTGTAGTTTGTTGTAGTTAGTTGATTGAGGGCGACGCTACGTAGCTGTAAATTTTTACTATTCATCATTGCGACCCTACTTATCTTAAAGAAGGTGGGCTCGAGGATGCTGCGGTAGCTGCAAATATTTTGACTCTATTCATCTTAAAATACCCCATTTTAGATAAAGAGAGGGTGAGCTGAGAGACGCTGCGGTAACTGGTTTTTTCTATGACTCAATGTTGCCACTCTATCTTATTTAAGGGAGTGGGCAGGGGGACGCTACATTAGCTGCGTTTTTAAAGCTGATTCTATTTAACTTGAAGAGTATGGGCCTTGGCTTGGAAAAGCTGCGGTACCTACAAATTGCTTTTGGCTTATCACTGCGACACTAACAAACTTAAAGAAAGTGGATAGCAAGACGCTGCAATAGCTGTTTATTTTATTAATCCTCATTGAGACCCTATTTAAATACTTTTAACACAGCATCCCCCAGTGTATACTTTTTTTTATTACTAACCATTGCAATATTATAAATCGATTTTTTTTTTTAAAAATATGACTTATTGCTGCGGCCATATTTGATCTATTGTAGTGAATTGGTTGGAGGTCGCTGCGGTAGCTGTAATGTATGATTCATCACTGCGACCCTATTTTCATTGAAGAGAGTGTGCTGGCAGATGCTGCGGTAGCTGGATTTTTTTTATGACTCATCATTGCGCCTATATCTAACATGCAGACAGTGAGTTGGGGTCACTACGATGGCTAAATTTTGTGTTGCTCACCATTGCGTCAATTTAAATTTAAGTGGACTGCAGGTCGCTTATGTAGCTGATTTTTTTTATGAATTTATTTATTTATATGGATTTAAGAGAGAAAATATATCTCTATTTGTACGTATTTATATCTACTCTAACCTTGGCCTGAAGGCGTACCAAAGATTATGAAAACTGTTTTATGAGATAAAAAGTATCATTTGTGTTAACTTTTGCAAAGTTTGAACTCAATCCGTTCAATAGTTTTGTCGGGAAGGGGTAACAAACTAACGGCGCTCTAGTCATACTCTGAATCATCTCACTAATTTAGATCCTGATGTGACAGAACCCGGTAGCATATTTGGATAGTGCATCCTCGTATCAAGAGGAAAGTTGCGGGTTCAAATCCGGCTAGGTTTAAACATTTTTGAGATGGTTTTAAAAACTTGGAATTCTCTGTATGTGTTCGAATAACACTATAAAAATAAAATACTATTTGAAATAAGCAACGCGACATCTCTTGTCAATGTTTGGCATTGAGCATGCCAAAAACTGTATAAGTGAACCCGTAAATGGAACTAACGGCGTGACAGAGCCCGGTAGCACAATAGTATTTTCAAATCAAGAGGAAATGGTTGCGGGTTCAAGTCCCGTTAGGCTTAAAAAATTTCGAGATGTTTTTGAAATCTTGCGGTAACAAAGACCAAAATCATTTTCCTATAGAAACTTTGACACACCATTTTTATCCCATACAACTGGAATAATGAAATAAAAAGTAGCATATGTGTTAATCTACGCTATAATTTACGTTCATAACAATTTTCATCAAGATTGGTTCAGCCGTTACGACGCTATTGAGTAACAAACAAATAAACGAACATCCAAACTTTCACATTTATAACATTATTGTGATTCACTCCAGCATGGCTAACATAGCAGGTACGAGATAAAATCGAGACGAGATGAGAAAAAATTGACGATTTCGAGATTTACTCGTTAGCGGTAACATACGTGTCAAAACAGAGAAATATCTCACAGTCTCTCGAGACAAAATGTCAATTTTTACAGGCCACTCCCGAGGCTCGAGGTCCACTCGCAGTTTCTCTATTACATACAAAGCCATTGGCTTAGATATGCGCCAAAGCGCTTAAAACACGCTGTCACGGAGATCAAACGGGTTGCAGATATCCCGTATCCACTTTCGTTGAATTTTCCTTTGCCATCTCTCTTCATAAATTGTTGCAATATAGTTATAATACGGCACTGCCATTTTTTCAGCAAATTGAACCGATTTCAATTTATTTTTTAAGAAAATATCGCTGCTGTCTCCCAATCTCATCGAACATAATGATCGATGACAAATTAGTCAAGTCTAGATGTCAAAAGTCGACTAGTCATGAGAAAATATGACGCGTATGTTACGGTTTTAGAGAAATTTGTCACGAAGTCTTCGTTTGACAGAACGTCATGATATAAGTGAACTCTATGTTACCGACAGTCGAGATGTAGAGATACGACGATAAAATGGCGTGACAAAATTATCACATGCTGGCTTCATGATCCCTGGTAGTCATTAACAGACCGTGGTATACATTTACCGTCATTCATCTCAAACAAATAATTTAATATGAACCCAAACATGACAGTTCTACTCTTATTCATGAAGGAATTATGTTGATCACCTGTTGGCTCCATTATCCCTGATTCTCAAAACAATCATAAATAAATAACATAATAATTTTATTATATAATAAAACGGTACCATACTCAAGTTTTTCATATAAGAGGTCATATTTTGACCTTGGGTTCCTGAAAATATTTAGTCCATGGGCCCTGATTTATCAGATAGAAAGTAGCATGTTTGTTAATAAATAAATAAATATTGCTGGACATTTCACACAGCGCTATCTAGCCCCAAACTAAGCAGAGCTTGTACTATGGGAACCAGATAACTGATAAATGCTTATATATTTTTTTGTAAATACACACTTATAATACATAGAAAAACATCCAGACCTGGAACAAATATTTGTAGATCATGCACAAATTTGTTCCGCGGCGGGAATCGAACCCGCTACCTCCTGCGTCTCAGCTGGCTATTCGCCCACTGCGCCACGGAGGTCGTCAGTACTAATCCAGGTTATAATCTACGTAAATACTGAATTTCATCGAAATCGGTTCAGTCGTTACGACGTGATTGAGTAACTAACAAACAAACAAACGATAAGCGATAAAACCACCTGTTATATGTAGCCTGTTTTTAAACATCATCGAGCGCACACGTATATCAGTGGTGTTCTTAAATAAAGTCCCGCAAGCTAAACGGAACCTTCGGCACAATCATCACCGCCCATAGAAAGCACACAGCCAAATAGTAATTATTTGTATATGTAATTCATATGTTGTTTATATTTGTTTTGTTTATATGGTGTACACTAAAGTGTTTATTTTATTCTTTCATTCATTCAAACAAATAAACGAACATACAAACGTTCAAATTTATACTATTAGTGTGATTCACTCCTGGCTTCATGATCAGACCCTGGTAGTTATTATAGTCTCGCAAAAACAATTTAATAGAACTCAAACACGATAAATCTAATGTTATACATTAAAGAGATCTGTTGAATCCCTGCTGGCTCCATCATCAGACCCTGGTAGACGATATCGTCAAACATCTCACAAAAATAATTCAAAAGAACATACACACACGACCGTTCTAGTATCCATTAAGGACTTCTGTTGATTTTCTCTTGGCTCCATCATCAGCCCCGGCAGAAATTATATGTATTATCGTTATAAATCTCACACAAACAACTTAAAAGGACCCAAACACGACCGTTGTACTGTTATCCATTAAATACTGCTGTTGATTCCCTCCTGGCTCCATCATCACACCCTGGTATACATTTACCATCATACATCTCACACAAATAATTTAAAAGAACCCAAACATAACCGTTCTACTCTTATCCATTAAGGAATTCTGTTGATCACCTGTTGGTTCCATTAAATTTTTGACGACACTTAAAACGACACCACACTCAATTTTTTCATATAAGATGTCTTATTTTGACCTAGGGGTTCCTGAAAATATTTAAATTTAAAACTAACTTTATCTATTTCAAAATACTCTTAAATCTGGCTAAAACGAAAAATGAGATTAGGTTGTCAAACAAAGTGGTCCTATGCCATAATACAGAAAAAAATTCTGAAAGCGCTGAAATATCTATTAGTTTATTTTATTAGAGGAATCTACATTTAAAATTTGATCGGTCTACTTCTAACGATACCTGAAAAACAGACTATTTTTGTTTTATTTTATACTCTTATCTTGGACCCCTTGAGGTGCGAATGTCAAAAAAATCCTTTGTTAGTCCACCCGCACACCCTCAAAAGAACACACCTTCTATATTTCAAGTCCCTGGGTTTAGCGGTTTAGGCTGTGCGTTGATTTTCAGTCAGTCTGTCAGTTTCGTAACGATTATTTAATATACTGATGATGATATTGATGGTTAAGAGCGGTTTATTTCCCCGTCTTCAGACGCTGGTAGTCATTGTATCGTGAAACGTCTCGCAGACACAATTTTATAGAACTAAAACACGATACATCCACTGTTATCCATTAAAGAGTTCTGTAGATTCCCTCCTGGCTCCATCATCAGACCCTGGTGGTCTTACCATGATAAAATATTTCATGATTTACCTATAAAAAGCATTTATGCAAAGTTATACGTTCGTAAATGCAAATGACATTGTTAAAACAAACTACAACATCCCTTTTCAACCCTATGGGATGATTTTCAGATAGAATTATTATCCCATGTTTCATTATGCACCTTGCTTAGTAATCTTTTTTCACATCAACATCTTTTTTCACCCACACAGGAGATGAATTTTGAAAAATAAAAAAATACTATTTCTCTTATTTTTGTAGAAGAATATGTTCGCCAAGTTTCAAGTTTATAATCCCAAGAACCACGGTTTTTATACAACCGTAAAACTCTGTTTTGATCCCCTTGGGGGATGAATTTCCCAAAATTCGTTCTAAGTGTTCACTTTCACACCACAAAGAACATACCATCAAAATTTCAAGTCTCTAGGACCAGCGGTTTGGGCTGTGCGTTGTATTTATGCCAGTCAGTCAGGACAACGATTCTTATATTATATTAGATTGAAATCAACCACGAAAGTTTCCTAAGTATTTTTTTTTACTTTTCGTTATAATTGTATCGTGTCATTTTGTGTTTACCAAATAATTTATTATTCTATTATATTTATAAATAGATAAATGCGATCTGTAGCGAAGAAACTTACGCTCGTCTGTTTTGATCTCATCTGAAACCTTCACGGTTACTCCATTTGTTCTCAGACATGTGACCTTCGCCAACTCTCCCTCGCTGTATATATAGTTTCCGCTCACGTCAAAGCGTTTCTCTTCATCGCCTGATACAACGCCGTTGATCTTCTCGTTGTTCACCATTACCTCGCCGATAAAGGACGGGCCTGCAATCAAATTAATAAATAACTAGTGGTTCGCCCCGAACTGAGATAAAATAAAAAAATATATATATATTATTTGTACCTTATATTTGAATAACAAAATAATACCACGAAATGAATAATCAGATTACTTGACCTACAGTTTCATTCAAATTACAGGTAACGGGAGTTCATGTTTTTAGGTTATTCTTTTTTGTGGTAGAAGTTAAAGTTATTCTGGATTTCAGACTTTTCCCTATATTTGTATAACTAAAGCTACACCCATACCAAATTTCAGCACTGTGGGGTCACTGGTGTACCCTGTGAAATTTGTCAAAGTTCAGTGTTTAGGGCCATCGTAAACTGGGCGACTTGTCGCCGCGACAAGACGCGGCGTTGACGTTTGCATCTGGCATCTTGTCGCCGCGACTAGACGCGGAGCAGTCGCTTGCGTCGGCGACGGCAGACGTCGTACAGGAAGCGATCATTAGTAGTAGAGTATTCGCGAGAGACGGCCGTGTTGTTCATCTTGTGAGTGAATATGGAGCCTCTACTTGCACTAACCTTGGTGCTTATCTTGCGAATGCGAAGACGCAAGGTAATGAACACATCGACATTGAACGTATCCATGTTGAGATTCTCAATAAAATAAACACGTGCACCTTCCTCAGCGATCACAGCGGGACTGACCAGTGTTGCCAGCACTTCAATCAGAAAAAGGCCGGTAAGCTTTGTTGAAACGGGCCGATTTTCGGCCCTAAATGCCGAAATTGAAATATTAACACGTTATTCGACTAAAAATATATTTAAATGGTGCAATGAACAAAAGCTAGACACAAACAACTTCTTTACTTATGTATTAACAGTCTTTACTAATATTTTATTTTAGAACTTATCATTTCTGGCTATGGCTCGAAATTTATTATACCACCACAGTTTTCTATACCTGCAGTGATAGTCATTATAGAAGCTGTCGTCTCCGTATTGAGATCAGTGCGGCTTTCAGTTTTTATTCTCTTCAGTTTACTAAAAACACGCTCAACACTCGCGTTAGAAAATGGTGTTATATTCTATAGGAATTTCTAAATTTACCAAGAAATTATTTTTATTTTTAATAATTGTAAGTAATATTTTTGTTCTTGGCGGGTAAAGGCCACAAAAAGGCCGATGGCTGCCAAGGGCCGATAATCGGCCACGTAGGGGCCGATCTGGCAACCCTGGGACTGACGCACGCAGAGCGCGGTCGCGCGACTGTCGTCGTGTGTGTGCGTGCACAGCGCGAAAAGACGCTACGAAAGTAGCGAGCGCGCGCAGCTCCCCTAGCTTGTCGTCGCGACTCCACGACTCTGACGCCAAGTGTCAACTGACGGCTTTGAAAAAAATATATGAAAATTGTCGGCCGTAGCTTATCGTCGCAACTAGTCGTCGAGCTGTCGCTGTCGTGTGTCGCCTAGTGTGCGGCCTACACTTATTAAGACTATTAACTTAAAAAACTACAAAGATTAAACTAATAATAAAAACAGACTTAGAAAGACCTTTTATTAGACGTGCCACTTGAACGGATAGTCCCATTTTAGTTTTTTTTACCCGTCTTGGACCCCAATATTTCAACGACCCCCCCGCCCCACATTTTTAGCTCATTTAATTAGTCACATCAAAATTGTGGCATCACTACTTACCTAAAAACAGTTAATGTCTTCAGAAAAGCGCTCAGAAAACATTTATACACCGAGCAGTTGAGCCAATGCAATTATACTAGAAAAACATAGCTTGATCTCTGGGACAGCTGTCAGTAAAATCGCGCCTATGAAGTTCTGAATTTATCAGTACGGACAAACGTACCAGTCAATGTCATACTTTATTGGCATGCTGAGCTAATTATAGTGATGATCGATGAATCATCGTGACCACAGACTATAAACTATCGATATTTTGAATAAAACTTAATTCAAAATTAATTTATCATTTAATTTAAAAAAATAACATTATTGAATATTTTAAAAAAATAACATTATTTACAATAGTGAGTAAATAAAATCTAAATTCTAACCAACTCGTAACATTCCTTCCGACAACTTTGGGGTTCGAGAGATGTTTGGCCGCGGCGTGTCTTCTTCCGCAAGATGGCGCCAACGCGCCGCCATCTTGTTTGACATGCCATTCTCCTCAGTACGAGTGCTAACGCCTTATATACACCACGTGTTTTCCGTTCTCATCACTTTGTTTTTGTTACTATTGCTGTTAATTTGTGAAGTTTATTTATTATTGTTAGTCTCTTTGTTGTTATTGTTTGTGGGCATATTGCCAAATAGAACGAAGAAAACTGTTTTGAACAGTCAAAGTCGTGAGTTTGTGATTCGCTTGCGTGAATATTTTGAGCGAGAAAACCAAAATGGTGGACCGCTATTACCCATGGCAAAAGTTTGTGACAGAGTTGCAGATGCTTTTGGCATTGGATGTGCGACAGTAATTCGCACCATTAAAGAAAAATATGGCGAATCTTCAACCGCAGTATTGACTGAAGACGAGGAAAAAAAGCTTTCAACGCCGAATAAAAAAAGAAGAAAGGCTGCTCCTGTCACAAAAATTGACGACTTTGACGCCGCTGCGATTCGCAACCATGTATATGGTTATTATACACGGGGCGAATTACCTATATTAAAAAAAACTGGCGGCGTCCCTAAAAGATGTAGGCTTGTTTAAAGGAAGCTTGCCGTCACTATTGAAGATTTTGAAAAATATTGGATTTTCCTACAAAAAAGTGACAAAAGTAAAATTATAATGGAACGAACCGACATTTATTTATTTATTAGGTTTACCAACAGTTAAGCACATGATTGCTTACAAAAAAAAACTTATTATCTAAATGCTCTATGTTACATGTGAAACCAGTAACAGGCAAACACAACATGCTCAGTAATCTAACATTTTAGTTAGGTAAACATACACGTAGGTATCGTAACTAGGTAAGAAGGTAAAATATTAATAGTACAATAGGTGGCCACTTCAAGCCAGAGATTAATTTGATTGTCTAGTAAACAAACAAAAACGGGATCTGCACAACAACCCCCAAACGCACTAAGCAACTATACATGTTCAAATGATTAAAAATATACGTATCTGTGTTATTCGATAACGCATTAAATCATATTTAGCCACCAAAATACGTCTAGGCTTCGCTGTGGAAGTCACCCTCAGTAGGTTAATAAACCTATAACTAAAATAATCAGATATCAAGGTTACGTTAATGAGTAAACTAGTAAAACTGACAGAACGAGACGCTCTTGCAATTGCTCTTGCTCGAGTGAATTTTCTCCGGAAAGTCAAAAAAATTACAAATTGGGACGAAGTTGTCTTTCTAGACGAGACATGGCTAAACGCCAATCATACCGTATCCAAAGCTTGGACCGATGATACGGCACAATCGACCACCAAAGTACCCGAAGGCAAAGGTCAAAGATTAATAATAACTCATGCTGGGACGTCATCTGGTTTTGTGCCTAATTGCCTATTGGCATTCAAATCTGCGAAGACCAATGAATACCATGAAGAAATGAATTTTGAAAAATTTAAAGAGTGGTTTTTAAAAATATTAGATGTTTTGAAGGAGCCACATTATATAATTATGGATAACGCCTTATATCACTCGGTCCAAAAGCACAAACCACCAACTTCGGCAAACAGGAAGATAGAAATAATTGCATGGCTTCAAGAAAAAGGAATAGAGGCCAATGAAACAATGCTTAAAAACGAATTATTGAGACTCGTTGGTCTGCACAAACCCAGCACACCAACGTACATATGTCTTAGATGACATAGCCCAAGAAAAGGGTCATAACGTTATAAGACTGCCTCCATATCACTGCCAGTATAATCCGATCGAGCTTATCTGGGCCCAAGTAAACGGTTTGTTTGCTCGAATTTCAGTTAGACAGATTCTTTATATATTAACTCTTGTATAATTTATGATATTAAAATATGTTTTTCTTTCAACGTTACGCTGCTAGACATAACACAACACCGCCTTTCACGGCAAATAAAATGTTGCAGTTACTAAACACTGCGGTTGAAAATGTATCTGTAGAAGATTGGAAAAAGGTAGTTACCAAATGCAGAAAATTAATGGAAGAAGATTGGGAGCGGGACGTTCGATTTGATAATATTTGCGAACAAGAGTTCATTATAAATTTACAAGATTGCTCTAGCGATTCTGAAAGTGATTCGGATATTGATTTGGGGTGTACTCCTTTGGAATAAATAAATGTATGTATTAAAATATTCGTTTCATTTTATTACCCAAATCATAATATAATCCAATATACCTAGTCAGGTCATAAATTCTGTCACATATTTAATATAAAATAATTGAAACAAGTTTATTCATTATGTAACATAATGAACTTAACAAAACATAGATTCTTATGACACTGAAGTTTATTCAAAATGACCTCCGTGATTTTGAATACAGGCCTTCAATATGCGCGGCCAGTCGTCTATCGCAGCACGAACGAGGTCCATGTCAATATCGGCGGCTGCCTTAATCAAGGATGTCTTGAGTGACTCCAAATTGGAATGAGGCTTTGAGCACGCCTTTTCCTCCAAGTGTTGCCATATCTTGTAATCTAACGGATTCAAATCTGGACTGGAGGAAGGCCAGTCTTCGTGCCGGATGAAGTCGATTTCACGCGCCGCCAGCCAGTCTTGTGTGCTCTTCGCTCTATGAGCTGGCGGCGAATCTTGTTGGAATACCCAGT
Source organism: Philereme vetulata (assembly GCA_918857605.2). Lineage (NCBI taxonomy): Eukaryota > Metazoa > Arthropoda > Insecta > Lepidoptera > Geometridae > Philereme > Philereme vetulata. The sequence continues at coordinate 8,063,550 of OU975453.1, forward strand.
TATTGTTATTGAACATGGTATGAGAAACAGGTTCCACAAGGTTCGTCAGGACTATATTTTGATACACAACTGCATTCGATTTTACACCTTTCTCACAAAAATGTACATCTGTTAAGCCCCAATAAGAAACTCCCAACCATACCATGAGTGAGGATGGAAAATGACCTCGTTGGACACGCGGAATACGGTTGCTCGCTTCTTCACTACTGTGTGCGTACACCTTATCATTTTGTTTGTTGTAAGCTCTCTTCTAGGGTAAAATTTTTTTCATCCGAAATAAGAATTTCCCGATATTTTTTTCCCGCTTACTGCTTCAACAAAGCGCGGCATCTCTTCAGTCTCAGGTCCATTAGACGAGCATTCAAACGATGTCATGTTTTTCTTCGATATGCCCGAAGCCCTAAGTCTTCATTTAACACCCTTTTCACCGTGGTTCTGCTTAACCCCATCTGAAGGGCCAACAGTTTCTGCTTACGTTTGGGATTTCTTTGAATTCGCGCCTTCACAGCTTTTATCACTGCTGGAGTCCTAACAGACCGAGGGCGACCACTTCTTGACCTGTCATTTACACAAGAGTCTTCATTGTATCGTTTGATGGTGCGATAAACGAATCTTTTGGTTATATTCAAATTTTTCAGTATGTCAAAAATTTGAATTGGCGCGTAACCGTAACCATGCAACGCAATAACTGCAACACGGTCTTCTTTAAGCGTCCACTCCGTATTTAAAAATGAGTAAAATTCTAAAAAGTATACATTTTTATTTTCATGAACAATTCGAAATTCGAATTCTATAAAGTTTTTTGTGGCCAGCATTCTAAAAGAAAAGTTTTACTGTGTGACAATACTTATGACCTGACTAGGTAAATATAATTATGGCAGACAGCCTTCGTGGCGAAGCGGTAGTGAATACGACTGCTGCGCAGGAGGTCGCGGGTTCGATCCTCGCTCAGCGCACATATTTGTATGCATGAATATGGGTTTTTGCATTGGTCTGGTCGTGCCTCGGAAAGCACGTTAAGCCGTCGGTCCCGGCTGCCATACGAATATCTAATGGCAGTCGTTACGGGTTGTTGGAACCCTCAAAAGTCTTACTGCAAAGCTTCTTTCGATATTTTTTTCTGTATCATAACTATCCTAGGAATGTCAGTTTAACAAATGTCGCAGAGATCAAGCTATGTTTTTTCAAGTATAAAACCTCACACAAACACTTTCTCTCTTCACTTACCTCTGTGTGTGCACAACAAGCGTGGAGGTGGGTAACTGGGTTCCACCCGCTCTTTGATAAGTCACTGCCACATAATTCTAGCAAATTTGAACACTTGTTCCATGTTTAATTGACCCAAAAGCCTTTAATAGCTTTACATTCGTATACAGTCAAAATCTGTTATAACGACATCGAAGGGACTACTCATATTGAGTCGTAAAAACCGATAGTTGTAACAACCGGTGACATGTGTATGTTGTTCTAAACGATGTCGCCATAAACGGTTTTGACTGTATTTATTATTATTCTACTCAAAGTACTGCACATTAAAACCAAAACGACCGACACCGCAATCCACAAGTGAAGTGAGTGACGGACGGAACCATAAATACTAAATAAAACTTATCATACAGAAACAATCGCCGACCGAACGAATGATGGTAATAGTGATGTACAAATGCAGCCACAGACGATGAATCAATCCTGGACAGTAAAATTAAATACTGGTTTACTAGCTGGTTACTGCTGCTGTATTAATTCGATATAACGTCTGGGAGTAGTAGACTAGATGGTGCTAGGTTGAACACTGTATGTATCTTATATTTTTAATATTTATTTATTTATTTTATGTAATGTTCGTAGCTGCTATTATGCAATTCATGTATTTTATGTATTGTTAATTTAATGAGTATCCTCTCCTTTAATTTGTCTACATGTTATTGTTATTTTATTCTATTTGTATTGTATTTTCAAATGATGGTGTCGTCACCTAGGCCCTGTCAGAAATCGTTGCATCGTATCCACCGTGGTACGAAACAGCGTATGCTGGTACCATTTTGTCCCCACGCAACACCAGCATTGTCTGTCCAACAACAGCACCAGCTGTTGTTGGTGAATCTTGACTTTTACTTTGTTTTTATTGTGTGTTTTGTTGTGTGTATTGTTTTCAGGTGGGTTCAAATAAATATATTTTCTTTCTTTCTTTCTTCTTTACCTAAACCAAATTTCACGATGATCAGATAAAAGTAGTTAGGGTTTCGCCGGTTCTGGCTCACGGATCCAGAACCGAGAACCGTCTCTGGCTCGCGGATCCAGAACAGTCGGTTGCATCGACCTCGACGCCTATAAAAAAAAAAAAAAAAAGTTTGGTGTCTTTTCCTAGGTTTTCGGGGTCGCTGAATCGATCTGTCGCATTAATTTTTTGATAGCTTGCACGGATCGTGAGATAGGTAAGCGATTTAAAGAGCTCCACTACATTGCTAATTAACCTAATTGTTCCCTAATCACCTAGTGAACTCGGTGTGCCAATGTTAATCACCTCTAATGCCTATCTGAAGCTAATTAGCTTATTAGAATGTTCTAGTAAAACACCGTTTTTGGATTGATCACAAACCTTTATTTTCTTTAAAATAAGTACAAAATAGTTTGTATACAAATATATCGTTATTTATTTTATTGCTGCTGAATAATTTAATAAAATCCATCATTGTATTTCCATAAAATTTGTTATAAAGATATGTTAGACAATATTCTCCGCAAACTGATGTAAAATCATCTTGTAATCTATATCTATTAAAATCCCACTGCTTCGAATTCCTGTTCAAGAAACCTCTATGATATCCTGTAGGAGGTCGACCATATGAATCAAAATACTGACCAAACCTATTTCTATCTATGTGTATGGCCACCCAATGAGAACCTGGCATGCTGTCGGTGTCCAAATTGCTTATCAGGTACGTTGGAACTTTAACGTGTAGGGGTAACCTGTTTGCTGCATATACATTTTTTTGTAAAGTAGGATGGATGGTGTTCAAATATTTTTGAATCTCAATTGTGTTCATATTTAATCAACCTTTCGCGTATTAAAGCTGTGATATGCTTAATCTTCAAATCAAGAATGTGGAACTAAATAAACTGAACTTCTTTATAAACATTGTGCAAGGACATAAATAAAAAGATTGGAATATGTGTTGATGTTTTTTATTACAAACACTTATATATAGACAATGTTAACTTAACTGCTATAGTCTACGGTTACATTACGGTTCTTATCTATTTCAATAACATTATCAAATTCTGCATAAACAATACAATTTATAGTCTGAGTAAGAGTAGACTCAAAACGAACTTCTAATCTAACACTACCATGTTTTATAAGATTCCAATGTGTGTTTGAATTTGAGCTAAGGTCGGCTGTTAGATCAAACACCAACAAACAGTATCCTTTTGCATATTTTTCCCTAGATATCCCATTACCTTCATTAAGAAAATGTATACCTGTTCCTGAAAATAGTGTGTGATAAGCAGCAGTAAAAATATTACTCTCAAACGATGGTTGCAAAGCTTTTGAAGGTATTTGCTGACCGTCAATGTATAAGCAAAATGTATTTAAATCATAGTTTTCAAAATTGAATGGATTTTTAGTCAGACACCCATTAAACGCTGCATTGTTTACAAATCCAACTATACATCTTTTAGGAACTTGTCCTAGAAAAATATTGTCAAGAGTCTTGCCCTGAATCCCTGAAGGTATGGTTAAAACTTTGACTTCAGCACGAGTAATAGGATATTTAGCGGTAGTAGAGGCTAAAACTTTCTGATGTGCAAGTAAAAATATTACTCTCAAATGCTTGCTCCTAAGCAATCACCATGACGGTTCTTATCAATTTCATTAACGTTATCCAAATTGTGTACAAATAAGGAATGCTGTTTGAATGTTGCCCTTTAGTCGTTTGTTAAATGTACATATTAGCCTAATGATCCTTATAGTGTCATAAGATATGGTATTGACTATAAAAGTCGTAATTTTTTTCAAACATTCACTGTCGAGTGCTTGTTCGTGCGACTTAGTCTCCAGATTGAATATAGTGAAGTGTGTGTTTGAAGTGATCTACAGAACAATCGATGTAAATATTTCAATACAGTTCAATAAAACTTAGTTACTTTGCTTTAAATTTTTGTGGATATAGTTTCATAACTTTGATAGTGGTAATTGTATTGTTGCAGAACTCTTTCGAAGAAAATACATTTAAACAATATTTTTACACTTGTTCAGATGATGAAGATAAGACCCAAGAATCCCTTAAAAATTTCGAAGAAAAACCACCTAAGAAGCAGATGAAAAGGAATAAATCAACTGAAAGCTTAGATAATTTATTTGAAGTTAAACAAATAAAGAAGACAAAGTTATCATCATCACTTTCTCGTGCCCACCAAGAAGGTGGAAATGTTTTTATAACTACCAATGAAGACGATGGCCCTCGATCGAATCACATGATAAAAATAGAAGTGTTTAACATGAACAAAATAGTTTATAAAATAACAAAAGAAATAGTATCAACACCCAATTGTAAAAAGTACAAAATATATATCAAAAACTTTGATGTATGATTTCCATTATAACTACATGATGAACAAGTTCAATAATAAAATAAAATTGCTTTACACCGACACTGATAGTTTGATATATCAAGTTTTTACAAATAATTTTTATGAAGATATTAAACCTGATCTGTCTTCAAAATTTGATACTTCCGACTACCCTGATGATAACAGGTTTGGATACCCAAAAATTAATAAAAAAAAAGATTGGCTTATTTTAAAGATGAAAATAATGGACGGATATTTAAAAAATTTGTGGGGCTACGATCCAAAATGTATGCTTTAAATGTAGAAAATAAGTTTTCAGCGAAAGCTAAAGGTGTTACAAAATTGACTACAAAAAATATGAAAATGGAAAATTATAAATCATGTCTTTTCGATAAAAATATTCAGTATAACACTATTATTTTATTCAAATCACTAAAACGTAGAATATTAACTCAGCAAGTCAACAAAATATGTTTATCTTATAATGATACTAAGCGGTATATTTTACCTAATAATGTTGATACATTAGCTTGGGGCCATTATAAAATAAGTTAGATTATTATTAATAAAATTAGTGTTAATAAATAAAATATTCGTATGCAAGATTAAACCAAATCGTAGATAGTTTTATATGTTGTAATAAAATGAAAAAATCGAATGTAAGGAGTATGTGAATATAATGTAAGTTTATTAGTTAGTAATGCTTTTAATCCACAGATATGTAAAGATTTATAAGACAGATATTTTGTATATAAAACATTTTCAATAATAAATACTAGTTATTTAAAAACAATTGTTTCATTGATTTCTTATCCTCCTAACAATTAACACATATTTGAAAAAATGTATCATTTCAACCATCCATTTACTGCAATAGTAGCTGGTCCAAGTGGATGTGGGAAATCTTACTTTGTTACGAACTTTATAAAATATACAACAGAAATTTGTAGTGTGAATTTTATTCAAATAACTTGGTGTTTTGATGAAATGCAACCATTATACAACCTTAAAACTGTAAATTATTGTCAGGGGATACCTGACCTTAGTATGTTTGATGGAAAAAATCCTCAGTTAGTTATTATCGGACTCAACGCCAATAGCTTCAACCGCTGTTATAGCTCCAATCAACAATTGGCTTCATTCACTCTTCAGTCAGCTTGATGTTTATTTAAATCAAAAACTTGTATCACCTCCGAACAATACATATGCATATCGTGTTTATATGGAAACTTTGTTAAACTATGCACCTGCATCTAAAAATTCTCATCTGACTTGTGTTCTTTGGTATGAAGATACAACAGGAAAAATGGATTCAACTGATGAAAAAAAACGTTCCAATTCCAACACACATTGAAACCTTATAAAACATGGTAGTGTTAGATTAGAAGTGCATTTTGAATCGACTCTGACTCAAACTATAAATTGTATTGTTTATGCTGAGTTTGATAATGTAATTGAAATAGATAAAAACTGTAATGTAACCGTAGATTATAGTAGTTAAGACTAAATAAAATTGTATCTAGTGTTTAAGTTATAATAAATAAAATAACAACATGTAGTTTTATTTTATTATTTCCAACTTCTTTCAATAACTCCCTTTTGAAGTAGTGTAGAATATTTAGTTTCACATTATTGATTTGGAAATTGAACGTGTTACAACATACTTACTTATAGGTATATGAATATCATTCTAAATAATGAATACAATTGATATTCAGATAAAAAAAAAACAAAACTGAATAATGAGATATTTTAGTTATAGTATATGTTTACAATTAATGTTGTTAATTAATGTTAAATTAGTAATGTTTACAAAATTATATCTATATTAAACATATAATAATAAATACATGTTTTTTATTGTTTAAAACATACAATGTGATATAAATTATAGTAATGAAAAAAAAAACAATTAAGACGTAGTTAAAAAAACCTTAGTAACTTGCGTCCACACTTAATAATTTACTATACATTTTTTTTGATAGTTTTTATACCACTGAGCGAATGCTAGGACCTCAGCTCCGCTGCAGTGGCAGGTGCGGGATTTACTGTTAAAAAGAGTGTGCCGCGAGCCATTTTGTAGAAAGTTTAAATTTAAATTACTAATAATTTTCTCTACTTTTGGACAACCAATGGTTTCCAGGTTAAAAGAAGTCATGCCTAAAATATTTAATAGCTTTCGCTCTACAGTTCCCCCTTTATATAACCATGTGTATTGATTTTTTACGTCGAATTCTTTAATTTGATTAATAGCTTGACTATATTTTAAATCTGTTTGAAAATTTTTAAATTCTAAGCCGTGTACTTTTTTTTCAACAAACCTAATTTCCCTTGATCTACCCCCAAACAGTAACCAGTTGGGTAATTTGATATGGAGTAATATAACCTCACCCGTTAAAAAATCATAAATACCAATTTCTTTAAAGTAAATATCACTTTTAACTGGAAAACCATCGATGTCAATCAAGAACCTAACGTTTGTTAAATCCATTACAAAATTATATTAGTATGCAGACAACAGATAAAATCTTAAATTAAAAACTTGTTATTACTAATTGTCTACTACTAATACGAAGAGTCACTTCACTTTTTTTTATACTCTCTATACCTTCACTCACAAAGTATGATTTTAAGAACACTTTTAAGCATGAACTGTTATTGTTCCAACGAAATAGTAGTATACTACAACACCATGTACGGTTACATGTTGATAATGTTTTAATTATTGAATTTGTACTTTTTACAATTGGGTGTTGATACTATTTCTTTTGTTATTTTATAAACTATTTTGTTCATGTTAAACACTTCTATTTTTATCATGTGATTCGATCGAGGGCCATCGTCTTCATTGGTAGTTATAAAAACATTTCCACCTTCTTGGTGGGCACGAGAAAGTGATGATGATAACTTTGTCTTCTTTATTTGTTTAACTTCAAATAAATTATCTAAGCTTTCAGTTGATTTATTCCTTTTCATCTGCTTCTTAGGTGGTTTTTCTTCGAAATTTTTAAGGGATTCTTGGGTCTTATCTTCATCATCTGAACAAGTGTAAAAATATTGTTTAAATGTATTTTCTTCGAAAGAGTTCTGCAACAATACAATTACCACTATCAAAGTTATGAAACTATATCCACAAAAATTTAAAGCAAAGTAACTAAGTTTTATTGAACTGTATTGAAATATTTACATCGATTGTTCTGTAGATCACTTCAAACACACACTTCACTATATTCAATCTGGAGACTAAGTCGCACGAACAAGCACTCGACAGTGAATGTTTGAAAAAAATTACGACTTTTATAGTCAATACCATATCTTATGACACTATAAGGATCATTAGGCTAATATGTACATTTAACAAACGACTAAAGGGCAACATTCAAACAGCATTCCTTATTTGTACACAATTTGGATAACGTTAATGAAATTGATAAGAACCGTCATGGTGATTGCTTAGGAGCAAGCATTTGAGAGTAATATTTTTACTTGCACATCAGAAAGTTTTAGCCTCTACTACCGCTAAATATCCTATTACTCGTGCTGAAGTCAAAGTTTTAACCATACCTTCAGGGATTCAGGGCAAGACTCTTGACAATATTTTTCTAGGACAAGTTCCTAAAAGATGTATAGTTGGATTTGTAAACAATGCAGCGTTTAATGGGTGTCTGACTAAAAATCCATTCAATTTTGAAAACTATGATTTAAATACATTTTGCTTATACATTGACGGTCAGCAAATACCTTCAAAAGCTTTGCAACCATCGTTTGAGAGTAATATTTTTACTGCTGCTTATCACACACTATTTTCAGGAACAGGTATACATTTTCTTAATGAAGGTAATGGGATATCTAGGGAAAAATATGCAAAAGGATACTGTTTGTTGGTGTTTGATCTAACAGCCGACCTTAGCTCAAATTCAAACACACATTGGAATCTTATAAAACAAGGTAGTGTTAGATTAGAAGTTCGTTTTGAGTCTACTCTTACTCAGACTATAAATTGTATTGTTTATGCAGAATTTGATAATGTTATTGAAATAGATAAGAACCGTAATGTAACCGTAGACTATAGCAGTTAAGTTAACATTGTCTATATATAAGTGTTTGTAATAAAAAACATCAACACATATTCCAATCTTTTTATTTATGTCCTTGCACAATGTTTATAAAGAAGTTCAGTTTATTTAGTTCCACATTCTTGATTTGAAGATTAAGCATATCACAGCTTTAATACGCGAAAGGTTGATTAAAAATGAACACAATTGAGATTCAAAAATATTTGAACACCATCCATCCTACTTTACAAAAAAATGTATATGCAGCAAACAGGTTACCCCTACACGTTAAAGTTCCAACGTACCTGATAAGCAATTTGGACACCGACAGCATGCCAGGTTCTCATTGGGTGGCCATACACATAGATAGAAATAGGTTTGGTCAGTATTTTGATTCATATGGTCGACCTCCTACAGGATATCATAGAGGTTTCTTGAACAGGAATTCGAAGCAGTGGGATTTTAATAGATATAGATTACAAGATGATTTTACATCAGTTTGCGGAGAATATTGTCTAACATATCTTTATAACAAATTTTATGGAAATACAATGATGGATTTTATTAAATTATTCAGCAGCAATAAAATAAATAACGATATATTTGTATACAAACTATTTTGTACTTATTTTAAAGAAAATAAAGGTTTGTGATCAATCCAAAAACGGTGTTTTACTAGAACATTCTAATAAGCTAATTAGCTTCAGATAGGCATTAGAGGTGATTAACATTGGCACACCGAGTTCACTAGGTGATTAGGGAACAATTAGGTTAATTAGCAATGTAGTGGAGCTCTTTAAATCGCTTACCTATCTCACGATCCGTGCAAGCTATCAAAAAATTAATGCGACAGATCGATTCAGCGACCCCGAAAACCTAGGAAAAGACACCAAACTTTTTTTTTTTTTGGCGTCGAGGTCGATGCAACCGACTGTTCTGGATCCGCGAGCCAGAGACGGTTCTCGGTTCTGGATCCGTGAGCCAGAACCGGCGAAACCCTAACTACTGATAAACACTTCGAAAGTTATCCTCGGACAAACAAACATACATCATACATACATACAACGCCGATTTGCCCAAGTTGATTTAAGGGTCCTGTCTTCTGTTACTCGTTTTATGCCAATATTTCGAACAAGTCTGTGGCTCGGTTGATAAAGAGAGATAAACAAAAATAAATACACCCAAAGTTTGGTTCAACAAAACTTAAAATATCGAAAAAAAAATTTAAACATATCACATTCGTCAAATAAATTAATTTGTAACTCGCGTTCTCGTAACATGAGCAATTGAGTGAACTATCTAACCCTGTTTTGTGTAGTGTAACAAGTAGTAACAAAAATATTGTCTTTTTTGAAATGCGTTTAAAAAAATTTAGTATATTAATACAATATTTCAAAAAAATAACGAATAAAAACTGCGCAATTTTACGCTTCAAAAGATGTCGTTTATTCGAAAGTAGAAAGTTTAAAAGTTAAAATTTACATACTATAACAAAGTTCAACCTTTTATTTACATATAAAAAAAAACTAGAAGTGTACTATCCATTAATTATTATAATATGTTTTTTTTTAAATCACATATAAAATGATGAAACGCAACGCGGCCACTGGCACACCATCGAGCCGCCAAGCTGCGTGCTATGCGGTGCTGTGGGACACACCGCGAATTATCGTGGTTGTCCTTCAGCACCCAAAGCCAACAGAGTGGCGGCCCGCAGGAGTCAGCCTCGCGCTCTCCCACAACCCACCAAGTCAACTCCCAAGTTGACCATAGTGGAGTCTCAACCTCCGAAACTCTCAGCCTGGGCCAAGCCCTTGCCCTATTCCAGCCTAGCCCCTAAGGCGACGGCCCCCCCTCCGCGCTCTTCCGAGCCAGTCCCATCTACCAAGATGAGCAAGTCGGATTTTGCTTCCGACCTAGCGCTCATCATGGAGTTTGCCTCAATCGATCTTGCCGAGGTTCGCGTGCTAGCACAGAAGCTCAGGCAATCTAATTCTACATTAGAGAAGCTGATTGCCCTTGAGGCCCACTCAGCTCTCCTCGCTGCCGTTAAGGCAGCTTCGCCATCATCAAACCCCTTTTAACCACCATAATGGTTGTACAAAGGGAACGGAAGAAACCCCGTTCACTATCATTAGCGTTTTTCAACGCTGATGGTCTGTCTAGACAACGTTCTGTTGTTCAAGATTTCGTCAATAGGCACCAACTTGACCTCTTGCTAGTCCAAGAGACTAATTTAAAGCCCGGTCATCGGGATCCAAAAATCCCCAACTTTCAGATTTTGCGCAATGACAGACTGCCAGCCCCGAGAGGCGGCACTGCCATTTACTACAAGAAGTCTCTTCACTGCATGCCCTTAGATCCCTCTCCTATGACCTACATAGAAGCCTCTGTCTGCCGAATAGCAATGACCGGTCACTCTTCGGTCATTGTTGCATCCTGCTATGTTTCTCCTAGTAAAACTTGCTCACCTCAATTCGAGAGTGATCTGCAAGCTCTTTTCAGCTTAGGAAGCTCCGTCATTCTGGCGGGTGATTTCAACTCCAAAAACGTCATGTGGAATAGCACTAAGACCAACTGCAAAGGTAGACAATTAGAAAGACTAGTTGAACCCCTTAACTTCGATATCATTGCCCCTAGGGGTATGACTCGCTTCCCTACTGCCACTCCCCCCGACCTCCTGGACATAGCGCTTCTCAAAAACGTAGCCCTTCGGCTACGCTCGATCGAAGTTATCCACGAGCTTGACTCCGACCACCGCCCTGTTTTACTACTACTTGCCCCCCCCACTGACCAGACCCCTGCTACCAAGACTGTGGTAGAGTGGCATAAGCTTGAGAAAGCTCTCAAGTCTACGCACTCGCCTGTCCTGGATAGAATCCCTTCTGTTATATTAACATCTGATGACATTACGGTAGCAGTTGACTCACTGACCAAACATGTAACTGACTCTGTTAGAGACTCTTCGAAGCAGGTTCCCGTAGTGGATGACCACCGCGGGCCCTTGCCTGACGATATAAGACGACTTATGGCTGAAGCGAACGCTGCAGTTAGACTTCATAGTCGCTGCCCCACCGAAGACAATCGTCTCTTAATGCGCTCTCTGCACAGAGAGGTGAGAGAGCGCGTCAAAGAACACCGCAATCGTGAGTGGGAGAGCCTGCTCTCGGGGATCGAGCCTAGCCATCTGGCCTACTGGAGGCTAGCTCGCTCCATGAAAGCGGACGCTCTCGCTCCGATGCCTCCTCTCATCCGACCCAACCAGACCCTAGCATTCGAAGACGAGGAAAAAGCCGACTACCTGGCTGAAACCCTTGAAGCTCAATGCTCTCCCAGTCTCGAACCCGTTGATCCTGCACACCTTGACATGGTGAACAACGAGGTCGACCGTATAGCCTCCTTACCTCCTACCTCCCCACTTAATCCAATTGAGGCCTCTGCAGTCTTTGATATTATCAAGGCTTTACACCCAAAGAAAGCATCCGGCCCCGACTGCATCTCCAACAGAGTACTCAAGCAGTTCTCTGTTCCCCTTATCTACATTCTAGTCAGCATCTTCAATGCGGCTATGGAACTCTGCACCTTCCCTGATGCTTGGAAGGAAGCCAATGTCATTGGTTTCCGTAAACCCAAGAAACCTGCTAACGATCCAACTAGTTATCGTCCCATTAGCCTGCTTAATGGCTTAGGTAAAATATATGAGCGTCTTCTTATGAAGCGTCTCTGGTCCCATGTCAATGAATTCAAACTCCTTCCCGATGAGCAGTTCGGCTTCCGTGCCCAACACTCATGTCCACAACAGGTGCTCCGCATAACGGAACATGTCCTTTCCAATTGGCAAAGTACCTGGCCTGCAGATACTGGTGCCGTCTTCCTCGATGTAGCGAAAGCTTTTGACAAGGTCTGGCACAATGGCTTGGTTTACAAGCTTTCCAAACTCGGAGTGCCAGACAGACTCGTGCTCATCATACGAGACTATCTCCAAGGTCGTAGCTTTCGGTACACCGTGGAAGGCACTCTCTCAAACCCCAGGCCAGTTAGAGCCGGAGTCCCACAAGGCTCCGTTCTCGGCCCCCTCCTGTTCACGCTGTACACCAGCGATATCCCTCGCACTCCTCAAGTGGAAATAGCCCTATATGCAGACGACACGGCCTTATACACATCCAATCGGAATCCCGATCGGGTGGGTATAAGGCTGCAAGCTGCCCTTCACGCTCTTGCCGCTTGGTTTCGCAAGTGGCGGATTGAGGTTAACCCGTCGAAAAGCACAGCAGTGTACTTCACACGGAGAAATCTCACCCCAAAACCGATTTCGCTTTTCGGTGTGCCCATCCGCTGGGCCCCCTCTGCCAAATACTTGGGTGTCATCCTCGATAGACGTCTTTCCTTTAGGTTGCACATCACTAAGAGGTGCAACCAAGCTAAGTACACCTTAGGACGACTGTCCTCGCTCCTAAGCAGAAAAAGTAAAATGTCTCTTAGAAATAAGGTGACCCTTTACAAAGCCTGCATTCGCCCCATCATGACATACTCCTCAGTAGTATTCGCCCACTCTCGTCAAGTTGCTGCCATTCAATTAGTACAAAATCGTTTCTTGCGAAAAGCCACAGGCTCGCCTTGGTATTTTCGCAATAACGATCTACATCGTGATTTAAAATTAGAGTCAATAGCTAAATTCATCAAGCTCGCTTCCAACCGACATTATGAACTCGCCACTCATCATCCGAATCTTTTGGTACATACCATTCCGGACTATTCGACTGAGCCGTCCGAGCACCGAAAAACCCTCCGTCGACCGAGACACGTTCTCGGAGACCCGGATGACGAAATCACTTCCGCTAATGCGGGTGAGTCATCCACATTAGACAGAGCAAACACTCCACAAATACACCGACCTCGCCGGCGAGGTCGACGAGTCCCTTCAGTCGCCGCCTATACGAGGTACAAGCACGTACCCGGGCGTTTCTCTCCTATACCCATCCCGGCAACAGCCCAAGCCGAGGTTCGTACCTAAGTGGTGCCCTTGCGCTAGTTGCCTCACCAAAAATAAAATTAAAGGGCTGAGCGCCATCTGCGCTCGCCAAAAGCTCGGTTAAGCTGCAACGGCCTCAGAGGCCAACAGCGAGATAAATCCATTCGAAAAAAAAAAAAAAAAAAAAAAAAGCGGCCACTGGCAGTCTGCGCCGAGCGCTTTTGGAGGAGGACGTGTCGCTCTTTGTCACGAGCACTATACATAGTTACGTGTATATAATACTATAGGCAAAACAGCATACAATTATAGCACGACCGAGTGATTTGATCTGTATGGATCCTTACAGATCTATAAAACTCATTGACATCATTGTTCTCCCAGATGCCCCCTTGTAGGGTAGAAATGTTTGGTATGATCGTATAGAGGGAGTTTCGGTGAGTTGGGAATAAATCCTAAAGTCCCCCTTTTGTCCCCCATTCGCTCCCATCCACCTCGTATTTCGGAAAGTATAAGACTTAGAGCATTAACGCCAAAACTAATGTTGCTCAGTACATTTTTTTATATACGAATCGTAAAAAAGTGGATCTTTCATACACAAAAAATTGTCCCATACAAAATATTTTTGTGCAAATACCGTACACCGTATATTTCGTTTGCCGTAACTTTCATACTGTTTTTGTAGGGAGCCAAACGGCTTGTGGGTACTGTGAAATTTATATTACTGTATTTTATTTATTGGTGGAGGGCATGAGATAACTAAATTTTCAAGTTTATGCGACATCCATCATCATCATAATCTTGAGACGTCCCTTTTTTAGTTTTTGGAGGGGCATAAGGCAACTTTCTTAGTAAATTTTCATGTTTATGCGACATCCATCATCATCATTTTGAGACGTCCCATGTTATTTTTAGATTTTGGAGGGGCATAAGGCAACTTTCTTAGTAAATTTTTAAGTATATGTGACATCTACAAGGATCACTTTAAAACGTGCAATATTTTTTTAGTTTTTGGAGGGGCTTAAGGCAACTTTCTTAGTAAATTTTAAAGTATATGCAACATCTACAAGGATCACTTTAAAACGTCCAATATTTTTTTTTAGTTTTTGGCGGTGTGTAACGCAACTTTCTTAGTAAATTTTCAAGTATATGCGTCATCTACAAGGATCACTTTGAAACGCCCAATATTTTTTTTAGTTTTTGGAGGGGCGTAAGGCAACTTTCATAGTAAATTTTCAAGTATATGCGACATCTACAAGGATCACTTTGAAACGTCGAATATTTTTTTTAGTTTTTGGAGGGGCGTAAGACAACTTTCTTAGTAAATTTTCAAGTCTATGCGACATCTACAAGGATCACTTTGCAACGTCCAATATTTTTTTTTTAGTTTTTGGAAGGGCGTATTTCAACTTTCTTAGTAAATTTTCAAGTATATGCGACATCTACAAGGATCACTTTAAAACGTCCAATATTTTTTTTAGTTTTTGGAGGGGAGTAAGGCAACTTTCTTAGTAAATATTCAAGTATATGCAACATCTATAAGGATCACTTTGAAACACTTTTTTCCTCAGATAATTATCCAATTGATGTAAAACTTTGCAAATCGGTAGAACTAAAATAAAAATTTTAGACTATACTAAAAACGTTTTGTTTTGATGATGGAGTCAGGAGCTGTTCCGTGGAACTCCTCAGCAAGTTGTACGATTGAGGTCAAACTATGCATACCGGTAGAATTTAAATAAAAATACTTTACTATTTTAAAAACGCTCTGATCTGATAATGGAGTCAGGAGCTGTTCCTTGGAACTCCTCAGAAAACTGTCTGGTTGAGCTGAAACTTTGCAGACCGGTAAAATTCAAATGACATTACTTTAATTGATCGAGCAAAGCGAGATCTCTAAATCAACGTGGGCAAATCGGCGCTATATGTATGTATGTATGTTTGTCCGAGGATAGCTTTCGTAACGTTTATCCGATGATCGTGAAATTTAATACATAGATAGGTAGTGATGGCACAATTTTCGTGTGACTAATGAGCTAAGAATGTTGGGGGCTTGTTGAGATATTGGGGTTCAAGTGGGGTAAAAGAAATTAAAATGAGGCTATCAGGTCAAGTATGACGTCAAATGAAAGGTATTTTTTTAGTACTATTAGACTCCGTTTATTTAATATTTTATTTTTCGTAATTTCTTTATAGTTTCTGAGTTATGAGCCATGATTTGTGTAGCTTTAGTGACACAAATATAGAGAAAAGTCTGAAATCTAGAATATATCTATAATAACATAAATCTATATATAATAACTGCAAATTCTAATCTATAAAGAGTACTGATTAACTCCCATTATTTGTAACGTGAATGCAACTCTGTGGGTCAAATTAGTTGGTTGTGAATTTCGTGACACTATTATACTAGTGGTTTGCCCAGAACTGAGATTTAGCGAGTTTCAACAAAAATAAAAAAATACTATTAATAACCTTTGACTAATAAAATAGTGTCACGAAATACACAACCACCTACTTGAACTACACTATTGTACAAATAACAAGTAATGGGAGTCCATATTAATTGGTTACTTTTTTTAGGGACAGAAGTTGTAGTTATTTTGGATTTCAGACTTTTCTTTATATTTGTGTTACTAAAGCTACACAAATACCAAATTTCAGCATTAAGGGGTCATTGGTGTACCCTGTGAATTTCGTTTAAGTTTAGTTTTTATGACACCTCATAACTCAAATACTACAAGGATGCAATAATAAAAACGGGGTCTAATATATTAATGTATCTTTCATTGGCTTTTACGGTCCATTGGACCTAATAATCTTATTTTTGTTGTTTTGCCCCTATTGAACTCCAATATCTCAACAACCCCCAAACATTTTTAGCTCACTTAGATTTTTAGCTCACCAGGATTGTGCCAACACTACCTAACTATACGAGTATATCAAATTCTATATCAATATCTATATCAAAACTATACGAGTATATCACGATGATTGGTTCAATGCTTCGAATCTTATCCTCGAACAAACAAACATACGTGCATACGGCCAATTTGCTCAAGTTGATTTGGAAATCTCGCTTCGCTCGATCAATAGTCAATGATTGTGAATATTATTATTTTTTTGTTTTGTACTCGCGACTCGCGAAATCTCAGTTCGGGGCGAACCACTAGTTATTTTACTCGTAGAAATTTTGTCAGACCATTGTAATCTCGGAATCTTCAAGTCCAGAGTGAACAGGTTCTTTCTAGGCAAGCGCACTCCTTCTTCGACCTTACCATCAGATGAGTACCTAAGTGGTCAAGCGCTTAACAAATAAAATAAAAAAAAACTGTATAATACAAATGAAGATACAAAGATACACAATATACTATAAATAAACATTTTAATTCGATCGACATGACAAATGATCAAAACTATTTGTCCTATAATGAGGTGTATAGGTTCCGGGAGCCGCGCATTTACGAGTCGCGTGCCTGCCGGACTTCGTAAATACCTAAACTTGACAGCGGCAGATTTGGGAACGGATTCTTAAGGCCGGCGCTGACTGGCGGCATGGCATGGCAAAGTATTTTTGTACGTGGAAATGATTTTGAATCTTATTTTAACAACCATAGCACTCACTTTTGTTGATATCACACGGAGGCCGGAGGATGTCGCGGCAGGCTATGGTATACCGTGGAATTCCGAAATTGGAAATTCCGAGCGCTAAGGGTATTAAAATAAAATTCAAAATCATTAACGCGTACAAAAATCCTTTGCCATGCCATGACGGCAGTGAGCGCCGGCTCATTTTTTTTATAATACATACTAATAATACAGAAAGAATCAATCAGACCCGGAAAAAATATGTGTAGTTTATGCAAACATTTGTTCCGCGGTGGAAATCGTACGCGCAACCTCCTGCGTCTCAGCCGGCTATTCGCCCACTGCACCACGGAGGTCGTTAAATCCAATAGATACGCTTCGATCGAAACAATGGCCGCCGTTCCAATAGTAAGGATTATAAATGTATTTATTGCCCGATTATTGTATGTTTAACACGCTTTCTTAAACTTATAATAAAACTTTTTGTTTAAAAAAAGGTAATATTGTGAAAAAGAATGTGTTTTCAACGCTGACAACGGTGACAAAGATGTTGCGATTAGTTGTCAACAAAAGTTTTAAACAAATGCTGGGAACCATGTTTCTGTTTTCCAGGGGAATTAAAGGAAGAGGTACGCGTGTTGCAACACAGAAGTTGTCTATAATTTTGGTGGATATAACTACCTACGCACCTATCAATGAGGGCTTTTCATTTTAAATAAAAAAAACTAGTTCCAACTAGCGTAATATATGACGCTGCATCTGTCTGTAGACAGGCCACCAAAAATAAGGTTTATACTTATGCCAAAATCTCAATGACACAATATCAAAATTTGTCTAAAACAATCTCACTTCGTCAGATAAACAAACACAAATGAGGTTTTATTATTTTCAAGTTCCTCGGAAAATAATGATGGCACGGCAATTGACATCGATCCAGGGACGGATTATCCATAAGGCGGATTAGGTACCTGCCTAGGGGTCCCACACCGACTAGCGGCCCACGGGGGCCTAGTCGGTGTGGGCCACGCACCAAGAAAAAAAAACGTTTCATTTGTGACATTCCCCTTTATTTACATTCGATAATGTTACCATAGAAAAAAATATTTAACTTAAAGGTCAACTTTCAAAATGTTTACACGATTTTGTATGTGAAAAAGTTAGAAGATTTGATTTTTATACTTATTGCTAATTCACAAAAATATTTTCTTTCGGTATACTGATATATTTTATTGCATATAATAAGATTAAATTTAAAATAACCGCGTCACGTCTCATTTATCTTTCCTACTCGACCTGGATCATAACACTTATCTATAACATTTCATTAAGATCATTTCAATGAAAGCAAACAGCAGGATCAGATCTGATCGACACGACTTTTGTAATAGAAAAATATATTTTAAAAGGTAAGAAAAGGGTAAAGGAAAGCGGCCCCGAGAATTGCATTGCCTAGGGGCCCCGATAGGGTTAATCCGGCCCTGCATCGGTCCTCCTGCTTCCGATTTCAACAAATCTTTCACGAAGTCCTTCGGGGCATCAAAATGACGGCGCTTCCCCCTCCACCGCGCGCGATGCCTCACACACAGTCCTTACTTAGCGTATCGAATTCTTTGATCCTTTAGCTATCCAGCGGAGTATTAAAGCTTTGGATGGAGATAATAGATATGTAGCTGCAAAACTAAACTGTATCCCCCGATTTTGTTATCATTCATTTTTTAAATTGCCTCCCACTATGGAAGCAATTTTAAAAACGTATTCACGTCAATTATTAAATTATTATGGTAAGCAGGATTACAATATAGTATGGCCATATAATTAATTAAGTAATAACTATATTACGGACCGCAGTGGACCAAGCATTTATACCTATACAGAACTCCAATTTGTATAGAGATAAAGAGTGGCGGCTGGGCACGGTTTCGCTCCTACTATTATTACACTAATATGATTTTCAACTCACCCATCTTCCTAAAGTTCTCCACTACTTCGAACTCTGGTATTATCTTCATTTCCGAGTTTGAACTTAGTTTTAAAGCACACTTCCATAACGTTATCATTTTCCCTGTAGCATGGTTTACCTGTAATCATAATAGCAAGGTTGGTAAGAAATAATGAATACCTAAGTAGATAAAGACATCAACCTATCTACACACAGTCATGCACATTGTAAGTATTATATATAGCCCCAAGGATTTTTGAATTATCTTACCTTCTATGATAATCATTATTATAAATACGGGATTATCGAATAACGCGAGGGGAGACGGTATTTGGAGCGGATCGCACTCCCCCTGATCAAGGTTCACGAATTGAACCGAAACATTGTCGGTCGAAACACCGAGAAAACCTTACGTGATAAAATTCCGTATTTATTGTAATTATTATTATAAATTGTTTACAAACCCAAATACTGACATAAGTTGTTAAGTAGCAGTCTACTTAGCTTTGATAGTTCGTCTTACAACAGCTACATTAATATGTGCCACTATTGTGGATACTTTTTAGGTATTCAACAAAAGCGGGTTGGCTGGTAAAACACATAAGCGATTATTATTTTAGAAGACCTATTTAACGATACCCCATACGGAAGGATGCGTGAGTAAAGAAAACGTTATCAGCCACTTTTATATAGGGGAGGTAGGTACCCTGGGAAAACTAGTTTTTAGGGTTCCGTAGCCAAATGGCAAAAAACGGAACCCTTATGGATTCGTCATGTCTGTCTGTCTGTCCGTCCGTATGTCACAGCTACTTTTTTCCGAAACTATAAGAACTATACTGTTGAAACTTGGTAAGTCATATATAAAGACGTTTATTTTCTCTCACAAAAGGTACTTAAAGATAATACAATATAGAATTTAGAGTAAAAATAAAATAACAAGGATAAGAATTATAGGACTTAGTATAAACATACCAAGTTCTTAACCTGTTTTGTGAGAGACTGGTGCCTGAGTAAGTAGATGTTTTCTGTCAAAAATAGAAAAAAAAACAATAAATTTTGAGGGTTCCCCGTATTTAGAACTGAAACTCAAATTTTTTTTTTCATTAAAACCATACGTGTTTGGTATCTATGGATAGGTCTTCAAAAATTATATTGAGGTTTTTAACATTTTTTTCTAAACCAAATAGTTTGCGCGAGAGACACTTCACTGTGTCTGTCACTTCTAAAATAAGAGAATGATAAAACTAAATAAAATATATGATGTACATTACCATGCAAACTTCCACCGAAAATTGGTTTGAACGAGATCTAGTAAGTAGTTTTATTTAATACGAGATTAATCGTAAACCGCAATTTAACTTTCATTCAATCAACTCAAATTTAAAAAAAGTTACAACGTACTACAAGAACTTTTATATTATGTTACTTGCTGCTACGGAACCGTTCATGAGCGAGTCCGACTCGCACTTGGCCGCTTTTATTTTTAAATATTTATATAATAAGTTACTAGGCGACTAGGCGTCACTCAATCCAATCATCATGCAAAATTTTAGTTTACACCACTAATAGTCTAAGAGTAAAACGTCTGTATGGGTTCGGTTCCGCGTTTCGGCACCGTCTAGTCTGCGCGTTAAGATACTCCATGTGCGTAGACCCTCACCCTTCATTGTGTGTGAACAACTACCCCAATTTATTATATAAATAATTTTTAAATATTATTTATTTACTTACCGTACTTAAGGGGACACCGGAGGGGAATCGCCCATACAACACGTACTACCAAGATCATTTCTAATTGGAGCATATTTCTAACTTAATAAAGTATTATTTTAATTTTAATAGTATTTATCTAGGTTCCCAACCATATATTAGATCAAAATACTTACCTAAAATGAAATAGAAGCGTATCGCATTCTGCATGTTTTTACGTCATAAAAGACCTGTTTTCAACCTAATTGTTTCGTATTAAAAACAACAACATCTTACGTATCCTAGTCATGGGAACATAGATTATATCGTTTAGTTACAGAATAATAACACAATGACTAAAATACAACAAGTTCTCAGTCATCATTTTTGGTATTACGGAACACGGTCAAAATCTAATCAAATTTAGAATCGTTCTATTGCTATCACTGTCGCTCTGCGTGGCTAAACTTCGTCACTAAACAGGGATAGCAATATTCAGGCCGAAGTTTTTGACGTGGCCGAATTGAAGTTGCGCTCAGTGTTCGCCGGCGCGTTAAAACATTGTATTAAACCCATCGCGCAGATTCTGTAATGGGCGGCAGAATCGCCCTTTCATCTGTTAGGCGAGTGCGCTCCACTAATGCGCGAACGTAGCATTCATCCGGGCAAACACATTATTAGCCTGGAGGAGCTGATAGCTATCACCCCTAAGAATATTCTACAGTTTTAGCAGCTGTAGGACTTAGTGGTGGACTATAATCGCCCTATAACCTAGGAGCGACACAAAAACAAGCGGCGATCACAATTATAGTACTCGTAACCGCAGTGAAAGTAAAGCCCCAAAAGCTAATACATAAATGTACCTACCCATCTACCAGGCGTTATCAACGATACCTACCTTAATAGTATATTTCTTATCATTCAAACCGTTTTTAATGAGCGGCTCATTATTTATGAAAACGGATTCTTTATTTCCACTGGCCGCACAGCTGAAATAAAACAATAAAACTAATCGATGAGTATATTCAACATATTAGTTGATTGAGCGCAGCGAGATCTCTAATGCCCGGTTCCTATATCCGTCGGTAACCGACTACGCCTCGTATCTCCTTGAAAAAGTGTCAAACTAGTGTCAAACTTTTGACAAGTTTTCAAGGAGAAACGAGTCGTAGCTGGTTACCGACGTATATAGGAACCCGCCATAAATCAACTTCGGCAAATAGGCGTTATATGTATGTATGTTTGTCGAAGGATAACTTTCGAAGCGTTGATCCGTACATCGTAAAATTTGATACATTCAGTAGTGATGGCATAATTTTGGTGTGACTAAATGAGCTAAAAATGTTGGGGGGGGGGGGGGGGGGGGTTGATATATTGGGGTTCAAGAGGGGTAAATTGAAAATGAAAATGAGACTATTAGGTCGAATGGGACGTGAAATGAAAGGTCTTCGTTAGTACATTTAGACTCCTTTTTTATTTTTAGTAAATTCCTTATAGTTTTTGAGTTATTAGCCATAATAAAAATTTAACTTGGACAAAATTCACAGGATACAACCAGTGATCCCCCAGTACTGTAATTTCGTATGCGTGTAGCTTAAGTGACATTAATATAGGCAAAAGTCTGAAATCCAGAATAACTGTGTTTTGTACCCCAAATAAGATTAACCATGCCAACTAAGATTAACCAATAAGATTAACATGAACTGCCGTTACCTGTAATTAGAATGAAACTGTAGGTCAAGTAATTTGGTTATTTGTTTCGTGGCACTATTTTGATAGACAAAGATTACCAATAATATTTTTTTGTTTTAATCGGAGATTTGCGAGATTTCAGTTCGGGGCAAACCACTAGTCATATTCATATGTAAAAAAATTGTATTTTCTTTCAATCTTTCTTTCTTTATAGAAGTCATATTGATTTTTTTAATTTGATCTACAGGTAGTTAAAAGTTGCGTGGGATGTTTCAGGTTTTTCGACTTCTTGCATTTTGTCTTATTTTATGTACAAATTAACGTAATTAGCCAGAACTCTAGGTATCCCACCATCTGTTATTGCGTTACCATCTATAGTAGGTACGTCATGTCGTGTCATATAGCTATAGTAGGTACGTCATGTCGTGTCATATAACTATAGTAGGTACGTCATGTAGTGTCATATAACTATAGTAGGTACGTCATGTCGTGTCATATAACTATAGTAGGTACGTCATGTCGTGTCATATAACTATAGTAAGTACGTCATGTAGTGTCATATAACTATAGTAGGTACGTCATGTAGTGTCATATAACTATAGTAGGTACGTCATGTCGTGTCATATAACTATAGTAGGTACGTCATGTCGTGTCATATAACTATAGTAGGTACGTCATGTAGTGTCATATAACTATAGTAGGTACGTCATATCGTGTCATATAACTATAGTAGGTACGTCATGTAGTGTCATATAACTATAGTAGGTACGTCATATCGTGTCATATAACTATAGTAGGTACGTCATGTCGTGTCATATAGCTATATTCATTTTCATTTAAACTCATTTAATAAAAATTTGGGCATTATTTCATTACTTATACAATAAATCAAACCAAATTAGTTTATTTCAGCTATTACAAATATTAAATACAAATATTAAATCATATCTGTCCATAATCCGTAGGTAAGTACTAATATTATACTACGTGTTTTGTTATGTGCGACAATAAATGAAAACACGGGTAGGGCTAATGGCTAGTATTGTTGTAAAATACAGGGTGTTTGGTATTCAAATACTGACGATATTCAAATGACAGTTTCTCAAAAAATAAAAAAACACTTCTCGAAACAATTTCTACTAGTTATACTATCAAATTTTAAAGAAAATTGACTAATTTTAGGTGATTAATTCGATATAAAACTTACTCCCTACTCTTGCAATCGTCATCCAAAAATAAACTCTGATTTGATATCTCTTTCGGAAATGGTTGCGGGTTTTGGGTTAGAAAGGGACAACAAGAGAGAAGGGATATCTCGAGACGTCACCAATACAGTATCTGTGGTTAGATGGCAAGTATTATGCAATAGTACAACATAAGTTTTAATAAATTGTTTGTTTTTACATGCCAAAATAAGTTTCACATTTCTATGGTAAACATATCACAAATTTATTTATTATGCTTATCAAAATAACCCGTTTCATTTTAGTGTGTATATTATCAAACAATCTATATAGATTTTTTATATTAATATTTTTTTATAACCTGTGTTGTCCCACTGCTGGGCAAAGATCTCCCCCAATTCTTTCCACTCCTCTCGATCCCTTGCCAACTCTACCCAAATTCATTACCATAGAAATATTTAAATTTTCAAACAACCTTAATTTCAAGTCCTAAAATATGAATGAAAAAGCCTGTATAAAATAGGTAAACAAATCACATTCATTCATCATGCAGGTACCTGACTAATCGGCATCGTCACAAAGGCGCCGCCGATTTACGTTAAAAATAGTTTATTGGAAATGTATCGATTACTAGATAAATATTCAAGCTACCAGCATCAAACCCACCTCTAAAATCAGTTAATACGTTGCCGGATCTGTGTTTTAAATTAATATCGTGCATAACAAAACTGGATGTATAGTCTATTGCACTCAGGGATAGTGTAGCATAAGATCAGTGAAAGAATTTTCAGAAAGAAAGTCTTTTCGGTAGTTTCTGATGTTATCCCTTATATAGAAACATACTACAAATTTTTACTCTTTTTAATATAACCTAGTTTATATAGCACCAATTAGAGAATAGTGTTCTGTAAGAGATCCATTGGATGTCCAGCACAGGGAATTAAAATAGTCGTTACCTATGATTATAAAAAGTTATAAGATAACTTACTGTAACGTTGATGGAACTTGTTCTGTTTCTATAATAAAATCGAAAGATTCTTTTTTATAGAGTTTAAAGTACTGAGGATTATCATCTGTATTGATAAGCGATATGTCAATGGACTGTGAAGTCTCTGAAAAAAAAAACAAATATTCATCAACTGTTAAGGTAAATAAGTTCATTTAGCGGTTTTTATGGCGTTGCACCGCTTCCATCATCTTTCAGCTTCATCAACCAAGCTACCGGTGTTGTTTCTGTAAGCTGGCGAGTACTCGAACACTCAAATCGTCGCTATTTTAACTAAGAGACGTAACCGACATTTTGGCGTAACTGACATTTGTAATGTTACTTTTATTTACTTTTGAAGACGAACCGATCTGTGTAAACGGCGTATCTGTATCTTAATTTAATTTATTTATTAAGGATTTCCAATGAGTAATACACAGACTTACATTTAGATAAATTACAATAGAAGCGCTTCCTGTGCTCACTCTGTGAAGGCAACCACACCTAACGCAGGTAAACATAATTAATTTCATTCAAATAATGTAAAAAAATTAACAATAATAATACATAATAATAATACACAATTTACAATAATAATACAACAGACATTTATAAGATAGAACATAACTTTTAAACTTTTTTAAATAATAATATCAACAGCATAAGTACATAATTTTGCAATATAAGAGCACTTACTATATTTTAATCAGTTTTTCAAGAAAATTACCACTATGCTATCAGTATAAACATGCAGGTACGAAAAGAAAACTATACGTGCAATCTAAGAGCAGTTCGCTCTCGTTCCCTGTTTGCAACTGGCACCTGCCGCACTAACTCGGGACTACGCGCGCCCATCCGACGTATGGTTGAGTCTTACAATACGTCATTCGAGGATGTAGACATATTTGCATGCTCAAATTATCAATTTAAGAACTTAGTGTCTGTAATACTTTCAAAACACGACCTTCATTCGCTTCTGTCTTAGCGTAATTCCGTTCTGTGCTTTTCCTTTAACTTTTTCCTTTTCCTATATTTACTTTGTATACTTTTAATTTAGTTATATAATTATAGTTTTGATTTAAATAGTTAAAAGGCCCTTCTGGCTCTCTAGTTGCAACTACTTTTCATTACATTTACATTACAAGACAGTCTGTCTTACCAATATGTGAATAACGTAGTGGGTTACATTATTAATACTTCTATCACATGAATACTGTATCTTACCTAACCTTTATAGTGTAACTGTTTGTTGTTCCGAAATAAATAAAATAAAATAAATAAAATAAAATATTAATAATAATGCTTAGATATATTTTTTACCTATGTCTAGAGATTTTACTTAGAAAACTTTCGTGATTAATTTCAATCATTATTATAAATACGGGATTTATCACGTACCCAACATAAGGGATTTATTTATTTATTTATTTAATACTTTATTGCACAAAAATACAAATTACATGTACAAAAGGTGTGCTTAATGCTAATAGCATTTTCTACCTGCCAACCTCAGAGGTAACAAAAAAGGTTGGCGTGCTAACTTTTAACAATATTAATGTTTATTAAAAAAAAAACAAAAGAAACACAAATAACAATAAACTCCGATTACAGTTAGAATAAATGCATAAACCTACTTGATATAACAATAATAATACATAGAGAATATAGAGAAATATAACAAATATATATATATTTATAGATATAAAACAAAAAATACTATTACATACAACACACATAGGTACTACGTTTTCATATATTTTAACAGCCAGTGGAGGACTGCAAGAAATGACTATAGACTAGTCGTCTGAAAACCGGTTAACTAGGCGCCTTTTTAATATGAGTAGGGAGAGAGTTCCATAGACCGACAGCTACCACCTCAAAAGAGTTGCCACGGAAGGCCGTTGAGTGTTTCGGGGTAGCGAGAAGGAGAGAATCAGTGGATCTGAAGTTTTGGTCATGGGTGTCAGAGAGGTAGGAAAATTTGCATTTAAGATAATGGGGAGTAAAGGGGTCCCTAAGGATCGAAAAAAGAAGACATAAAACTCTTAACTTTCTCCTGTCACGAATTGAGAGCCATTTCAGTTTGGAGCGATACTCAGACACATGATCATACTTGCGGAGACCGTAGATGAACCTAATGCACGTATTGAGCAGTCGATCCAATTTGTTAAGGAGGTCCTGATTAAGGTCTAGGTACGATATATCCGCATAGTCGATTATAGGTAAGAGCAAAGAGTTGACTAGGGATATTTTAGTATTTGTTGGGAGAAAGTTTTTAAAACGGATAATAGAATGGAGAGATGCAAAAAATTTACGGGATACTTCCTTTACCTGAGCCACCCAGTTTAGGTTAGCATCGACAAGGAGGCCAAGATTTTTGACCACAAGTGCAAAAGGTATGATGCAATCATTATATACTAAGGGAGTGGTTGAGGGTAGGTCGATTTTTGCAAGTTGGCGAGTACTCCCGATAATGATTGCTTGACATTTGTTTGGGTTCACTTGGATGCCGTAGTTCTCAGACCAGGTCTTAAGTTGGAGAAGATCAGTGTTAAGAGCATCCAATGAAGCATTCAAGTTTTCAGTCTTTGAGTGGTAATAAAGCTGCAGATCGTCGGCGTAGAAGTGATAGTTGCAGTGGAATTTGGAGAAAAGCAAGTTAATGAATAGGCTGAAGAGCAGGGGTGATAGGGTTCCCCCTTGAGGGACTCCAGCCTCCAGCTCACACCAATCAGAGAAAGTCTGCCCACTCCGGATGGACTGGCGACGCCCCGTTAAATAGGACGAGAACCACTGAACGGCTAACGGCGAGAAATTCAGGTGACTCAAGGCAGCAAGAAGCAGATCATGGTCGACAGCATTAAAGGCGTTGCTAAAGTCAATAAGTACCAGCACAGTGACTTGAGATCTCTCCATAGCTGAACTAATGTCCTCGGTGACTTTGAGCAAGGCAGTTGTGGTGCTATGGCCAGCCCTGAAACCAGACTGGAATGGGTTCAATAGGTCACCGTCGTTCAGAAACTCCATTACTTGCTTGTGGACAACTGACTCTATGACTTTAGACAGGAAAGGCAGGATTGATATGGGACGAAACTGGTTAGGGAGAAGCGGGTTGGGTGTTTTTGGTAATGGCAGGACATGAGCTTTACGCTATTGGTCAGGGAAATGGCCAGTTGACAAGGAGTGGTTAATTATATGTACAAGAGACGGAAGAATGTGGTCAATTAGGCGAATTACCATGATCCGGCCAATCTCATCGCTACCAACCGCTTTAGATTTGAGAGTGTTTAAAATTTTCCTAACCGTGTCGTGAGACACGCTTACGAAGTCGAAAGGAGTAGTATTAGGTCGAGGTAAGTCATTTATTTCGAGAAGGGTATCAAATTTAATGTTTGGGGTGATTTTCGCTATGGAAGTGAAGTGTGTGTTCAGGTCGTTGAGGTTAAGAGTAATTTTAGTGTCGACACTTTTGACCTTACCAAACCCAAGAGACTTTAGGAACTTCCACAACCCCGCGGGAGTCGATAATTCTATTTGCTCTGCAATATACTTACGCTTGCTATTTCGACAGACCTGATTACATCGATTTCTAAGTTTTTTGTACTCAGCCCAGTTATCCTCCGATCGGTCCATTTTAAATTTGCGAAAAGCTCGATCGCGTTTTGACATGGCTTTACGGATTGTATCGTTAATCCATGGGGTTGGACGATGTTTTATTCTGACAGGGTGCACGGGCGCATATTTGTTAAATATTTGAATAATGTTCCCAAGTAGAAAGTCTAGCTTTTCTTCATCACTCAAAAGGGCCTCGACATCACTCCAATTTGTGTCTAGTGCTTGTCGCTCAAATTTGCTAACATCAATACGAGAAAAAATTCTTTGATTCAAGATTATTGGCTTGGGTTTGGGAATTTTTATTTTAACAGATACATATAAAAGATCATGGTGAGAAAACGCAGGTGCTGATAATTGGCCATAGGCAGATACACGGTCAGTTTCCGAGCAAATAATCAAATCAATTAGGGTGTCAGCGGTAGAAGTGTGGTGAGTGGGAACAATTTCAGAATGTTGAGATTTGAGGACTCAATCATAGTGCAAAGTCTTCTGGCACGGGGCTTCATTTCAATCATACAAGAGTTAAAGTCACCCATAATGATAATACGGTTGTAGTCCGAGGAGAGTTCTTCAAAGACACTTTCTAGTTTTGTGTGCTCAATCGTTGGAGGAACATACACAACACCAAGAGCAACCTTGACCCCAACATCAATCTCTATAAAGAGAAATTCAGGGGATGCAGAGTAAGCTGAGGGGGATTGTACAATAATTTTGAACGGAATGTGGCCCCTCAGGTAAATGGCAACACCGCCACAACCTGACCCAGTGCGATCATTGCGTATGAGAGCAAAACCTGGTATTGGAAAGGAGGTGGAAGGCAGAGTAGGCTTAAAGTAGCTCTCTGAGACAAGTATTGCATCAAGAGATTTAACATTAAAAGTATCAAGGGCATCAGTGTAGTGCCCATGCATTTATCATAAGCCCAATTGGCCACTCCGCCCTATCGTCAGTCAGATAGACTCACCTACATACAAAACAGCACGTTACATGGTGGATTTATTACTTCCTTTAACAAGAAAGTCCTTTAGTTACGTGAAAGACTCAACGCACTTTACTCAACTCTTGGAAGGAATAGTAGTACATGAAGATGAATGTATGGTGAGTTTCGATGTAGCGTCACTGTTTACCAATGTACCGATAGCGGACACAATAACCATTATATAGGAGCTGTTACAAGGTTCATCAACACCTATCGGATGCATGAAGGTAATTGAGTATCTGTTAATATGTGGTTTCTTTGTAGGGCGGGGTGATTATTACATACAATTGGAGGGTGTAGCAATGGGATCACCAATAGCTCCAGTAGTGCCCGATATATTTATGGAATGGTTTGAGAGGACGGTACTGGATAGCGTACCTTGTAGACCGAGATACTGGTGGCAGTATGTAGATGATGTGTTCGCAATAGTACGAAGAGATAGCATAGATACCTTACTTAGCTATCTCAATTGTAAACATCCTAAGATATCCTTCACGGTAGAGCTGGAAAAAGACGAATGCCTACCGTTCCTGGATGTGTTGGTTATACAAGAGCAGACAGAACGACTTGCACATACAGTATACCGTAAGCCAACACACACAGACAGGTATCTTAGAGCTGACTCGCACCACTATCCAGCTCACTTAGCCTCGGTACCGCGTACTCTGATTAATAGAGCACTAAGGCTATGTGACTCTCAGTACGTAAACCGCGAGCTCTCACACATAAAAGGGGTGCTGGAGCAAAACGGCTACGGATGGAGACAGAGCTGTCGAATTGCGGATACATCCACAAGATCACGCATAGCAACGGTAAATTGAGCAGTAGCGTACTTACCTTTTGTGAAAGGATTAACGGATAAGATCGGAAACTTGTTACGCCATAAGTACAGCATCAAGACGATATTTCGTCTTCAAACACAATTGAGACAGCTGCTGCGTTCGCCGAAGGACAGAGACCCTCTGGGCGTCCCCGGAGTATATATGATACCGTGTGACTGCGGTAAATACTACATTGGTGAAACAAAACGAAACGTATCTACTAGGTTGACTGAACACATACGTGCAATGAAGAATGTCGACTCAAACAGTTCTGCAGTGGCGGAACATTCCCTAGACTCTGATTCGACGCACTACATACGTTTCGACAAGGCCCGGGTTTTAGCGAGAGAGAAGTTCTTCGTTACTCGCAAGATCCGAAAGGCGATAGAAATAAGTCGAGTGGCGAACTTTAACAGGGATAGATGATGGGTTCTACCGCCAGCCTGGAGGCCATGTCTTCATGATGCTTCAAGTGACAGAAGAGTTAGTGAACCTGGTAGAGACATAGTTAGTGTTGTGTGTTTGCCTGTACCAAGAACTACCGAAGAGAGCAGCAGTGATGATAATGATGATGACACAGCCGGTCAACGCGCTGTGATTTCGTTGGCCCTATCCCCGCCACCCCGCCGGTCCGCTCGCGCGCAGAGGGCAGCGGCGCGCAGTGCGAGGCGAGACGTTATTCGGAGCGGATCGCACTCACCCTGATGAAGGTTCACGAATTGAACCGAAACATTGTCGTTCTCTTGATAAGAACATCAAACTTTCCACCTTAGACAAAATCACTTGCTTGCCCAGGCCCGAGTGCCCTCCTCTTGTCTTCAGAGAGGTTACTGAGAAAGAAGTAATTTTATTCCTAAAATCCATCTCCACCAATGCTGTAGGCTCAGACGACATTCACATTTAAATGTTACTACTTTTATCGTCTGAGCTTGCTCCATTCATCACCCACATCATAAACCACTCCTTAACAACCAGCTCTTTTCCTTCTGTCTGGAGAAAAGCTTTTGTCCTTCCTTTGCCTAAAATTTCTAATCCTACCGATGTCTCCCAATTTCGTCCAATCTCCATTTTACCTGTTCTTTCCAAAGTCCTCGAAAACATTGTTCATAGGCAACTTTCTCTCTTTCTTACTAAAAATAGCCTGCTG
Source organism: Philereme vetulata (assembly GCA_918857605.2). Lineage (NCBI taxonomy): Eukaryota > Metazoa > Arthropoda > Insecta > Lepidoptera > Geometridae > Philereme > Philereme vetulata. Next base: position 8,094,788 of record OU975453.1, read on the forward strand.
AGTCCATTCCAATCTGGGTTTCGACCTGGCCACAGCACCGTAAGCGGCCTTACAAAAGTCTCTGACGACATTCGTTGGGGCATGGACAATAAGTGCCTTACTGTCTTAGTGTTATTGGATTTCAGTAGTGCTTTTAATTCTGTTGACTATGATATACTACTATCTATCCTTTCCTCCCTAAATGCTTCTCATCAAGTAACCTCTTGGTTCAAATCTTATCTTTCCGGACGTTCGCAGTGTGTGCGGTGGAATGAGTCCTGCTCTGACTGGTGCGATATATCTGCTGGTGTTCCGCAAGGAGGCGTCCTTTCCCCTCTACTTTTCTCAATTTTTATTAACTCTATTACACTTGTTATTTCCTCTCATTGCCATCTTTATGCCGACGACTTACAAATTTATCGACACTTTAAAGCCGAGGACATATTAGAGGGAGTTGACCAGATGAACGCTGATCTTGACCGCATTATCACATGGGCTAAAACCTTTGATCTATCGGTTAACCCTTCTAAGTCCCAGGTTCTACTTTTAGGAAGTCCATACATGCGTTGTCAACCAGTCTACCCTTCCTCAAATACAGTTCGATCAGGTGCCTATACCTTACTCGAGCAAGGCCAAGAACCTTGGTGTCATTTTTGACAATCAGCTATCATGGGCCAGCCACATCAATGCAATAAGCAAATGGGTGCATTTCTCTTCTCAATCCCTCAAACGTCTTCAGAAATTTCTTCCCTTTGAAACAAAAATTACTCTCGCCCATGCCCTGTTGCTGTCCCTTCTCGACTATTCAGATGTCTGCTTTCTTGATGCCACGGAGGAACTTCTCAATAAACTGGAACGTCTACAGAACTTGTGCATCCGTTTTATTTTCGGACTGCGCAAGTTCGATCACGAATTCACGTTCAGATCCCAACTTAAATGGCTCCCTATTCGTCTTCGTCGTGATCTTCACGTTCTCTCACTCTTATTTAAAGTATTATATTGTCCACTCTCTCCTCCCTACCTCCGTGAACGCTTCGAACTCCTTGTACCTCGCAGTGTGACATCCCGGTCCTCTAAGTCCTTTCTCCTCAAAACACCTCAACACACTTCAAGCCGCTATGTTGGCTCCTTTACCGTTTATTCGGTAAAAATTTGGAATGCCCTGCCCCATGAAGTTCGCGCTAGTCCGTCGTTTAACATTTTCAAACGGAAAGTTAAAGAGCACTATCTTTCTCTGTAATTTTATTTTATTGTAGGTATATATTTATTTTTGTATATGTATATTAGTCTATTTATTTTATTTACTATATTCATTCATTTTATTACTTTCTTTTGGTATATTTCGTTTTATTTGTTTAAGATATATGTACATATTTATGATTCTTGTACACGCACCTACCTTTAAAATCATCTCTCTCTCTCTAGCCTCAAAGGTTTGCTGCAAGAAAACTTTTTTATAGGGTTAAGCTCGCCTTTGTACATGTCCTCTATTTCTGTACTTTATAATGTATTTTCTTGTGTACAATAAAGAATAAAGAATTGTCGGTCGAAACACCGATAAGACGGTACGTGATAAATCCCGTATTTATAATAATGATGTCTAGAGATGTATGTTTGACGTATCTACATCATCTTCATCATCATCATATCAGTCGTAGGACGTCCATTGCTGGACAAAGGCCTACCTCATTGATCTCCAGGAACTGCGGTTGGAAGCGGCCTGCATCCAACGCCGACCTGTGGTTCTTACCAAGTCGTCTGCCCATCTTGTAGGTGGACGTCCTACGCTGCGCTTGCCGGTCCGTGGCCTCCATTCGAGAACTTTCCGGCCCCATCAGCCATCTGTTCTGCGCGCTATATGGCCTGCTCATTGCCACTTCAACGTGCTAATCCGTCGGACTATGTCGGTGACTTGAGTTCTCCTACGTATCTCCTCATTTCTGATTCGATCCCGTAGAGAAACCCCGAGCATAGCCCTCTCCATAGCTCGTTGAGCGACTCTGAGCTTATTCATAAGGCCAATAGTGAAGGACCACGTCTCGGTTCCATATGTCATCACTGGTAACACACACTGATTGAAGACTTTCGTCTTAAGGCACTGAAAAGACGTTGCGAAGTTTCCCAAACGCTGCCCATCCGAGTTGGATTCGACGATTACATGTCTACATATCTTAAACATATCTTAGACGTATCTACATATCTTAGAATTATAAATGATTCAAAGTAAAGTAAGCAGTTAGTAAGTAAGTATATAAGTGCACTTACGACTTTTAGTAATAATTTCTAAAATGTCGGTTACGTCACTTAGTTAGAACAGCGACGAAATGTCATCGTCATGTTTTTAAATGATCTGCCGATCATGATAGACACGCGGGCTAACTAGTCGTACAAAAGTAAGAGGAAGGGCACACGTGCTGAGTGAATCAAATGAAAATCATACTAATATTATAAAGGTGAAAGTTTGGATGTTTGTTTATTTGTTTGAGCGTGTTACTCAATGACGTCGTAACGGCTGAACCGATTTTGATGTAATTTAGTATATACGTAGATTATAACCTGGATTATGAAATAGGCTACCTTTTATCCCATAAATAAGTTCCCATGGGATAAAAATGGTGGGTGAAGTTAAAACAGCGAGTTTAGCTTTATTTCTAGGTTACCTTCACATTCAGTAGTGTAACGCGTACGAAGTCGCTAGTATAATAAATAAAATTAATCTCCTGTCACGGTGTTTGTGATCGCACTCCTCCGAAACGTAGTTAAGAGAATAGGTCGTAAAGTATGTTTGACCCTCCTGCCCCCCACGCCCCATTTTTCAATTGCAATTTTAGTATTTTTGTATAAACAATCTTATTAATGTACATACTAATACATAATAAACATGAAAATTTGTATAGATGTATGTTTGGATGTTTGTTACTCTTTCACGCAAAAACTACTTACTTCATGGATTTTAATGCAATTTGATATGTCGATAGATAATGACCTGGATTGACATTGTATAAATGTATAATACTTTTCATTAACAAAACACACATGCGAAGCCGCGGCCGGAAATATCCATATAATTTAACCGTCGTTCATTGACGTGCAGTCATTTACATGAAGTGTCGCGTCACTTTGACTAGAATATACAGGGTAGGGAACGCATCGACAATACCCCGGGTGTTGCCGGTGTCAATAGGCGACGGTGACCGCTTACCATCAGGTGGGCCGTAAGCCTGTTTCCCCAAAAATAACATCAAAAAAATTTTTTTTATGTTTTTATGAGGCAAGTACCCACGGAAACGGGAAATTTCTAGCGTGCGAAGCCGCGGGCCAGTCAGCTAGTAATATATATTAATTATTAGTAGCCACCCTTGACAGTTAGCGCAATCTAAGTATCAAAAACATTAACTTACACAAAAGATGGGGTGACGATATCGCCACAAAAAGCATGGAGCTATGTATAGAGAGAAATGGAAGCAATTGGAGGAAACGTTTACCGCTGAACGCCAGAAAATATATATAAATGTTATGTGAAAACTAAAAGCATATAAATAACTAAGGAACGCGGAACTATAGCGGTTCTCTTCCACCTTTATGCGCACCGCCAAGGAGTGGAACGCCTTGCCTGAGCCTGTGTTTCCTGATAACTACTACAACCTGGGTGTCTTCAAGTCGCGTGTGAATAGGTTTCGTCTAGGCAAGCGTGATCCATCGTAGACTGCACCATCGCTTACCATCAGGCGAGATCGTGCTCAAACGCAAGCCTATAATGTATAATAAAAAAACCCAGGTTTTCTTTGTAATTTGCTTCGTTCTACCAACTGAGACGGTTTTGATTCTCGCTGTGGGAATATGTGTGCATGATTTGCAAATATTCCTTCCGAATCTGTGCTGTGATAGGTAATCTAGATTAGATACCTACTTGTTGAACAAGCGAAATGAGATCTCCAAATCAATTTGGGCAAATCGGCGTTGTATGTATGTTTGTTTCTCCGAAGATAACTTTCGAAGCGTTGATCTGATCATTGTGAAATTTGATACTCATATAGGTAGGTAGTGATAGTCAGTTTTTGTGTGACTAAATGAGCTGACATAAATATAGGGAAAAGTCTGAAACCCAGAATCACTGCAACTTCTACTCCTTAAAAGTGGAACCTTCGTTACCTCTAATTTGAATGAAACTGTAGGTCAATTAATTTGGTTATTCATTTCGTGGCACTTATTTAATAGTCAAAAATAATATTTATTTAGTTTTTTGGGAGACTCGTGAGATCTCAGTTCGGGCGAACCACTAGTTTATTTATGTCCACATTCTGTAAACCTGCACGCAATACAGTTTTTTCCTGTATCCTGGCTGTAACATTAAACGAATACAATAGTGAACTGATTAAATAATTTATAGCTTAAGTTATGAAGGGTGTGGCAAGTTACTGTCTAGAGAAAATTCTATTCTCGTTTATATGTTTTAGTTTCTGGAGAAGTAATAATTGTAGATTTGGCAAATATTTGTTCCGCAGCGTTGTAACCCACACTTCTTAAATCACCTATACAACCTTACATACCCCTGACTTCACTCACATAATTTAGCCCAGCTTGCATAACGATCCCAAACGTAATTACAGAGTAAATTTGTTTAAACTTGAAGTATTTGCATGATTTGACAACTCTCTTAATCATAATTTATGCACTAAATCTCTTTCCAAAATATTATTGTACACAGCAGGGTCCATAATGATCATGTACTATCAATTACCACCTATTATTACATTGTGGAATACAATAAATGATTCTGTATTGAGTATTAAACACCGTTGCGCAAGTCACCCTTAGCTGTGCTCGCGACTTCGTACGCGTTACACTACTAAATGTGTCGGTAGCCTAAATAAAGATAATCTCGCCTAAGCAACTGTACTTGACACCCCCTTTTTATCCCATAGGAACTAATTTATGGGATAAAAGGTAGTCTATGTAATCCGTAATCCAGGTCATAATCTACGTTTATACCAAATTTCACCGAAATCGGTTCAGCCGTTGCGACGTGATCGAGTAACTAATAAAAAAATAAATAAACAAACATCCAAACTTTCACATTTATAATATTAGTGCCAGCCATGGAGCGCAGTATCCTAGGAGTCAAATTAATAGACCGCATTAGAAACAGTGAACTGCTCTCCCAAACACAAATCGCGGACGTTGGGCACCAAGTAGGCAAGTTAAAGTGGGACTGGGCGGGGCATCTCGGAGGAGTTATGAGCAAAATCCACCACCGAGTGGATCCCAAAAGACAGAAAACGAGCACGCGGCAGACCGCGACGCCGATGGAAATACGAAATCGACTCGTGTATGGAACACTGGACTACACACGCCCTAATATAGAGTGGACTAAATAGAGTGGAGTGGAAGGAAGGAAGGGAGGCATTTGCCCTGCAGTGGGACAGTACAGGCTCCAAATAAATAAAATAAAATATTAGTGTGATTTCCTGTGTGTAAATGGTGTCTCAATTCGTTGAGTAGTTAGGGCGTGTGGAAGACTTTCATACATTAGTATGATTCAATTTCAATTGTAAAAGTCTATAATTATGAATAAATGAAAAGTTCTTTTTTTTATCTAGCCTATTCTGTCCCACTGCTGGGCAAAGGCCTCCCCCTCATCTCTCCACTTATCTCGATCCTGTACAGAATCCCACCAGTTCCTTTAAAAAGCGTCCAAATCATCGCGCCAACGCTTCTTAGGCCTTCCACGGTGTCGCTTTCCATCCGCAGGGATCCATCCAGTTACGACCTTAGCCCACCTATTTGCTTGCATGCGGGAGACATGACCCGCCCAATCCCATTTTAACTTGGCAGCCTTGATACCGACATGACGTCGGCGATGCCAGTCTTTGAGCGCAGCGAGGTGTTCCGAATCCTATCTATTCTCTTGACATTTAAAATGCTGCGCTCCATCGCTCTTTGGCAAACCCCGAGCCTGGACTTTTGAGATTCAGTCAGTGACCAAGGCACCGTAGGTTAGAACAGGCAGAATACACATGTCGATGAGTTGATGTTTTAGATAAAATATTTATTGCACAAAATAAAACTAATCTATCTACATTCACACAGCGTTATCTAGCCCCAAACTAAGTAGAGCTTGTACTATGGAAACCAGATAACTGAAAGAATACTTAAAAGTTTATATTTATTACAGTATTTACCTGAAAATCTCGATAATAAATAACACAACATCAAATATATAAAAGAACCCCGCATGTTCAGGAACACGACTGCACTTCACAGAATTATATTACAACTCTATTAATTACTCGCTATGTTTTCCTGTAATGATTTAACAAACACTAGTGATGTATTTAGTTGGGCGCGAGGAGTGGAGGGGGGAGGGGGGGGGGGGGGTCTGGGCGAAGCGACGTGTGATCCGAGAACTGCCGCTTATCTGGGTGAACGCATAAGCATTGCAATTCAGCGGGGCAATGCAGCCAGTGTCTTGGGTACACTTCCGCCTGGTAGTGATCTGGAGCAGTTGAGCTATCTATAGATCGTTTGCAACGGTATTTAGATGATTCAACTGTTTCTTCTGTATTTTACTTTAAATAATTGTATATTCTTTTTGTTAGTAATAATAATTAAAACATAATGAATACTTGCAGGATTGTAAGGAAGTTCTTGCAGATTTCCCTATCCACCGAAGCCTCAGTGTCCACCACTGAGGGACACTTGGCTTAGGCCCGTGCACTTCACTTATTCCCCGGCTTTTCTGAGCCAAGTTGATAAAAAAACATAAATATGAAAATAATAATAACATAATCTTTGTTTCAAACAACTAGCATAATATAGATAGCAATATTTGCGCTTGACTAATATCTATAAAAAAAACTAAGTCCATAGGTATATTATGTGCTCAGCCAAGGAGTGGAATGCCTTGCCAGAGTCTGAGTTTCCTGATAGCTACAGCCTAGGGGTCTTCAAGTCGCGAGGGAATAGGTTCTTCTAGGCAAGCGTGTACTATAGATGGCATCATCGCGCGCCATCAGGCGAGATCGTTGGACAAACGCGAGCCTATAACTTGTAAAAAAATTACATACAAAAATACACAGGTTTTACTGCATTATAAGATAAAATACATACAGTTATATATTGTAGGTATGCGTTGGCGCTTCCCTATAGAGTAAAAACATTCTTTTTTTGATGATAGCCAAGCGCTACTCACTTGATGGTAAGTGATAGTGTGATCAAAGATGGAGCACGCTTGCCCAGAAAGAACTTATACACTCTGGCCTTGAAGACTCCGAGATTATACTGGTTAGGAAAAACATACGCCGGAAGTGAGTTCCACCCTTACTTGTGCTAACAAGAAAAGTTGAAGCAAATCGCAAGGTGGTTTGCCGATCAAGTGTGGGTGGTACTTCTCGGTACGTCTGCTGGTCCGGTGTTGGAAGGGGAAGGTGGGATAAGGGCATGAAGATCTTGCGTATATTCACCAAAATTAATCTTGTAAAAAACTGAAAGTCTGGCTACATACACAGTTCCTGCAGGGCAGAAATCAGGAGCGAGCAAAATATTCTAATGCTTTGCAGGCGCCTGGAATAGGATACTGGAGTCATAATATGCCTGTAATTTACCTACAGTAACAGTTAGACTGCAACATCGCGCGCCATCAGGCGAGATTGTGGTCAATCGCTAGCCTATAATTTATATCATCATCATCATCATCTCAGCCCATATCCACCCACTGTTGGGTATAGGCCTCTTTGTTATCACGCCTCTCTCCCCGGTCCTGTGTCAAGCGCATCCATTACCTTCCCGCAACTCTCGCGATGTCGTCCGACCATCTGGCTGGTGGTCTGCCAACTGGTCTGCACCCTTCTTGCGGCCACCACTAGGCTGCTGCCCTCGTCCATCTTCCGTCTTTTCTCCTTGCCAAGTGTCCTGCCCATCTCCACTGCAGCTGGTTGATCCTTCTACCCACATCCACGACTTTGGTTCTGCGTTGTATTTCGATGTTGGGTATGTAGTCCAACAGCGAGATGCTTATCATGGCATGCTCCATTGCTCTCTGAGCAACTCTAATTTTGAGACAAGTTCGTTCGTGAGCGGCCGAACTGAGATTAGAGAGGTATATTTGTATCATTTCCACGCGAGATCTTAATTCTGCGCGGGACATATTACTAGGTTTTTCGAATAGTTTTCTAGAACCATCTTTCATCTGAACTCAGGTTAAGAGGCATTTCACGTTTATGCGCGAATATCGAAGATTTGAGACGCCTCATTTACTATCTAAGTAATAATCTAATATTGTTGAATACATTAAAATAGGGTCAATCCATTGTATTGCCACATAATGAAACACATTTTCAAAAACATTTGTTTAATTTGTGATGATTAATTTCCCACAGCTAGTTTCCTGAACAGAGTTAATTTTAGACTTCTATATCCATGTTCACATACACCACTATGAAAACGATGTAAAAGTTAATCACAGGACCTCCACTGCTGATCAAACTCCTGCCCCATACATTTCTAGAGCGATCAATCTTGTATGGCCTGCACCCAACGGCTCCTATCTACCTTTATCAGGTCGTCTTTCCATCTAGTGGACTGACCATATATTCATAAAATCTAGGAACCTACCTACCTAGCCTTATTAAATATTGATATGACAGACAGAGGACAAAAGTATTTATTTTACCCGTTTTCCTTTAAAGGAGTCACAGAGCAGTAACGCGCGGTCGGGCTATTGTAGCTAAAAATATAATTTAAAACTTGGAAAAGAGTTTTCTTCCATCATCATATCAGACAGACGACGTCCACCTCTGAACATAGCCCTCCCCCATAGATTTCCAGAGCGACCGATGGTCTTGTGCGTCCTGCATCAATTTCTTCCATACCTTTGCAGAGAGAAAGAAGGGCCAATCTGTTATACTCTTTTGATACAACATAATACCAGCGTATAAAAACTTTGAGATCAAGGAACAAAAAAATCGCAAGTTAACGTAACACTTAAAATAAGACGCACAGAAAATAGTGGTTCGCCCCGAACTGAGATCTCGCGAGTCTCCCATAAAAACAAAAAAATATTATTCGTAATCTTTGACGTTCAAAATAGTGCCACGATATACATAACCAATTTACTTGATCTACAGTTTCATTCAAATTACAGGTAACGGGACTTCATGTAAATTGGTTCCCCTTTTTTGGGGTAGAAGATGCAGTTAATCTGGATTTCAGACTTTTGCCTATATTTGTGTCACTACGGCTACACCAATACCAAATTTCAGCATTGTGAGATCACTGGTGAACCCTGTGAATTTTGTCAAAGTTTTGTTTTTATTAAGGCTAATACTACAAGGACAAAAACTACAAGGATTAAACTAAAAATAAAATCAGGGTTGAAATGTACTAATTATCTTTCATTTGACGTTCCACTTGACCTAATAACCGCATTTTCATTAATTTTTACCCCTCTGGAGCCCCAATATCTCAGCAAACCCCCAACATTTTTAACTCATTTAGACACACCAAAATTGTGCCATCACTACCTACCTACCTACCTATGTATCAAATTTCACGATGATCGGATCAACGCTTCGAAAGTTATTCTCGGACAAACAAACATACATACATACATATATACTTAAATACATACATACATACAATGCCGATCTGCCCAAGTTGATTTGGAGATCTCGCTTCGCTCGATCAACAATTATAATTAATTGAACTGGATTGGGTGAAAAATAGATGCTACCATTTTGATGCCAAGAATGACTAATTATTGCATTGTAATTATCTGTAATGTTATATTTGTGAGTAAATTAATAAATAATTTGAATTCAACGTCAATTCCTTCTTTCTGGTGTAAACGAAATTTCCTCGTATTATTATGTGCCGAGGAAAACACTGATTTACGAGATACCAGCACATGTCCAAAAGAGACTATTGTAGTGTGGTTAGCTTTGTGGTCAGGTGGCGTCATTGGGCCATTCATTTTTGAAAATGATGAAGGCGTGACTGTGACAGCCATCGATGCTATCAATATGCCTATTACACAATACTCTCAAGGTCTAGTGGCTAAATGGAGCAGTCTCGACAGAATATCAGCGCTTACCATCACGGCGGGAATAATCCTGAGTCGAGTCTCATTTACTGGTGTAGCACACAGCACAGCACAGTATCTACCGAGTTCTCCCTTATTTTTGTTTATGTTTTACGTTTATACTGTTTAATTTTTAAAATTTAACTGTATATTATTATTTATACTAAAAACGGGATATTTACCATGATTTGTGAGTGTTTGAGTATCCCGATATTTCGGCGCAGTTGCATGCGCCATGATCACGGGTAAACTGAAGTCTTTGCGAGTAGGTAGTTATTGACAGATATAACGATCTACCTTCTTTCTTAGTCTCTTATTAGGAATGAATTCGCTAATTCTATTACTACCACCGGTTTCATACTCGATCATAACTCGATTCCGACACACAACACTCATGGTATCAGGACGCGTAATTGACACTTCACTTCTTCGGTTCTACACATTCTCACTACAGGATTCCAGGCTCCAAATAATTGAAAACCATCTTCACCACAGAACACAAAAAAACAATAGAAGTCGTAAGTAGGCAGGGCCCGCGTAACACCAAGTACGCGGAGTTCCGCGCACTACAAGCTTCGCTCACTTCAGTCGTGTTTCAATTACTGTGGGGTTAAACGTACTTCAAAAAAATATAAAAATGCCATATTGTACCGTTTTGGAGGGTAAATATTATAGCCGAACCAAAAATTTAACAAAAGGGGGCATATCCTATCACCGGTAAGTATTATTTTATTGTTTTTTGTTAGTTTTGTTTAAAATGCAAAATCGTCAAACAAAATAGACTGTGAATCATACTCCTTAAGGTCGCGTTTCTCTTAAACCTCAACTTACGCTACTCAATTAGGCATGTGACCCCAATATACTGATGAATGTGTTATCGATAGCTTTAATTAGTTACCCCCTATTAAAAGGTGTATAAGTTTTAGGGCGTTAATTCCTTGTTGTTTTATTGATGACTTTCTGAATGTATTTTAGACCTATGGTGTGAAATAATATAATAACTTCTGTTTTCAGTTTCCCCAAGGCGCAAGACATAAAAAAAATAAAAAAACGTACAACTTATGAGTCATCCAGCATACAGAGTCATGACCTGGCACCGTGTGATTTTTTTCTGTTTCCAAAAATTAAGAACCAATTACCCGATCAACGGTTTTCATCACCAGAAGAGGCTGTCGAAGAGTATGAATAACATGTATCTGACGTCACCACCGGAGGGGTGGAACAAATGTTTTCAAATTTTTTTCAATCTTATGAAAAAGTGCATTGACGCAAAAGGAGAATATTTTGAGAAACAATAAATTCATTTTTGATCAATATTAGTATTTTTTTATTGATTCCGGAAACTTTTAGTGTGCCCCTCAAATAATAATTCAGTATATAATATTCCAGTAATATAATATTTTTATAAGTAAGTATTTATGAGTTGGATACCCGTGATTATGTTAAGAAAGAAAGACAAGAAAAGCTTTTTATTTCGACCACCTCAAATAATATAACCTGACGTACCTATTTCGTTACCCGTAGTAGGTAGGTGATAATCGATAACGATACATTCATCTTGTATACTCATTGGTACATCATTAAGTGAGTAGTTATTGTTATCACTGTTGTTTGAGCATGCCAATGCCTTATCGATCTTATACTTTGCTGTTAGAGACTATAACAAAAATCGTTAGCGACAGCGCCATCTGTTGTTGAGTGGCTTTGTTTTGTCGGTAATCAAGTAACAGCCATTGCATTATCAGTCTTATTCCTAATTAATAGAGACTAAAATAAAAATATTTTCTAAAGCGCCATCTTTTGCCGAGTAGAAGAAGTAAACTTTAATTTTTTGTTACTGTTAATTTTATCGAATTTTAAACCATGTTCCATAGTAGCTAAGGTTTAATATCCGTTAAATTGGTGTTTCGTTCGCATAGTTATCGTCAGTAAACGTGTGTCTTATGTATTGGTATTAAGGTTGTTTTTCCTGTAACATGGGCAACATTTTTTTTGTCCTATGCGTGCGGTAGACTCACAACAAGTCAACCCTCACTAAAATTGAGCTGACCCACAACGGTCCGATGAATCTTTAATTCGGCTGCCTCACCTCGAACGAGTGACAGCGCAACGCATATTATTACCAAAACAACCCATCCAAAATCGGTCAAAAGCATTCCAAACTCGTGTATCGTGTGTGGATTTATTCAGACTATCTTTGTGCAAATGTATTAACAAACAATCAAGTTCCACCGGCCGGTGTGCGTGTGATAAGTGCCGCCAGCATTGCCCAGCAACAGGCAGCAAGCAAGCGCGCGTTGAGGAAGGTGATCTTCTGTTGGTGTTCCAGGTATGTGCGCATTATATTGTTACCTGGAGGATACTTTTTATCATACATAAGGCTACACGGCGATTGCTATCTACATATCAAAGGTAATCGACCCAGTGTGACCCAGGCCAAGCCTGTACGTCACATCTTTTTGGTGCCGAAACCAGGGAATTCCTTCATTGTTTAAATTAAACATCTAAATTGCTTTAGTATAGTCTGGTATTTTCAAATCATCGGTATAATTCGTGTTTTTGAAGTCAACTCGGTTCTTTTCCATTCCGCCATTTTGTGGCAAACTCAAAGATTGAAGTGGTTCCGTTGATTATCTTAATCGGAAACATCTGGATACAATTTAATTTTTATGAAAGGCCAAGTTTTAAGTCGAAAAATTTAAAACAAAAAAGCTCGTCCGGCAGTGATGTGACTCGACTACGTTGCTCTCAGCGCATGGCATCAACCTTATTACTACAGAAGTATCACTTCATATCGTTTAATTAGGTAGTCATATCAAGATCATTAATCATCATCTTTTGATGCTGTTATTTTATTCGGCTTGGTATAATATCTATTTAATATTCATTCTTCTAGCGTTTGATATATTCTCCATCGTGAGCGATTGTTCTCGAGTAGTCGGGTTATACGTTTTGTAACATAATATTGGTAACTTTCGTAAACAATACCTACCATATTTTTTTTTTGTGAATACATTAGTCGTTTATATATATTAGAACTTACCTGAGGACTCGTACGTAACATATTTATATTAAACCTACTCGTATTTAACGATGTCTTTTTGTCCTAAGAGTAAACGTAAATTAAGTAAAACAAAAACTTTACAATCCAAGTCGATTGATGACGGGTACTCTGTGATGGATTTACCGTCACTACGAAGGAAGCGTACCATTGTTTATAATCGCATAGCGAAAACATTAGATTTGAGTTCAGCCGCGTTGTCAGACGCCTTAAAGCATAATTTGTTCTTTTCTTATTATGAGGACGTAAAGAGTAATGTAAGTAAATTCGAGGAACTTCATTTCGTCATTCTTGACCTGTCAGATAGACTTGAAGAGGATCAAAAAATACAGGAGTCGTTTGATGAAATGTATTTTAAAATAAAATCGGCATATCGCCAAATTACAAAACTTCAATCATCATCATCATCATCATCAGGCGAGAGGAATGTTACGTCTCAAATTAAATTACCTAAGATTTCGCTACCCGTATTCGCTGGTGATATAAAACAATGGCCAGAGTTTATCGATAAATATAATACGCTCATTCATAATTGTCCTTCATTAGGTAACACCGAACGTTTTCACTATTTGGTATCGTCATTGCGCGATGATGCCGCTAGTGTCATTAGGACTTTTCCTATGGCGGGGGATCATTACCAGGACGCGTATGATTTTCTGGTGGCGCGGTACCAAGATGAACGTGAACTAGCGTTTACTTGTTGGCGTGACATTTTAAATGTTACTCTAAGGCTCGCAAACGTGCAGGAATTTCGTCGGTCATTGGATTCTATTGATGAAAATTTATGCATTCTTAAACGTTTGAATCTACCTGTGGACCAATGGGATTTCATATTGAACTACCATGTACTCTCAAAATTAGATTCTAAAATACGTTGCGAATTTGAGGAGCAACAAAGTGACAATAAACTTACCCCATTTGTGGAACTTAAAAGGTTCTTACAGGTAAAAGTTGATGCGCTCTTACGTAACGCTCATTTTTCTGAACTTACAAAGCAATCTGGCGTCGTGGTAAGAGAATCTGTAAAAGCTACCCAGGTGCAATCTACATCGAAACGACCGTATTATAATGTGAATCATACACTGCTCGCATCGTCCTCTGAAGAAGACACATCGAAAAACGCAATTCAATCAGTGACATCAAAGTTTGGTTATAAATGTTCGTTTTGTGGAGAGGCTCATAGTATAACACAGTGTAAAGAATTTCTGCAAAAATCGTTGGCCGAACGCATGGATATAGCATCCTCTAAACAATGGTGTTTCAATTGTTTAAAATCGTCGCACCACTTGAAAGATTGCATGTCAATATTCTCATGCCAAAAGTGTAGACGTAAACACCATACACTTTTGCATAACGACGACACGAAACCAGTGCCACCTAACTCTGCTTTGATAACGAGCCATAATTCTCCCGCTCCTGTTTCACCGGCGAACATGACTGTGCTCCTCGCCACGGCGTTAATACAGCTTCAAAATTCTGATGGAAATTTCATGACCTTCCGGGCTTTATTGGACACAGGTAGTCAAAACAACTTCATCACCGAAGATGCAATCCGACTATTAAAATTTACGCCTTCTGCAACCAGCGTTCATATCAACGGGTTAGGAGGTGCAGCAGCTAATGTGCAGGGTCGGGTTTTATGTACTATAGGTATGAACGAGAAGTCCTTGTTCAACTTAGACTTGCATGTAATCAGAACCATTTGCAGTGATCAACCCATAGCTAAACTGAACCGTACAGGCTGGATGCATATTCAAGACCTAAACTTAGCAGATCCCGGTTTCGATATTCCTGGCCCAGTTGATGTTTTACTTGGTGCAGATGTTTTCGCAGAATGCTTGCTCGGCGAACGTATAAAGGGTACCTCAAACCAACCGCCAGCTTTCAGCTCCATCTTTGGTTGGTTGCTATTAGGTAAGTCACCTATAGGCAGCCACTCGTTATTAACTTTACAATCTAGTGGTGACAGCGAACTTACTAATTTAGTACAGCAATTTTGGGATCTTGAGAGTCTTCCAACCGCTTCAACGTTAACATCAGATGAGTTGTTGTGTGAGCAAAAGTTCCAAACAGAACATTCACGTGACACATCAGGTCGGTACATCGTAAAGCTTCCTTTCAAAAATGATACTGAACCCGTTTTCCATGGAATTAGAAACATAGCTTTGCGACGGTTCCATGCGATTGAGCGTCGCTTAACTCGCGACCCTAAACTTGGCCGTCAATATTCAGAATTTATGACCGATTATCTTACTAGCGGCCACATGTCCTTGGTATCTACAGAGGACTTAGATAAGGGTAAATATTATATCCCCCACCATTGTGTCACAAATCCTGGAAGCCATACCACTAAACTGAGGGTTGTGTTCGATGCTTCCGCGCGTGATTCTAACAACATGTCATTAAACGATGCCTTGTTGAAAGGTGCTAAGCTCCAAGCGAACATCAATGAAATTCTGTTACGGTTTCGTGAGTCTTCTATTGTGTTTATGGCTGATATTCAACAGATGTATAGGCAGATGTTAGTGGACCCATGTCATCGAGATTACCAAAGGATATTTTGGAGATTCTCTAAAAACGATCCCATTCAAGAATACCGTTTAAATACAGTGACGTACGGTGTAGCATCAGCTCCATTTCTTGCGTGTAGGGTCATTCAGCAATTAGTTCAAGATGAAGGAAATGCATTTCCCATTGCACACAAACTATTATCTTCCGGCACAGGGATTTATGTGGATGATATCGTAACAGGAATGGATTCATTACAAGAAGCACTTACAGCAAAATCAGAGCTCATTAATTTATTCAAATTAGGAAAGCTTCATCTGCGCAAATGGGCAAGTAACGACCAGAGGGTTTTGTCAGATTTACCACCAGAGGATTGTCTTTTGGATTTGGTCTCTTTCGATGAACCGGAACCTTTAGCTCTCAAAGTACTGGGTTTAAAATGGGATCCCAAGTCCGATATGTTCCTTTTTGAGGTAACATCTACTAATCGTCAGTGTACGAAACGAACAATTCTTAGTGAGGTTGCCAAAGTCTTCGATCCTTTAGGTTTTTTATCCCCTCTGACCATAAAAGCGAAATGCTTGATCCAGCAATTGTGGGTACTCGGTGGTGGATGGGATGATACTCCCCCTGATCATATTGTGACCTTGTGGGATGACTACCAACAGCAGATTACCCAAATCAGAGACTTGAGGATTCCTCGACGACTTACAGTTGATAATCCTAAATCTTACGAAGTCCACGGGTTTTGTGACAGTTCCGAAGTTGCGTACGGAGCTGTCCTTTATATGAGGATGACTGATCAACAAGATAATGTCCATATCGTGCCCATTTGCTCAAAAGCACGCGTGGCCCCTATCAAGAAAGTATCATTGCCTCGCCTGGAGTTGTGCGCAGCTCTACTATTAGCCAATCTGTACGACTTTTTCAAAACAACGTATAACTCACGTCAATCGCATTCAATAAACGTTAAGTTGTGGTCTGACTCCACAATCGCATTATCGTGGCTCAATTCTCACTCTTCTCGATGGGTCACGTTTGTAGCCAACCGTGTCAGCCATATTCATGACGTCACTCCTACAGATTGGTGGCATCATGTTTCGTCAAGCGATAATCCCGCAGATGTTTGTTCTCGAGGTCAACTTCCTCAGGAACTGCTGCACAACTTGTTATGGTGGGCGGGGCCCTCGTGGCTTTCACAGAACCATAGCCTACAACCAGATTCTTTTACAAAACGAGACGAAGATCCAGTAGCTCTTGAGGAGGCTAAGGTTTCAACTTCGGTCTCATTAGTGTTGCAACATACGACCACCATGTCTGACCCAGACAGTCATTATTCACCTCTCGATGAACTATTATCGAAATTTTCAAATATTGATAAAACTATCCGTGTTACGGCTTATTGTCTTCGATTTATCAATGCATCCCGAAAATTGAATACTTCCGTTAGCAACCGATATATCACTCACCATGAACGTCATGCTTCATTGATGCTTCTAGTAAAACACGTTCAGAGCAGCTCTTTCCCAGATGAAATCCTTAACTTATCTACTGACCAACCTCTAGTGAAACCATTTCGCAAGTTAAATCCTTTCATCGATGATCGTGGGATTCTCAGGGTGGGCGGACGTATATGCCATGCAGGACTAGGGTTTGAACAAAAACACCCAGCACTGTTACCCAATGACTCCCTTCTCACCAATAAACTTATCGAGTCGATTCATCGAACATATTGCCATACTGGGGTAAACACTACGCACTTCTTGTTACTTCAACAGTTTTGGATAACTTCTGCAAAACGAGCAGTCAGACGATGTCTTGCGAAATGCATTAGATGCTACCGTACCCGACCCCAACCATTACAGCCACTTATGAGTGATCTGCCCACCTATCGCGTTAATCAGGTCAAACCTTTTTCAATCGTAGGAGTTGACTTCGGTGGACCATTCCGTATTAAGCTAGGGCAACACCGGGGCGCTAAATTAGATAAAGCATATCTTTGCCTGTTTGTGTGTCTTGCAACCAAAGCTGTCCACTTGGAAGTGGTCTCCACTTTATCATCGGATGGTTTTATAGCTGCACTGCGGAGATTTGTTGGACGACGCGGTAGATGTAGTATAATTCATGCAGATTGTGGAACAAATTTTGTTGGAGCCCGGAATCAATTTATGACCTTGATGGAGACCGCGGCCGGTACAGAACACATAGATTTCAAATTCAATCCCCCGTCTTCACCACATTTTGGAGGGGTATGGGAAATCCAGATCAAAGCGGCAAAATCACACCTCTATCGGATAGTTGGTGATCAGGTGTTAACATTTGAAGAATTAGCAACTTTATTTATTCAAATTGAGGCGGTTCTCAACTCCCGACCCCTATGTCCTGTTAGTTCCGATCCGAATGATTTAACAGCATTAACTCCAGGTCACTTCTTGACCTTAGAACCATTGACAGCTGTTCCTGACAACGATGTGTCTGATGAAAAATTATATAAATTAAATCGCTGGCAACTTATACAATCCTTTCAACAAAACTTTTGGAGTCGCTGGAAGAACGAATATCTTCACACCCTAACTGAAAGGGCAAAATGGACTAAAAAATCTAAGCCGCTTCAAATCAATGCACTTGTACTCATTAAAGATGATATGCGAACACCGTTGCACTGGCCTCTGGGCAGAGTTGTTGAGTTACATCCTGGCTCCGATGGAGAGATCCGTGTGGCCACCGTCAAAATGGCTAACGATAATTTAGTTAAGAGACCACTGGTGAAACTATGCCCGTTACCAACGGAATAAGTCACATCATTATTTTTTATACCAACCATTTCACATCGTACCGTAGATCTAAGTTCTTACATAGTAGTATCATTATAGTATTTATTCCTTCGTATTTTTGTATATGTATATATTCGATTCCATGTAACATTCAGAAAATACCAGCTGTATTTTGGTGGGCGGGATGTTTCGTTCGCATAGTTATCGTCAGTAAACGTGTGTCTTATGTATTGGTATTAAGGTTGTTTTTCCTGTAACATGGGCAACATTTTTTTTGTCCTATGCGTGCGGTAGACTCACAACAAGTCAACCCTCACTAAAATTGAGCTGACCCACAACGGTCCGATGAATCTTTAATTCGGCTGCCTCACCTCGAACGAGTGACAGCGCAACGCATATTATTACCAAAACAACCCATCCAAAATCGGTCAAAAGCATTCCAAACTCGTGTATCGTGTGTGGATTTATTCAGACTATCTTTGTGCAAATGTATTAACAAACAATCAAGTTCCACCGGCCGGTGTGCGTGTGATAAGTGCCGCCAGCATTGCCCAGCAACAGGCAGCAAGCAAGCGCGCGTTGAGGAAGGTGATCTTCTGTTGGTGTTCCAGGTATGTGCGCATTATATTGTTACCTGGAGGATACTTTTTATCATACATAAGGCTACACGGCGATTGCTATCTACATATCAAAGGTAATCGACCCAGTGTGACCCAGGCCAAGCCTGTACGTCACAATTGGTTTTATGGTTTTAGGCCTCTTTGAACGTTCTCTTTCAACCAATTATAACTTTTATTTCTAAGTTTGCTAGTTTTTACATGTGTGAGTTTAGCTACACTGGTTTTCTTAGTAAAAAGTCATCATGCTAGTTCTATTGTTTTTTATGTTCTGTGATCTTCACGATTGAAATTCTTGTGTTTGGCAATCTCAATTGCCTCTTGAACTAGTCTTGGCATGTAATGTCGCTCAGTTGAGATTACTTGTAGGTTGTGTAGCTCGATCCAGTGGTTTGAGCCTGAGTCCAGCAGATGTTCCGCTATGGCAGACTTTTGTCTATCAGCATTCTTCACCGCCCTGATATGTTCCTTCACCCGACAAGCTATTGTGCGTTTGGTTTGACCAATATAAGAACTCCCACAGCTACAGTCTATTTTATACACTCCTGGTTTTTCTAGTGGAAAACAATCTTTTGGTGAGCGCAGGTAGTGTGTAATTTTCTTTAAAGGAGTAAAGATGGTCTTAAGTGAAAATTTTTTCTACAAAAAATTTTTACTTAAGACCATCTTTACTCCTGTTGCGATTTTATCTGTCACTCCTTTAACATATGGCAGAAAAGCAGGTTTTCGTTCCACTCTGCAACTGTGGGCTTTAGGTCTTGGTCGAGCTGGTAAGGACCGCAGTTTATAACCAATCTTCACCAACACATTTCGGACATGCGTCAATTCACTCTGAATGTGATCCTCATCACACAGGTCGAATGCACGATTGGTAAGTGATGTTACCGCTGAATTAAGTTGTCGAGGGTGATAATGTGATTCCGCATGTAGGTATCGGTCCATATGTGTAAGTTTTCTGTAAACTAAATGGCACAAACTACCATTCTCTCGAACCTGAACCAATACGTCCAAAAACGCCAAACGTCGATCACATTCTTTCTCGTACGTAAATCTGATCTTACTATGTACGAGGTTAAAGTTCCACTTCAGCTGTTTTTCCTTCCAAAATACAGAAGACGTCATCCACGTACCTCTTCCACAACTTAATTGGTAAAGGGGCAGACGAGATGGCTATATTCTCGTAATACTCCATCCAAATGTTGGCCACCACGGGAGCAACAGGCCTACCCATGGCTACTCCATCTATTTGAAGATAGTATTGCCCTTTATATATGAAGAAGTTGGTGAAAAGAACATGCTCCAGAAGCTTGACATACTCTGCCGGAATACCGTCTTGCTTTATTTTTGCCTCAACTACCCTCATACAGTCAGCCACGGGGACATTCGTAAAAAAGGGATTCTACGTCAAAACTGACCATCACCTCATTATCATGTACCTCTGTCTCCTTAAGGATCTGTATGAAATGCCGCGAGTCCTTTACAAAAGACGATGTTCATCCCACCGTTGGCGTCGGTTGTAATACTTTAGCTACATGTTTCGCTAATTCATAAGTAGTAGAATCAATTTGACTCACTATAGGTCGTAGCGGGGCATTCTGCTTGTGTACCTTTGGCAGACCATACAGTTTAGACGGCTGGACGTTTCTTGGTCGTAAGAGAAAATTGGTAACTTCCTCACCTATGGCGTGTTGACACTCACACACATAGCATCACCTTGTTGCGAATTAACCCGGGTTTCGCCACAGTCTGTGAAGCCTGACCGGCCTTTGACCACGACCTTTTTCGCACGTTCTTGTCGTACGTGATCCACTTTTCATCACCAGTTATCATCTTCTTCAAAAATGGTTCGGTTTCATTACGTCGTAATAAAGAATCACAAATGAGTACACGGTTCATTAGGTTTCTTTCAATGAGCTCGTGGGGTACCCAAATATCGAGCTTTTCTGTGTACCCAGTTTTTTTCAAATGCGCCAAAACTGTTTTATGGTCAATTCCCAGGTCTTCAGCTACGTCGTAACTACTGATATGCCGATCTTGCTCGACTTTTTCAAAAATGGCATCAATTTAATCCGCAATAGGGCGACCAGAGCGACGTGCATCTTTGACATCAAAAATTCCGGATTGAAAACGCTTAAACCAAATTTTTTCTACTCTCACAGACACTGCACTAGGTCCATAAACATCGCAAATTTTTTTCGCGGCTTGCGTTGCATTTTTATCTTTTTTGTAGTAAAATTTTAAAATGTATCGAATTTCTTCATTAGATTCACTCATCTTTACAGTACGAAAAACAAATAAAAAACACACATTTTCCTAATTTGAATTTGAATTTATCTTCTTTAAAATGTAAACTTTGAATGATACCAAAACCAGCCAGATACAAATAGTATAGCCAAAGAGATTTTATTACAAGTTCATACATACTATAATGCGAAAAGACTTTTTCCCCAACCTATTATATGACAGAGGCTAAGATCCAAAGTCTCGAACACTGCCTTAAAGTTGCAAGCCTATCGATCTTTTACAGGATACATTATAAAGAATGTGCCCAGGAACTACATGATCTGATCCCGCCATCTCCTTTCCATCAATACCAAGGTAAGTACCCTTCGAGTTGTAAAACATCGAGCTTCTTTTAAGTACAACGCAATCAAATAATACGGCCATTTACGAATATTCCGCATATTTTGACACTCGCAAATAAATCAAACACTGTATCTAACTTCTCGTTGACCTAGAATCATATTCAAGAATCAATGCATCAAAGCCCAAATAAAGGGACAGATCGTTATTTTGTATAGATATATGATGAGACTGAAAAAATCTTTTACGGAACCCTCAGAGCGCGAGTTACACTCGCACTTGTCCGATTTTTTTTCTAATAATTGAAGCCATATCGACTTGTATAACAGGGTATGGTCGCAGGCCTCCCTGCCTGTCATGGCTCCCACACATTAACAGTCCGCCTGCAGTCTCTGGTCTTATCGAACGGCCTGCTGTCCTAGGTCAATACCGTCTACACACTAAAGCAATTATTGTCTGCCGTTAATGGCCTGGTAATACCTCTGCGACTAGCAGTTGGGAATCGGCAGTTTCCCACCGTAGCACCGCCTGCCGGCAATGATCTGATACCGATTTTTTTATAATACTTATATGGCAAACGAGCATGCAGTCCACCAGATGTTAAGTGGCTACTGCAGCCCATGAATATCCACATAGAATTCAAAACAAGGTATTATTTTGTCTTGATCTCTATGTGGATACGTTGCCATACTATAGGACTAGCTGTTATGCCTATGTGCCAGTAATTACAGGAACATACCATCACCATCTAACCGGAACACAGCAGCACAAGTACTGCTATTTGGCGGCAGATAAAGGTAAGGCGGTGGTGCCCACTTCCTCGAGCCCGTTCACAAAAGCTCTACCACCTGATAAAAACGGTTTGAGCGGTCACACTCTAAACAGGCAGCAGTCATTCACAACGCAGCAGCTTTGCGCGTAGTTGTTGTTCAGAGGGCAACATTATGTTACGTAAAAAACGATGTGCTCTTTTGCTACTCCATTTACTATCATCTTCAGAGAGAAGATATTGGATTGCTTAATATGCTAACAAATTGTTGTCAGCGTCATCCTTCAATCGCTTATTGTGATAAGAATCGTCTTTCGCTTTCCACAAACATGGGAAACTTCTATAAAGTTCAATAAAAATAAGTAAGACACAAATTGAGGTTTCTTGTGCAATTTGGCGAATAAATCAAACAAGTCGAATAACCTAAAACTGACGACGCTCAACTGACATTAGATTACGGATGACAGGCGGCCGGCCGAATGCCTGCTAATGTGTGTTCATTTGGCCTCAAGGCCACGGACTGTCCGGCCGATATCCTTCGACGCAGGCTCGCGTCGCCGAACGTCTACACACTCGCAGTTCTCAAAACCGTAAGAAAAACTGTAAGTGTGGGGTGTATAACGATTAACTGACAGGCTGATATCGTCAAACGGTCTGTTAATGTGTGGGACCCTTCAGATTAGGAGGCTTAGGTTATAGCGGCCATACCTACACTTTACGACAGTCGCACCCGTCGGGCGTCCACAGACTTGGGTTGTAGGTATGCGACAGGTTTGATCGTGAATGGGGTGGTCGTAAAGTGGACCTGTATGGTAAGTGACGACAATGTGAGTGGACGAACAGTCCATGCGACCGTCGCAACGTGTATGGCCACTCTTACTCGTAGGTACCTATACGTAAAATTTGCGTGCTAGACGGACATAAGTAGGTACACTTGTAAGAGACGTCTCTTAGAACTAGTGGTTCGCCAAGAAATGAGATCTCATGAGTCTCAGATAAAAACAAAAAATATTATTTGTAATATTTTACTATCAAAATAGTGCCACGAAGTGATAACCAAATTACTTGACCTACATTTTAATTCAAATTACAGGTAACGAACGTTCATGTAATATGGGTAATCTTTTTTGGGGTAGAAATTGTAGTTTTTCTGGATATCAGACTTTTCCCTATATATGTGTCACTAAAGCTACACGCATACCAAATTTCAGTACTGTGCGGTCACTGGTGTATCTTCACACGTGTGAATTTTGTCAAATTTCAGTTTTTATTATGGCTAATAACGTCGAAATTTCATTTCATTTATTTTCCACTGTAGGTACATTAAAGAACACTAAGTTACGTCATATTTAGAATATATCAATAAAATTTGTTAATAAAATTAAAAAAAAATAAAAAAATTCAACAGGTCACATTAAAATTACCATCATTTAAAGCTTCTCAAAATTAGTAATTACCTTTTTGTATTAATAAATTTTTATTTTTGTTCTTAAATAGATTATTTATAACTTGAGTTTTTGAGCTCGTCCGGTAGTTTATTAAAAAGTATTACACCATTGCCCAAAAAGCTTCTTGATGATTTACTTAACCTACATTTTTGGATCCGAAGTCTGCCACCATGTCTTGTACCATTTCAGTTATCAGCAGATAACGTTTCGAATTCACATACGTTCTAATTCAAATATTATACTTACAAAGACCTTTTATTAAACGTGCCACTTGACCGGATAGTCAAATTTGTTTTTTCCCACCAGAATTGTGCCACACCTAGGTAGGTAGTGATGGCACAACTCTGGTGTACTTATACCAAATTTCACGATGATCGGATAAACGCTTTGAAAGTTATCCTCGGACAAACAAACATACATATTACTCGTGCGCGATAACTTGGGACCTGCTAGGAATGCGACTCCCCGACCGCTTCCGCTGCACTTCCCCGATGGCGCCCGTATTGTACCGTTCGCATCACTATTTTTTACTAGGGTTTTTAGTCTCGTACTGGCCTACGTCACGTAACGACGCGCTCTGGAATTCTTTTAATTTTCGTTTGTGTTATTGTTTTGTTGTTTTAGTTTTTGTTGTTATAGTTTGTGTCATTGTTTTGTTGTTGTAGTTTTTGTTGGTATAGTTGTTACATATACCTAATCCTACATATTTGCCGACCTGCACGATTCTATTATTTACGACATAAAATAGAGTCAAAGTGCATCGACGGAATCAGCCGACGCTGCACCATTGCAACACGCCGGACACCGCCGCACGTCATCGGAGCGGAGCCCCGCGCACCGCGTCGCCGCCGGACTTCACTTCGGTTCACACATCGAACCCGTCAAGTAGTTATAACTTAGTTCGTAAAATCTATATTGTAAAATCCTGAATAAATTAGTATTCCAGAATCGGTTTTTTTTGGGAACCCCGGGCGTCGTTCCTATATTTGGCGCAGGCGGTAGGATAATCCGGGTCATTCCAGGAAATCCAGGAGGAAAATCCAGGAGTGATAGACTTTTCAAGGTCGAGCCGGGTCATCCACACTCAGGCGTTCATCAGAGAGACGAAACCGCCCTCTACAACGATTTGGCGATTTTAACACAAGGTTCTAGCACCCCTCAAGAATTTTATGAGAGGTGCCAAAATTTTTTTAGCACAATCATGACTTATGTGTCCTTGCATGAATCCTTGCCTACTACCATAGATGCTAAGCGGGAATTGTATAAAAAACTAACCCTCCAAGCTTTTTTACGCGGTTTGAAGGACCCTCTAGGATCACGCATTAGGTGCATGCGTCCTGAAACAACTGAAAAGGCTCTGGAATATGTGCATGATGAAATGAACACTATGTATATTCAGAGTAGGAATGTGTATTCTCCTGATAAGAAAATAGGTGATAGTCAGAGAAACCAATTTGATAATTTTAAAGTGCCCCATCAAGTTTTTCAGCCCTTCAGGCCCATGAATTTTAATATGCCTTCAGGGCCTAGCTCACAGTCTTTCAGACCACAGTTTTTACAAAGGCAGCCCCCATCATTTAAAACGCCTTTTAACCAGCCGAGAATGCCTTCACGCACTCAACAAATATTCAGTGCTCAGCCGCAAAATTATCAGCGTGGCTTTCAAATGCCTCCTAGGCCGCAACCCTCTTTTCATGGCCCTAAGCCTATGAGTGGTGTGTCACACTTTGTCACTAGGGACAGACCGACACCAGCGGGACCCAGTGGTTGGAACTGGGCTAAGCAAGGCAATCCACCCCCTTCCAATTATTTTAAAACTAAAGATGTTAATGTAAATGAGTGTTTGACTTATGACTGTGACGGTTATGAATACTATGACTATGGTGACTATGACTATTACGACGATTATTACAACGAATATTACAACTACCCCACTGACTATGACTATCCCTGCCAACCAAATAGCAGTGTTAGAGTACAGGAAGTAGATGACGAACAACCCCAGCCTGAGTCGAAAACCGAGGATTTTCACAAAGTTACGACTATAAAAAAGTCAAAATAGAATTAAATTTACAGACTCAGAGACAGTTACCCTGTATTCATATAGCAAACCCTCCATTAAATTTTCTCATTGATACAGACGCGAATCAATCATTTATTAGTCCAGAGGCTGTGGAAAATTATTTCCCACATGTACCCCTTAACTACGATCCATTCGAAGTTACAAACGTTCACGCTACTAGTAGAAATGAGTATTCTATAACTCTTCCATGCTTTTCAGAATTTAAAGATTCGGAAAATATTAAGTTATTCGTGTATAGGTTTCACAATCATTTTGACGGGTTAATAGGTATGGATTTATTAACCAAATGGGAAGCTAAACTCGACCTTAAAGATTTAGTGCTTATTACCAAAACCGCAGTGAACCCTATTTGCTTTTATAACTCGCGAAACTTGAATCTTTACGAAGATATCATACCAGCAGAATCATCAAAATTGGTTAGACTACCGATTAACGCCCCGGACGGCGAAGTTTTTATTCCGGAACAGATTATTTGTAACTGTGTGATTAGCGAGTGCTTAACCACAGTTAGTAAAAGCCGTGGTATAGTAGAGGTTTTAAATAACACCCAGAACGATATAATTTTATCGTTAGATCACGCGACGCAAGCGACCGTATTCACTATGGAGTGCACGCGCACCGAATCTATTATGTCACGCGCTAGGGATGTTACCGCGCGATTGCGAACTGACCATTTAAATGCAGAGGAAAAGGCCAACTTACTCGCTCTTTGTTCTAATTACGCCGATGTATTTTATATCGAGGGTGAAGCGTTAATGGTGGATATTCATCCAGTTATTTTGTATTACTCGCCAAGATGCATTTGTAACGACTTATCCTATCCCTTTTCTCCTTTCCGCATGCACGCGCACCTTATAGGCCGTCCCACTCTGACGTCCGACCGCCAACGCCACTCTTCAAATTCATTGGCCGCTGCCAATGAGAGACGCCTTTGAACCTCCGTGAGAATCACAACGATGCGCGCGCGTGCGACTCATTTTCTTCTATTTTGGTGGAATCCTATAAATTTCCACTAGAACTCGCTATTTATGTGTTATTGAACTAAACATGTGAACTTTCCGTGAAAAACAAGTGCTGGAAGTGTCGATACGACCTTAGCGGCTGCACGTGGCGCTAGGGTCACCCCGTTGACCTTGGCGTGGTGTCCCCAGGACACTGGCTCCTGGTATCCAGAGATCTACAGGTACGTGCATGTTCCGTTCCCCTAACGCTGCTGTATTCTATTCCTGTGATTCTTCCATTTGCAGCAGTGTGGTCGTCCTATCATTAGAAGAACGTTACAAATGCTATTGGTTTTGAGTATTCTAGGCATAGGTAAATTTCGGTCTAATTCGCAAACATACAGTCCACTTAAATCCAACCCTTGTCAGCTATCGACTCTCTAAAACAAACCCCAACGTGGAGTGAAAGATTTGAACCAGCTAGTAAATTCCTCCATAGTTTGGTCCTACGAGCCAGGATATTCCAAAAATATCCGTCTATTTTTTACGCTAAGTTTAATATACTGCCGGACAATTGAGCTCATCTCAGTCCGTCTTACGACACGATCCATTAGTACTTGTATTCACAACTTATTTAATTATTCCCGCCTATATATTTTACGTTAAATCCTACTGATAAAAAGAATAAGTTGATCATATTCTCTTGTTATTCGCACCCCGCAGGATCAACTCGTTCAATTCGCTATTTCTCGCCCCACTTTAATCAGTTTAGGACCTACGTAAAATCATCGCATTCCGCTATCACACGTTTTACAAACATATAACTAAGTTTCTATAACCGCACCGCTAACATTGTATTATTTACATTTAATACGAGTCAAAGCATAGAAGTATTCGCTCGCTCTTTATACATCTACCCGCATTTTTCATTATTTGAACGTTCTCCGCTCGCTCCAACTCGTATTTAACTTATCGCTGCACGCCGCCATACTAAACTACTAGTCAAACTGACTACCACAAAATAATATTTCATCAGTTTGTACTCAAACGCTAAACTCACGCCTACTATTTAATTAACTGTGTCATACTGGTCAATACAGAATATTGAATAGTTTGTACTGTCTCAACATACTTTCATAGTAACTATTTCGCGCTCGCTTCTATTCTGTGGTAGGCTTATTTATTTTATAACTTACCCAACTGCGCACCGCTAGGAAGATAGGTATCGTTTTCAACTTCGGTTCTATTATACTTTTTGAAGTTTTTTCTTTTGATTTCGCATTTATACCTTTTGTTGGTTGATATTCACAATGAGTAAGAGAGATAAGGGACCGAGTTCTTCTCACTCAGAAGAAGGCTACAACGAGGATGAATGTCAGCAAGCCATGCTTGAATCTAAACGCGAGATTCTATTTGCCCGCATGCAAGGAATCTATGATCTTGCTAAGAAGGTGGATGCCGATTCTACCAACCTTAAGGCTTTGCTTCACAGTGCATATAATATTGATAATTTGCATAGAGACTTCGAAAAGGTATTAGATTCATATAACGCTATTTCGCTAAAAATTAACCCAAAACACGCTATCAGGTACCAAGAATGGACGAATTTTGATATTATGTATTGTCTTGTTAAACACGTCTTAGAAACAAATTCGCCATCTAAAACATCAGTTTCGCCCCCGTATTTAGGGAAATCACAACCTAAGCTTCCTCGAATAGAACTATTGTCATTCAATGGTGATGTCCGCTCATGGCCGCTATTCTACCAACAGTTTAAATGCACTGTCCATGAAAATACATCTTTGTCAGATAGTGACAAGGTGTATTATTTGGTCGGTAAGTTGTCTGGTTCCGCCGCGTCAGTTTGCGCCCGGCTGCCCCCGACCGCAGAGAATTACCCTATTATTTGGGAGGCACTTGTGCAAAAATATGACGACCCCAGACTACTCGCTAGCTCATACCTTAATCAGTTGTTGAGTTTTAAACCGCTAGCCGCTAATGTTGCTTCCGGTCTAGAATCATTTTTAAATAATTTCGACACGTCTGTGGAAGCCTTAAGACAACTGAGTCTTGGCGACTTGACTGACTTTATGCTGTTACACCTCGCCCTCCAGAGACTGGACTCGGAGACTGTCAAGTTATTCGAAATTACGCATCGCAAAGATAAGCTTCCAACCTATTCTAATCTAATTGAATTTGTAAAGGAACAGAATAAAGTGTTATCTAGATCAGCTGTGCCTATCGTAAACCCGCAAACTCAGCACAAAGCTCGCAATGCGCACGCGCCCGTGCCTAGTACTAGACCAGGGCAAACCAAGTCATTTGTAAACACTGACCGCGTGTGTGGTGCAAGTAATGAGAATAAATGTATTTTGTGTGATCGCGATAAACACGATCACTTTTATCGCTGTTCAGCTTTTATGAAACTGACGCCACCTGATAGGTATAAATTCATTAAAGGCAATTTTTATTGTAACAACTGTTTGAGTGTGAGACATAAAACAAAGGAATGTGCTTCTAAGCACGCTTGTTCTCATTGTTCGGCCAGACACCATTCGCTACTCCATTTTAATCCGCCCGTTATCTACAACAAATCAGTCGAGAAACAACTCATTAATAAAAAATCGCACGCCAACTCGCCCGCTACCGCTCATGACCAAAGCCACACTGCGCCTAGGCATGCAATTTCTTCAGAGTCTCATACTCGAATTCACGCTAAAGACCTTGCGCCCCATGCGTATAAGGTCGATAATTCACTATCCGCACCCGATATCGATCCGAACAGTAACACATCTGTCTGTACTGTATCATATGATCACGCGTCGCAAACAATAACAACTGCGTTATTGGCAACTGCTAAAATAAAGGTTTTAGATAATTTTAATCGCCCTCACTTTTTGAGATGCTTGGTCGATCCCGGCTCTCAAAGTGAGTATATTTCCGCTGCATGTAGTAAGCGCTTATCGCTTCCTATTTCCACGCAAAGCCGCTTTTCTAAAGTCCAAGGTATAGGAGGGGCCTCTCAGAAAATTCTGGGAGTAACCTCACTTCGCTTCACTTCTCGCTTTGAGGACGGACATGAGTACCACATCCAGCCCATGGTGGTGGATAGTATCACGTCGCAGCTGCCCGACTCGCGCGTCGACGTCAGCTCTCTTCACCACATACGTAATCTACCCATGGCTGATGATGACTTTTCCGAGCCTGGTCCTATTGACCTACTTTTAGGTGTGAACTTGTATTGTCAAATTCTCCTATTTAATAAAATTACCGCTGATAATAATTTACCCGCTGCCTTGGAAACAACTTTAGGTTACATCGTTATGGGAAACGCACCCGTTCTATCCCCGCGCTCCATTTCACATACCTTTTGTGCATTTACGAATGACCCGCTACACCAACTCGTGGAAAGGTTCTGGTCCACTGAGGAACCACCTTCCCAGTTGTTCTTAAGTCCTGACGATCAACGCTGTGAAGAAATTTACACTTCGACTACTACTCGAAATGACGATGGTAGTTATGTAGTCCAGCTTCCATTTAAAGACGACCCGCAAAAGCTAGGTAACTCCTACATTATCGCTAAGAAGAGGTTTTTATGCCTCGAGAGAAAGTTTTTACGATCACCGGACTTAAATAAAAAATATAATGAAATAATTTATGATTATCTAGACAAAGGTATTTTAACGCGCGTTCCTGTTGACGATTGTACTTCTCCAGGTTATTACCTACCGCACCATCCTGTAGTTCGGGACGACAAGTCTACGACTAAGGTTCGCATCGTCTTGGACGGCAGCGCCTCGACTGATTCAGGGCTGTCTCTTAACGATATTTTATATAAGGGCTGCAACTTGCAAGCCGATATATTTAACATTTTATTAAATGTTCGCATACATCGTATCGCCTTTTTCGCTGACGTGAAGATGATGTATTTATGTATTTATACGCACCCCTCGCACCGCTGTTATCAACGGATCTTATACCGGTTCTCACCGGACGTTCCGCTGGAAACGTTTCAATTCGAACGTGTTACTTTTGGCCTCCGGTCTTCTCCTATGTTGGCGCTGCGCACTTTACGTCAACTGGCTCAAGATGAAAGACAAAGATGGCCTCTTGCCGCTGACGTCATAACTCGTGATTTCTATATGGACGACTTAGCGTCTTCTGCTTCTTCTGTGAATCAAGCAGCCAAGATTGCACAAGAGTTGATTCAGATGTTTAAAGCTGGTGGATTCGACTTAGTAAAGTGGACTAGCAGCTCATCTGAGCTGCTACAACACATACCCGTTTCTCACAGACAGTCTGAATCCATTTCGTTCGATGAAGATGACACGTTCAAGATATTAGGGCTACGTTGGCTCCCCGCATCCGATAATTTTATCTTTTTGACCTCGGTCCCGCCATCTGTTTTTACAAAACGCGCTATTTTATCTATGACCGCTCGTCTGTACGATGTCTTAGGACTCGTCGGACCCGTAATTCTTTACGCTAAACTGATAATCAGGGAACTATGGCTTTTGAACATCAATTGGGATGACAAGCTACCCTGTGATATCATCGCTCTATGGCAAAGATATTTATCTGAGCTACCACTAATCTCGCACCTCAAATTCCCTCGCCACGTAGGAATTGAGGAAACCGGTTCTAAAATCACGCTTATCGCATTTTCGGACGCAAGTGAAAAGGCTTACGGCTGTGTATTATACCTACATGTCTCTAATGGTCACCAGCCACCTTTAATCTCGCTTTTGTGCTCGAAGTCCCGCGTCGCATCAGCCAAACCAACAATCACGCTGGCTAGGCTTGAGTTAAACGGCCTAGTGCTTCTCGCTAAGGTATTACGCGCTGTTTATGATTCGCTATCCGCTCGTTGTCATATAGATAACGTTTTTATATTTTCTGACTCGACCGTCGCTTTATGTTGGGTAACTTCCTCTCCGCATAAGTTTCAAACTTACGTCGCAAATCGCATATCAGACTTCCAATCTACTTCGCCATCGCAAAATGTATATCACGTCGCAGGCGTTGAGAACCCTGCTGACTTAGTTTCTCGCGGGCTCCTGCCCTCGCAGATTTCAAATAATGAACTTTGGTTCAAAGGACCTGCCTGGATGTCCTCGCCTCTCGCTGATTGGCCAGTTGAGATTTATTCCCATTCCCAAAATCAATTGCCTGAAGAGAAAACTGTTTCTCATGTCACTGTGGCGAAGGAGGAGAATCTTCTCATAACGTTAGGTTCTAAGTTCTCCTCTTGGCTGAAATATATAAGATCCACCGCTATCGTACTTCGATTTTTGAAAGTACTTCCTCGCAATGAAACAATCACAGCTGAGGATTTAGAAATTGCTAAAAATAAAATTATTCAGGCTGTTCAGCAAAGTAATTTCGCTAGTGATATAAAAAACATTCAGAAAAATAAGTCTTGTTCTACCGCTTTAAGGAAGTTATCACCATTCATTTCTGATGGAGTTGTTCGAGTCGGAGGTCGCCTCTCATATTCAAGTCTGGACTTTGATCAGAAACACCCCGCTCTCATGCCTAAAAATGGGCATATCTCAGAACTGATTGTCGATTGGTACCATCGTGAAAATAGTCACGCTGGACCACAATTGCTGATGTCAGTATTGCGACAAAAATATTGGTTTTTATCAGCTAGGCGCTTAGTGCGCAACCGCATTCACAAATGTGTTAGTTGTTTTAGGCTTAACCCTAAACCTACTTTTCCCGCTATGTCAGATCTACCCAGCTGTCGCGTCGAATCATGCAAGGCTTTTACGCATACAGGTGTCGATTACGCTAGCCCGCTATATATAACGACGATTAGGAAACGAGGTGTACGTAGCCAGAAGGCTTATCTCTGTGTCTTTGTGTGTTTAGTCACCAAAGCTATACATATAGAACTAGCGTCAGATCTTACTTCTGCTACATTCTTGGACGCGTTCAAGCGCTTCTTATCTAGACGTGGTCCATGCAATTTTATATACAGCGATAACGGCACCAATTTCATCGCATCAGAATCCTACTTAAAGGAACTGTTTACATTTTTAAAATCTGACGAATATTATAAAACATTTAATAATGAACTCGCTAAACACAACATCATTTGGAAAAGGTCACCGCCCCTAGGAAGCCATTTTGGTGGAATTTGGGAAGCGAATATAAAGAGTATCAAGTCTCTTCTCTTTCGTGTGATCGGAAAGCAGATCCTCACCTATGAGGAAATGCTTACGGTGCTTAACCAGGTCGAAGCTGTACTAAACAGCCGACCTTTGTACGTTCTAAGCTCCGACCCTTCGGAGCCGACGGCATTAACACCGTCGCACTTTCTCTCAACTAAACCGCTAGCTTTTCTACCCGCAGCTGATATGAGTGGAGAACGAACAAATCTTTTGTCTCGACATTCTTTGATGGACTCTTTAGTCCAAATATTTTGGAAACGATTCAAGAATGAATACCTCCATAATTTGCAAATGCGCGAAAAGTGGAACACCGCTAGTAATCCACTCACAGTAGGAACTATTGTTCTTTTAAATAACGAAAACGCACCTCCATTATCTTGGAAAATCGGAAGAGTTTCAGAGGTTTTTCCCGGTAAGGACGGACGAATTCGTTGTGCGCGAGTAGAAACGTGTGATAGCGCGTATGTCAGGCCGACGACAAAATTGTCGCCGCTCCCTATACAGTAGGGTGACCATGCGCTTTCAACATTTTCGGATATTCTTATCCAACCCCGCTATTTTTTAATTTGTTTTTCCGCTATATATTTAAACCGCAAACCGCTATTCACATCGATATTTTATATTTATCTCGCTACGCTATTTTATAATTCTTTCGCTTTCGAAGGAATCCTTCAAGGAGGGGGAGATGGTGGATATTCATCCAGTTATTTTGTATTACTCGCCAAGATGCATTTGTAACGACTTATCCTATCCCTTTTCTCCTTTCCGCATGCACGCGCACCTTATAGGCCGTCCCACTCTGACGTCCGACCGCCAACGCCACTCTTCAAATTCATTGGCCGCTGCCAATGAGAGACGCCTTTGAACCTCCGTGAGAATCACAACGATGCGCGCGCGTGCGACTCATTTTCTTCTATTTTGGTGGAATCCTATAAATTTCCACTAGAACTCGCTATTTATGTGTTATTGAACTAAACATGTGAACTTTCCGTGAAAAACAAGTGCTGGAAGTGTCGATACGACCTTAGCGGCTGCACGTGGCGCTAGGGTCACCCCGTTGACCTTGGCGTGGTGTCCCCAGGACACTGGCTCCTGGTATCCAGAGATCTACAGGTACGTGCATGTTCCGTTCCCCTAACGCTGCTGTATTCTATTCCTGTGATTCTTCCATTTGCAGCAGTGTGGTCGTCCTATCATTAGAAGAACGTTACAAATGCTATTGGTTTTGAGTATTCTAGGCATAGGTAAATTTCGGTCTAATTCGCAAACATACAGTCCACTTAAATCCAACCCTTGTCAGCTATCGACTCTCTAAAACAAACCCCAACGTGGAGTGAAAGATTTGAACCAGCTAGTAAATTCCTCCAGTTAACGTTCACGAATAAAATTAAGCATAAAATTAGGACTCATGACGAAATACCCGTTTACACAAAGAGCTATCGTTACCCTTACATACATCGTGAGGAAGTCCAGGATCAAATATCTAAAATGTTAGACCAGGGTATTATCAGACCATCGGAGTCTGCGTGGAGCTCACCTATTTGGATTGTTCCGAAGAAGATGGACGCTTCGGGTAGACAAAAATGGAGATTAGTGATAGACTTTCGTAAGGTTAATGAAAAGACTATTGACGACAAGTATCCCATTCCCAACATCAACGACGTACTTGATAAGTTAGGGAAATGTCAGTATTTTACGACACTAGACTTAGCATCGGGATTTCACCAAGTTGAGATGGATCCCGCCGACATACATAAGACAGCATTTTCCGTGGAAAATGGAAAATTTGAATACTTAAGAATGGCCATGGGATTGAAGAACAGCCCTAGCACCTTCTAACGTGTCATGGACAACGTCCTTCGAGGCCTAAATAACGTAATTTGCCTCGTATACTTAGATGACATCATAGTTTTTTCCACGTCACTACAGGAACATATGGTAAACCTTGAAAAAGTATTTCAGAGACTAAGAGAATCTAATTTTAAAATTCAACTCGATAAATCAGAGTTCCTCAAACTCGAGACCGCATACCTAGGACATGTTATCACTAGAGAAGGAATTAAACCTAACCCCGATAAGATTTCTGCAATACAGAAATATCCTTTACCTAAAACTCCTAAAGAAATAAAATCATTTTTAGGTCTTATCGGTTACTACCGTAAATTTATTCCCGACTTTGCCAGGATAACTAAGCCCTTAACGCAGTGTTTAAAGAAAGGTAGAAAGATTACATTTGACTCTGAATATGTTAATAGCTTTGAAAAATGTAAAACTCTTCTGACAAACGACCCCATATTAAGATATCCTGACTTTGACCGTGACTTTATTCTTACGACCGATGCATCTAATTTTGCTATAGGTGCAATTCTTTCGCAAGGTCCCTCGGGCTCCGATAAGCCCATAGCGTACGCATCACGTACTTTAAATGAAAGCGAGATAAACTATAGCACCATAGAAAAAGAATTACTTGCTATCGTGTGGGCGACAAAGTACTTTCGTCCTTATCTCTATGGCCATAAATTCAAAATGTTTACCGACCACAAACCCTTACAATGGGTTATGAACTTAAAGGAGCCTAACTCTAAGTTGACTAGGTGGAGACTTAAATTAAGTGAATATAACTTTACTACCGAACATAAGCCCGGTAAGAAAAATACCAACGCCGATGCTCTCTCTCGCGTTGAGATCTGTAACGAAGAGACTAACTCTATGGCCGGTAATACATCAGAAGTACCACCACCTATCCCCAACGACTCTGACTCAAGAACGGAGACTGTACATACTTCCGACGAAAACCCTATCCTTGAAATTCCCTTGACTGACGAGCCCTTGAATAAATTCAATCGTCAGCTTATCATGACGATAGTAGGTGACGTCAAGAAGCGCGCGTCAGCGACCAAGCCATTCGACACTCACACACGTACTTCCGTACAGTTATCTGAATCTAACTTAGAACAAGATTTAATTAATGTTATAAAGGAGTATGTTAACCCTAAAATTAAGACAGGTATGCTTATTAACCCTCCTTTAGGTATGTATAAGATCCTCCCTATTTTACAGGAAACATTCAAAAGCTCATGTATGAAATTGGTACTTGCAAAAAAGGAACTTGAAAATGTCAAAGAATATCTCAGACAGCAGGAGATCATTCGTAATTACCACGAAGGTAAAACCAACCATCGTGGCATTAACGAATGCTACCTAGCCCTTTCAGCCCGTTACTACTGGCCCCGAATGAAAGATCACGTGACCAAATTCATAAATGATTGTACGATTTGCGGACAAGCTAAGTACGATAGACATCCCATTAGGCCCAAGCTCAATATAGTGCCACCAGCTACAAGGCCCTTTGAGATAGTGCACATGGACAGCTTCACTGCCCAAAATGAGAAATACGTTACTTTAATAGACGTTTTCTCAAAGTATGGTCAGGCCTACCTACTTAGAGACGGCACAGCGCTCAGTGTAATACAGGCTTTATTAACATTTAGCACGCATCATGGCTTACCGCTCACTATTATCACAGATCAAGGTACTGAATTTACTAATCAGATGTTTTCAGAATTTTGTAAGGTTCATAAAATCATTCATCATCAAACCTTAGCACATTCACCTAACGCTAATGGAAATATAGAACGTTTTCATACGACTTTAATTGAACATCTGCGCATTTTAAAATTAAAACAAAAAGATCAGCCCGTTATCAATTTAATGGCATACGCTTTGATTGCCTATAATAGTTCGGTACATAGCTTCACTAAGTGTAAACCATATGACCTCATACTGGGACATACTGACCCACGTGACCCAACTGACATCGACATTACAGGACATTTGTTACAACAATATTCACAATCCCACAGAGAGCAGATGATACAAGTCTATGATCTCATAAACGAGACCTCTCTCGCTAATAGGACCGCGATTATTGAAAATCAGAATAAAACTCGCGAATCCGAGGTTGAGTACCAACCCGACCAACAGATTTTTATCAGTAATCCTTGTGCTAGTAGATCTAAGCTCACACCTAGATACACACAGGATACTGTTTTGGCTGACCTTCCTATTCACATCTATACATCTGAGAAAAAAGGTCCCATCGCGAAGAATAGGTTGAAACGAGTCCCTAAGACAGCGAAATTGTTACAGGATGCTGACCCTGTTGCTGTCACTCCTGACTCTAATACAGACTCACGGACAGGAGATAAAACTTGAAGGACTTGGAGACGGACCAGGACTTTTACCCTTCAAACTAGGACCCATGCGACTAACAACTCATTATCATACGTTTTTACAATACATTGAACTAAAAGAAATAGACTCTAACATTACCTTAGTAAGGTTGCAACTCGCTGAAATAAAAACCAAGGTAGATAATTACACGTACGCAGTCTACGAAACTCAGCTAGATCACTTAAATAACGAATTAAATAACGCAGAGCTTCAATTAAAAACTTTAGAGCCAACTCGTTTTAGAAGAGGTTTAGTAGATAGCCTTGGATCAGTTATTAAGAGTATTACAGGGAATCTAGATTATACAGATGCTGTAAAATACAATGATGCCCTTTCAGTTCTAAGAAAAAATCAAGATAAAATCGTTTCAGAACATAATCATCATATCAGTCTCAGTCGAGATTGGATGGATGAACAAAATAAAATTATTGCTAAAATCGTAGATAATCAAGTTAAAATAAATAAAACATTGCTGATGCTAATTGACCCCGATTCGTATCCGCGACACGAGTTAATTAAACTAGCTAAATTCGCACAAATATTGGCGATAACTAGCAACAACATAGGTAGCTTAGTAAGTGAAATAAGTAGGTTAGAAAATGCGCTAGCATTTTGCAAGGCTTCGCAAACTCATCATTCAATGAAAAATATGTTAGGGAAACTGAAAACTTTTTACATTAAAGATCAGTTATTAGACTTAAAAATTAGAGAATACTACGACGTTATAAAACCAGCATCGTTTTATAACGGAGATCAATTAGTTTTTGCTTTTAAGTTTCCCGTGGTATCACCACTAGTTTATACTTTATATAAGTTGGTTATAGTTCCGAATAAAAATAGGCAGGCTGTCATCCCACCTTTCCCATTCCTCGCAATTACTGGAAATATTCACGTGTACATAGAGGCTGAATGCCTGAAATTAGGTACGAGGTACATCTGTGAAGATCAACTCAACCACCAACTGAAGTCTCAACCTGACTGTATCAGCAACATCATCCAAGGAGAAATGACCAAAGGAAAACCCTGCGAGATGACTACTATCGATCTGATGAAACCCGCCATGGAAAAACTGGACGACCGCCACTACGCCGTCGTATTCCCTCAACCAACTCAAGTTCGACTCACATGTGAACGAGACGAACTCAACACGCTCACCGGCAGCTATCTAGCAACTATACCGCACAACTGCAAACTACGTACAGATGACTTCACCATTGTCAATGTCAATGACCATATCCAAGGACAACCTTTGAAGATATCCAGAGTTCCAGCTCACCAGGACGAAGTACCTTCACCTGCACCCCACATCAAGATCAATTCAATCAACCTGAGAAAACAGCACGATCTTCAAGATAAAATACACCTACAAGATCCTGCGTATATAGAACAACCCACATCGTTCTATC
This sequence comes from Philereme vetulata, assembly GCA_918857605.2. Classification (NCBI taxonomy): domain Eukaryota; kingdom Metazoa; phylum Arthropoda; class Insecta; order Lepidoptera; family Geometridae; genus Philereme; species Philereme vetulata. The sequence continues at coordinate 8,133,444 of OU975453.1, forward strand.
ATACAACCATACCTTTCTACAGTATACTATCCGGTGCGCTTGTACTCACTATCATTGTACTATATCGTAGATTCTTCATACGCCGAACAAATGAAACATCGAAGACTGAGATAGAATTAACTCAGGTGGCGCAAACTTACGCTGTACCAGACTCATCCCTTAACCAGAGGAAGCTGCCAACGACATTTTTTCCCAATCTTCAAAAATAGTCGTTGATCTCAGGGGGGAGATGTTACATATACCTAATCCTACATATTTGCCGACCTGCACGATTCTATTATTTATGACATAAAATAGAGTCAAAGTGCATCGACGGAATCAGCCGACGCTGCACCATTGCAACACGCCGGACACCGCCGCACGTCATCGGAGCCGAGCCCCGTGCACCGCGTCGCCGCCGGACTTCACTTCGGTTCACACATCGAACCCGTCAAGTAGTTATAACTTAGTTCGTAAAATCTATATTGTAAAATCCTGAATAAATTTATACTCCAGAATCGGTTTTTTTTGGGAACCCCGGGCGTCGTTCCTATATTTTAGTTCTTGTTAAGTGTTTTTGTTATCATTATGAAGGGTAAACCTTTGCATAGCGGAGAAAGAAACCTCGTGCTAAAAGTGTTAGAGTTTTTTCAGACAGTTTTTTTAGACAGGCTTCGACAAAAGTATTGGGACGATGACCTCACAAGAGACGAATGAATCGCAATTAATTGTAAATTTATCGTATACCTCTTCGTCAAGTGATTATAGTGAACTTAGGACGAAGAACAACCTCTAGAAGGCATACATCCACTAAGTAGTGACGAAGATGAGATAATGTAAATAATAGATAAAATAAATGTATAAACTTAAACATTGTATTTTTATTTTATTCAAATAATGTAAAAAAGATTAGATAAAAAGCAGCGTCCTCCCTGAGTAACATAATAAATTAGGTTAAAAAAAACAAAGACGAAGCCGCGGGCGGCTGCTTGTTATGTTCGCTTTTTTGCGGGCGGTACAAACACGCCAATATGACGTCACCGTGCTCAGGTCCCAACTTATCGCGCACGGGTAATACATACAACGCCGATTTGCCAAATTGATTTGGAGTATTCGCTTCGCTCGATCAATAACTACAAATAATAGTAGGGTCCGTTCCCACAGACCGGCTCGGAGAGCATCGGCGCGCATTTTTTTTCACACAGACCGGATCGTATACGCTTGGAATTGGTCGGAGCCGAGCCGCGTACTATTTCACATAGACCGGCTGGAAGCGATCTGAAAGCGGATGCGCTCCGAACGGCTGCGGGAACGAGAAGAAGTACGCGATCGGAGCCGGTCAGCTCCTCTTATTATTTTACACCAAGCGCATTCAAGCATTCTTAATGACAAAAGCAGTGCACATGCAAAAATAAACCTTACTACAAAAACTAAAAACTCTGTTTTCAACGTGATAAGAGTCTGCTCTCCTCTCCGAGCCGGTCTGTGTGAACGGACCCGTAGAGTTCCTTGTAACAGTGCTCCCCCGGGGAAGTACCACCATCATAATCATTTCTGCCGCCGAGCAGCTATGCTGTGTTTTGGTTTGAAGGGCATGGTTGCCGCTGAAATTATAAGTACCTACACCTGTAAGCCTCAAGTTAATGGACATTGTAGGGCACGTTCCAAAGGTGCGTGACCTACGAGGCAATGCTTTCTTATAGGCTGTGGTTATCACATAACATCAGGAGGGCCTTATCATCATCATCAGCCGGCAGACATCCACTGCTGAACATAGGCCTCCCCCTTAGAAGGACTCTTCCCTTGCAAGGAGGACGCCGTAAACGCCGTAAACTCCCACTTTGTGGGAGCCGCAGCGGCTTGTAACGCTCCTCCAGCCGATATAACAAGAGCCATGCGCGCGCTGAGAGCAGCACGCGAGCCGGCCCAGAGCTCGTTAAGGCTGCGGGTGTTCACTCCTCTAGAAGTATTCCGCATTCTGACTGCTGGTGTTGCGAATAAAAAGACGAAAGACGCCTACGACCTGTCCATTGCTATCCTGCGAGATGCAGCCGCGCATCTTTCGTGCGCTCTTTCCTCTCTATACAACGAGTGCCAAAAGCGAGGATCATATCGTGACGTTTTGAAGCACGTGAATGTGTCACCTCTCTATAAAGGAAAGGGAAAGCAGGGAGACATCAATAGCTATCGCTCAGTGTCCATCATTCCGAGTATCGCTAAAGTATTTGAGAATGGACTAAGTACTCGCCTGATGGAATACTTGACGAAGGGCGAGATGCTGTCCCCCCGGCAATACGCATACCGGGCAGGTAGGTCCACGACAGCACTGGTGCGTGAGCTGGTGCGCCGAGTGCTTGAGGCGCGGGAGGAGCAGCTACACGTAGCTGTCATCTTCTGCGATCTCTCGAAGGCATTCGATGTTGCCGATCATGATGTGCTCGCCAACAAGATGAGACACTACGGAGTTGATGGCCCACCGCTAAAACTCCTAATCGAGTTCATGTCAGGGCGAAGTCAAGTAGTAGTTGGATGCGGAGGCGATGTTAAGTCTAAGCCACTCACCACGCAAATCAGTGTGGCGCAAGGCTCCTCCCTTTCAAATATTATGTTCTCACTTCTGCTTAACGACCTACCAGAGAACGTCAACGAGGGGCACGTAATGATGTATGCTGATGACGTCGCGGCAATTGTCACTGCGAAGACCGTCGACTTGCTAGAAACGAAGTTAAACGCGGTTGCAGCTGAACTGGGCAAATGGTTTAAAGCCAACGGACTAATACTGAACGTAAGCAAGACTCATTTTGCCCATTTTAATTTGGCAGGTCGCAAATACCGACAGTTATCCGTCGGAATTAAGACACAGCTTATCGATCAGGTGTACCAAACAAACTTCCTTGGCTTTCAGCTAGATAGCGGCCTGACGTGGGAACACCACATCGAAAAGCTATGTGAGAAGGTCGGGTGAGCTTGCTTCGGACTGTGGCGCGTCTCAGCGATCTTGCCCATGCAGATGGTCAGGGGTTGCTACTTCGCATCAGTGCACTCATTGATTCAGTATGGCACTGAGTTATTTGGGCGTGCTGCCGATGTAGAGCGCGTCTTCAGAATTAAAAAACGAGCCGTGAGAGCCATCGTGCGAGTACCACGAGAGACATCGGTGAGATCCTATTTCAGATCGTTGGGGATAATGACAGTGCCATAGTCATATTCCAAACGGCGTTGTACGCTAGGAACAACCTGGAATCCTTTGTCACCCGTGGAGAAGGCCATAGGTACAACACGCGGAACGGGCATAAACTGCGGGAAATCTCCCATCGGCTGACCAAAACGTCGAAACTGGTGCATGTTATGGCTCCCAGTATTTACAACGGACTCCCCGAGGATATAAGAAACGCCTGCTCGACACAATCCTTCAAAAACAAGCTCAAACGGTGGTTAGTCGAACTGACGCCATATGAGGTTGACCAAACGTAGTTGATTTGTATTTTTTTTTATTTTTATTTATTTTACGAACAATTCAAATTTATGAATAATTTAATTTAATTTATGAGTATTATTGTACCAACCTCTGTAGGTTCCAATTTTATTTTATGTTTAAGAAATGACTTGTAATTGATTTTTTACCAATAAATAACTATGAACTAGATCGCCACAACGAGCGGTTGGTAGCCGTTTGCGCCCAACGGCTCCCCGCGATTCTTACTAGATCGTCGGTCCACCTTGTGGGGGGCCGGCCTACGCTGCGTCTTCCAGTCCGTGGTCTCCACTCGAGAACCTTTCTTCCCAACGGTTATCGGTTCTACGAGCGATGTGGCCTGCCCATTGCCACTTCAACTTGCTAATTTTGAGAGGTATGTCGGCAACTTTAGTTCTTCTGCGGATTTCCTCATTGCGGATTTTGTCACGCAAAGAAACCCCGAGCATAGCCCTCTCCATAGCTCGTCGAGCGACCTTGAGCTTGGGCATGAGGCCATGAGTAAAGGACCACGTTTCAGTGCCATGGGTCATCACTGGCAACACACACTGGTTGAAGACTTTAGTCTTCAGGCTCTGGGGAATTTTGGACGTGAAGATATCGCGAAGTTTCCCGAACGCTGCCCAGCCGAGTTGGATTCTTCGTGCGACCTCTTTGTCGAAGTTGGATTTACCTATTTGGACAGTTTGTCCTAGGTCGACAACTTATATTACAACTTACGATATTCGTCGACAACTTCGAGAGTATCGCCCCTAACAACTACCGGTACGGGTGCAACATGAATATTTGACATAATTTTCGTCTTATCCATGTTCATTTTAGACCCACCTGTTGGGAGACCCTACTGAGGTCGCTGAGCATGGTACCGAGTTCTTCGAGCGATTCGGCTATAATGACTATATCATCGGCAAAACGAAGGTGAGTGATGTATTCGCCATTGATATTGATGCCAAGTCTGTCCCAGGCCAAGAGTTTGAAAACGTCCTCCAATGCGTTCGTGAACAGTTTCGGAGGAATTACGTCTCCCTGTCTCACGCCTCTCTGCAATTGGATTGGTTCCGTTTGTCCGTCCGAGGGCCTTATGCTTGCTCCCTAACCAAGTCGTATAAAAAAACCGGCCAAGTGCGAGTCGGACTCGCGCACGAAGGTTTCCGTAACATTATCTATAAAAACGAGCAAAAAAATCACGTTTATTGTATGGGAGCCCCCCCGTAAATATTTGTTTCATTTTAATTTAATTATTTATTTTAAAATAAATGTATAACTAAATATTCTGTAAATATTTCAAGCGTCTACCTGTTGCCGTTATCAATATCGAGCAAAAACAAGCAAAAAAAATCACGTTTGTTGTATGGGAGCTCCTCTTAAATATTTATTTTATTCTTTTTGTAATATTTGTTGTTATAGCGGCAACAGAAATACATCATCTGTAAAAATTTTAACTGTCTAACTATCACGGTTCATGATATACAGCCTGGTGACAGATGGACAGACGGACAGACGGACAGACGGACAGACGGACAGACGGACAGACGGACAGACGGACAGACGGACAGACGGACAGACGGACAGACGGACAGACGGACAGACGGACAGACATACAGACATACAGACATACAGACATACAGACATACAGACATACAGACATACAGACATACAGACATACAGACATACAGACATACAGACATACAGACATACAGACATACAGACGGACAGACGGACAGACAGACAGCGGAGTCTTAGTAATAGGGTCCCGTTTTACCCTTTGGGTACGGAACCCTAATAAAAAAGGTCCATTCGCGTTATATACCCGTTCTAATCAGTAATTCTGTTCTATTTGTAGTTATTTTGAGGTTTCAACTGAATTACACGGAAAAATGTATATTATTGACATGGATTTTACATAATTTTTAATACCTCACTTTGTTAGTCATCAAAGTTAACTCTCTTGGCTCATAAACAAATAGTACGTACGTACCTAGCCTACTAATGAATACGTAGTCTATGTTTTAAAAAATTAAAACGAATAAATATTTATATATAAATAAATATAATAATAAATAAATAAATATTTCTGGACATTTCACAAAGCGCTATCTAGCCCACAACTAAGCAGAGCTTGTATTATGGGAACCAGATAACTGATAGAATACTTATATACTTTTTTTTGTAAATACGTACTTATAATATATAGAGAAACAAACAGACCCGGAACAAATATCTGTAGATCATGCAAAAATTTGTTCCGCAGCGGGAATCGAACCCGCTACCTCCTGCGTCTCAGCCGGCTATTCGCCCACCGCACCACGGAGGTCGTCAAAATATAAATAATACAATCAAATGTCAACGAATACAAAAAAAGATCGTCTTTCTTTTCTTTTTGTTTGAGATAACATACATTCCGGAGCACCTTGTATAGCAACATTATTAGGTATTATGTAAGTGTGCTAAAATCCGTATGTTTCCTCATTGCTGTTTCAGGCGGGACACTGTCCTCATGTATTTGATATTGTATTTTATTTGTATAGTGTTTTTAATGTGTGGAAATGATGCTTTGCCTTTCCAAGAAGATGCTACCATGGGTAAGTTAGTTTATAGGGTTCCGTAGTCGTGCTCGGAACCCTTATAGTTTGGCTCTGTCCGTTTGTCATCTTTTTTATGCTACATGGAGATGGAACAAGCTTGTGGCCCACTTGATATTATGTGATAACCATCGCCTATAACAAAGAATGGCCTCGTAGTTCACGCACCTTAGAAATATGCCCTACGATGCACTGCCTTGCGGCATACAGGTGTAAATCCTCATGTGCCTGTAATTTTAAAGAGTGGAACGCCTTGCCAGAGTCTGTGTTTCCTGATAGCTACAACCTGGATATCTTTAAGTCGCGACTGAATTGGTTTCTTCTAGGCAAGCGTGTACCATCGCAGACTGCATCATCGCTTACCTTCAGGCGAGATCGTGGTCAAACGTAAGCCTATAAAGTATAAAAAAAAACGAAAAAAAAATTCACCGGCAACCCTTCAAACTGAAACACAGCACTGCTGCTTGGCGGCAGAAATAGGTATGGTGGAGGAACTTACTCGGGCGAGCCCTTTCACTCTTCTACTCGTAAAAGCACAGTTACATCCGTGTTCTTCTTCAGTTCTTTTATTAGTGCTTTCAACATAAAATTTGGCGTGATGATAGGTTTTAGTGACGCCTTTGTTGTAGTTGTTGTATTAGTTATAGGTACATATATAGTTATGAAAAGAAAATTAAAAATACTTGTTTTTTTGAAGTAAAACTTCTTTACACAGGCTTGACTTGGGGAGTAAGCTGGTGAATGCGTTACGAAAAGTGCGAACTGAAGTTTAGAGGTAGATATACGTTAGTGAAGGTAGAAATAGAGAGAGTTACGTTTCGTATATTTTTAAACGTTAATGTGCGAGCGCGACTTGCGTCTGTCCAGAATGAACATAGACTGATCTACCTTCAGACGTGTGGACAATTTTGTAATTGAACAATTTTTATATTAATATTTTGAAAAAGAAGTTTTACTTCAGTCGTTGTCATTGTGTCGGAACATTTGTTACAGAAAATTAAAAAAAAGTTACGATAGAATGATAGTAAGAAGACCGTTGCCAACGACCTATAATTAACTAATTGTTCGCCCCGAACTGAGATCTCGCGAGTCTCCCATAAATCTGGGACCTAAGAGTACCTAGTCAGGTCATAAATTCTGTCACATGTTTAATATAAAATAATTGAAACAAGTTTATTCATTATGTAACCATTTATATACCAAAATGAACTTAACAAAACATAGATTCTTATGACACTAAAGTTTATTCAAAATGACCTCCGTGATTTTGAATACAGGCCTTCAATCTGCGCGGCCAGTCGTCTATCGCAGCACGAACGAGGTCCATGTCAATATCGGCGGCTGCCTTAATCAAGGATGTCTTGAGTGACTCCAAATTGGGATGAGGCTTTGAGCACGCCTTTTCCTCCAAGTGTTGCCATATCTTGTAATCTAACGGATTCAAATCTGGACTGGAGGAGGGCCAGTCTTCGTGACGGATGAAGTCGATTTCACGCGCCGCCAGCCAGTCTTGTGTGCTCTTCGCTCTATGAGCTGGCGCCGAATCTTGTTGGAATACCCAGTGCATGTTATTGAACATGGTATGAGAAACAGGTTCCACAAGGTTCGTCAGGACTGTATTTTGATATACAACTGCATTTGTTTTTACACCTTTCTCACAAAAATGTACCTCTGTTAAGCCCCAATAAGAAACTCCCAACCATACTATGAGCGAGGATAGAAAATGACCTCGTTGGACACGCGGAATACGGTTGCTCGCTTCTTCACTACTGTGTGCGTACACCTTATCATTTTGTTTGTTGTAGCTCTCTTCTACGGTAAATTTTTTTTCATCTGAAAAAAGAATGTCCCGATATCTTTTTCCCGCGTACCGCTTCAACAAAGCGCGGCATCTCTTCAGTATCAGGTCCATTAGACGAGCATTCAAACGATGTCCTATTTTTCTTCGATATGCCCGAAGCCCTAAGTCTTCATTTAACACCCTTTTCACCGTGGTTCTGCTTAACCCCATCTGAAGGGCCAACAGTTTCTGCTTACGTTTGGGATTTCTTTGAATTCGCGCCTTCACAGCTTTTATCACTGCTGGAGTCCTAACAGACCAAGGGCGACCACTTCTTGACCTGTCGGACATGGATAAACGAATCTTTTGGTTATATTCAAATTTTTCAGTATGTAAAAAAGTTGAATTGGCGCGTAACCGCAATGATGCAACGCAATAACTGCAACACGGTCTTCTTTAAGCGTCCACTCCATATTTAAAAATGAGTAAAATTCTAAAAAGTATACATGTTTATTTTCATGAACAATTCGGAATTCGAATTCTATAAACTTTTTTGTGGCCAGCATTCTAAAAGAAAAGTTTTTACTGTGTGACAATACTTATGACCTGACTAGGTATATGTCTACCTATCTAAAATCTAAATAGTGCCACGAAATAAATAACCAGTTTTATTCAAATTACAGTAACGGGAGTTCATGTTATTTGGATACGTTTTTTTGAGGTAGAAATTGCGGTTATTCTGGATTCCAGACTATTGCCTATATTTGTGTCACTAAAGCTACACGCATACCAAATTTCAGTAATGTGCGATCACTGGTGTACCGTCAAAATCATAATTAGTCTGTTTTATTAGCTACTTAATAGCTAAAAATAAAAACGGGGTCAAATGTACTCACAAAGACTTTTTATAGACGTGTGTGATATTTATTATTTAATAGGGTAAATATCCAGTTTTTAGTTTAAATAGTGTTCATAACCATGATAGTTTCAAAAGTAATAATATTTTCTTTACATTTCAGTTCAATGCCCCAGTTCACTTACTCCAAGACTTACTTTTATAATAATAAGGCCGAATAAAACTGGTAAGTTTTTATTGGTATTATAACTGACATACTCGTAGGTGTGGTGAATGATGACAGGTGGAATAAAAGTGGCGTCCCACTGTGCTATTGCACGGACGCAGACAAGTATTTAGTATTCACAGTATCATAATGCGTTCGTACAATGTGGATTAATAATAATAATAATGAAAAAAAAAACATATATTTTAAACCCGCTTACGTCAGTGGGCGAGAGTAGCGCAGGATCGTGGCGGATGGCACAAACTTGTGGAGGCCTATATCCAGCAGTGGGTGAAGTCTGGCTGTGGATGATGGATTTTTTTACAGCTTAGATAGTAAGTAGCTTTGGAAGTAAGTTCATGTACCCTGTAAGGGCACATTTATGTGGCAGAGTGCAAAGAGTTGATGTGAATGGAAAGTGTTCTCCGGGGTCTCTGGTTAAAATTGGTGTAGGTGCCACAGGGATCAATTCTGGGACCATTTTTGTTTTAGTATATATTAATGATCTTCCCCATCTTGTGAGGAACGATCATGACGTTGTATTGTTTGCAGATGACACGTCACTTTTATTTAAATTAAAGCGACAACAAACCGATTTTGACGATGTAAACAATGCAATCTCTAAGCTCGTAAAATGGTTTAATGTAAACAATCTTCTTCTAAATGATATTAAAAAATTGTTACACAAGTAAAAGCAGATATAAAAATCAAAGACAAGGAATTGGCTCTTGTGGACACTACCGTATTCTTAGGTATAACCCTAGATAATAAGCTTCAACGGGGGCCCTCACATTGATAAGTTGTCGAAGAGAGTTAGTTCTGCGGCATACGCAGTCAAAAATAACCGTCATTTTACAGATGTACACACAGCTAGACTAGTTTACTTCAGCTACTTCCACAGCATTACTACTGTGGGGGAGAGCTGCAGATATAAACACACAATATCACACAATTTTTGTGCTGCAGAAGAGGGCTGTTCGTGCATATTATAGTATGGGCCCCAGATAATCATTAGTCATTATTATGCAATAAGTTTATATAAATAAATATTATGACATTCCCTTATCAATAAATCTATGAAAATCTGATGTATGTTCACAAAAATATTAATTTGTTTATAAAAAAGCGATAATCATAATTTTAATACTAAAAATAAAGATAAACTCGCTGTTGCCACTTGTAGACTCCATAAAGTTAGTAAATCGTTAAAAGGGCAAGGTGTACGCTATTATAACAAACTCCCAAGTTATGTACAACAATTGTCAATTAACAAATTTAAAAACGCAATTAAACAAAATCTTTATTAAAAAGCCTATTATAAAATATCTGATTATTTAGATGATAGAGAAGCTTGTGATTGAAATTGCTCCAACTCGTTCTAAAATGTTACAATTTAGACGTAATTTATTTTCTTTATTGTTATTTATTCTAAAAGGATAACTAAAAAACAACCAGCCATCTTTCTTGCCTTTCTTTCCTGGCTTGGTCGCGAAGGAACAGGCAGTAAAATTGACGTTTCAAAGTGATCCTTGTGATAAAAGAGGATAATTAATAAAAGATTTTGACTTTGAGTGCTACTAGTTATGTTTGAAACGTTTGAAAATATACAATATATTAAACAATTTAACAAATAGAATTACATGAATTCAAAAATTGCAAGTCAAATAAATGAAAATTAATTGATGCGGCATAATATTTCAACTCATTGCTATACAAGAACCAGGGTACTATGTCAAGCTAACGAGTAATCTATACTAATTTAAGAGGCATTCCACGAAGAGCAACGATTTTAAGAGCACGAATTGTGTTCCAAGGAGAGCAACGATTTATATTTTGGTTTGGTGCTCTTCGTGATATGTTAAAAATTATTTTAAATGTGTCCACGAACGGCACCTACAATGTAGTAGCTTCGAGTGATGCGGTATTTTATATATTTTGTATCCATAATTATGATCGATTGTATCAATTAAAGGATAGTTTTGACAAAAAAATTAATTATGTTATTATCGCAATCAGTTTGAGTTATTCAAACTTAAATCAGCCGTATCTCGGGAACTAGCCGTTCTAGGCCAGCGGTGTCATAAGACAAATGGTGGGTATCAATGAGATCTGCATTTCTGATGACAGATGTCATACTTTAATCTGCTGTATCTTGGGGACTAGCCGCCCTAGGCTAGAGGTGTCTTGGGACAAATGGTAGGTATTAATGAAATCTGCATTTTGGATGTGCATGGAAATTCATTTGCGTGGAAGTTCAGTCCAACTTTACTCCCGGCTCAGCCGTAGGCATTTAATCACCTACTTTCGGTGAGAATGACATATAATTTGTCATTGTCGAGATAAGACCGCCTATTGTACTAAATCTATTTGTAATATTATGTTCTGTGTGTCATTTTGGTATACAGGGCGTCCCACGGCTATGCCACATGGAGGGAAAGTACCTTGAATATTGTACATGGAACATTTTACTGAAAGAAGACATCCTGAAGAACATACTGAAGGATATCTTTCGCGGTACCATTGTAAGGCTAGTGTTATGTTATTGTGGTTCAAAAAGTATGCTTCGATTAAATCGAAATTTTGATACGCCATAGTTATGTAACAAATTCACAACACAATGCAAAAATCCAAAAATGAAAATCACAGACACAAAACAATAAAAGTTTGAAAATGGAACACATTTTTGAATTATTTCTTTATAATCAGTCAGCCGCATTGCTGGCTCGTAGTTGTATGTATTTACGGCAATGTCAGCTTTTCATTTTTCTGAACAAAATTTCATATCAAATGTTAAAATTCATGGTCTTCCTTTTATATCTGACACTATGTTATTTAGCAAAAAATCATCCTTAAGATGATGCCTTTCGATCGATATGATAAAGCTACAGCGTAATTTTTTTTCTCGTGTAGCGGGTTCGATTCCCGGTTCAACCATGTAATTATTTAAAAATCTATGAATGCAGTTTAAATTGTTTTTTAAATTAAAATAATGCCTTCTTTCAGTAAAATGTTCCATATACAATATTCAAGGTACTTTCCGTGCATGTGGCATAGCCATGGGACTGGACATAGGATGGTAAGGTATAATAAAATTATCTTATCATATCATTATTCAGATCTAGTGTTTTTTTCAGATTCTGAACCGTTTGAAATCAAAGCAGGAGTTGAAAGCCATTACTATTTTAACGAGGACGATGCTTACAAAATGTTTTGTGCTAGACCATCAAATTCTACTGACATGTCAGTACAGTGGGAAGGTAGATTAATAGATACTACATGACAAAAGTGTTCTCTTAGTTGAACCAAAGAAGGACAAGCATTTGATTTTAGTTTTTTTTTCAGTTTCATACTCTGGTGTTACGGTATTTGCTACAAAAAGTCTTAATTCTTGGTATTGGTCGGAAATGAAAATGACATTGGACAGGTATAACTAAATTGTCCATGCTATAATAACAAGTAAACTTTAAACCTGCTAAAGGGAGCCGTTGCAGGGCGCACAAGATCGGTCGCTCTGGTAATCTTTTTTTGACTTGAATAGATCTTCTTTTGACCACAATATCACTTGATGGTAAGCAATGATGTGGTCTAAAGCACGAAGATTCAGAAGACACCTATTCTCTTACCTTAGAGAGCCGGATTGTAGTCTTTTAGAAAAGTGACGGTAAAGTGTTCCATACCTTAGCTGTACAAACAAAATGGTGAGTGCGATTGGGTGGCATATTAACTATGCACAGATAGTACTGAGCTGTGCGCCTGCTTCTCCTTTGCTGGAAAGGAGATGGCGGGATCAGATCATGTAGTTCCTGGACACATTCTTTATAATGTATCCTGTAAAAGATCGATAGGCTTGCAATATTTCTCACCTTGCCTGAAAGCCTTTTCGATCCATCTATGGGGAGGCCTACTTTTGGCATGATGATGTTGAATCTATAAACGTTAGGGACTTCTGCAAATACTTATTTCCGTTTTCGAAAATTAAAAAAAAATCTTTTTATTGTCTCATCATCATCATCATGATGAGGACATTCATGATGCCATACACCTCCTGACTGAGGATTTACGTGCTGTCTCTTCTTGGTCACATAAATTTGGACTACAGATCAACACTGGTAAAAAGTGATGATTACTGGCAGCCGGGGCCTTATTTCTAGGCTTGATCTAAACTCTCTCCTTTATGTTACGTATAACGATGTCCCCTTAGCTTACTGCTCTGAAGTAAAGAATCTTGGCCTAATCATCAATGAGAACTTATCATGGGAGCAGCACATTACTGAAGTCAGCAGGAAGATGTATGGGTCAATGCACGCTCTAAAGTGCATGCATAATTTCCTTCCCTTTTCAGCTAAAATTACTCTTGTAAATTCTATCCTACTCCCTATCCTAGATTATGCAGATGTGTGTTATCCCGACGCTACTGAGGAGCAACTTAATAAACTGGATCGGTTGTTAAACCTCTGCATCAGACATATATAAGGGTTACGAAAGTACGACCACATCTCACAGTACCGCTTACAGTTAAAGTGGCTCAAAATCCGGTTTCGTCGGGATACTCATATACTCTGTCTTCTTTATAACATCCTTCAAAATCCTCTGTCTCCTTGCTATCTTAAATAACGTTTTTCTCCTCTTTTTCCACCTGATCGTCCTTCTCGTTCTTCTCAACATCTGTTATTCAAGACGCCTGAGCATAAAACTTCTTTCTTCACTAACTCTTTCACTGTGACTGCTATCTGCTTGTGGAACTCTCTTCCAGTGGAAATCCGCATGGCCACCTCTATGGGAATCTTCAAATCCAAACTCTTTAAATACTTCATCTCTCTTCAAGATACCCAACAAAATTGAGCACTTTATGTAGATATATTTGTGTATTTCGTTTATGTATGTGTTTTATTATTATTTTTAATTTTTGTAAGTTTATTTCTAAGCTAAAGTTTGTTTAAATTTCCTTATTCTGGCACTACCGCTTTCTACACACTAAACAAAGGTTAGCTGGAAGAAAATGCTCATTAGCATTAAGTTCGCCTATGTATCATTTTATTTGTGCAATAAAGAATTTTTTAATCTAATCTAATCTAATCATCATCCACAGCCCAACCTCATCCACTGCTGGGTATGTGCCATCCGCCACGATCCTGCGCTACTCTCACCCATTGACAACTCGAACGATGTCGTTCACCCATCTCGCTGCCAGACGACCTACCCTTCTACAGCCATTCCTCGGCCACCATTCAGTCGCTACTCTGCTCCACTTGTCATTACCATGTCTTGCCAAGCGTCCCGCCCAAGACTATTTGAGCTCCATAACTCGATTCCCAACGTCATGAACCTTCGTTCTTCTACGGATCTTGACTTTTGGAACTCGATCTAAGAGTTTGATGCCGAGCATGGTACGCTCCGTGGCTCTCTGTGCCATTCTTAACTTGTACACAACCGCCTGCGTGAGCATCCATGTCTCGGTACCGTGAGTCATGGTGGGCAGAACACATTGGCTAAATAAGCAGGTCTTCAGGCTCTGTGGAGTTTTAGGCGACTTAGGCGCGTTCGGCAAGCTGGACGACATCAGCTTGCCGAACGCGGCCCATTCCAATTGGCTATCTCCTTTTGTTGATGCTCTATAATGTCCCAATTATTATTTATTAGCACTGTGAATGCGAATGCTGGATGTACCGCGGTCGTAAAACCGATAAATTGGTACGTGATAAATCACATATTTATAATAATGATAGAAATAAATCTGAAAAGTTTTCTGTTTATTTTAGGTTCGTTAATGGGCTACAGATTAAGTGTACAATAAAAGACGAAAAGGGAGAAGTTTTCAACAGATTTTACCTTCATGCAATGTTAGCAAATAAAACACTGAAGCCATTGGAAATGATAAGTATAGGTGCTTACTTTTTTATAAATGGGTACTTTTTAGACCAAAATGGAAAAAAACGGAAAATTATGGTTTGATTTTGACCGTCTGTCCGTTCGTCCGTCTGTAGCAGCATCTTAGCAACTACTGTTTGTTTTATTTTTTATGTTTTTAGGGTTCTATACCTCAACAGGTAAAAAAGGAACCCTTATAAGATCACTCTCTTGTCTGTCTGTCCGTGTGTCACCACCGATTTTCTCAAGAACGGGTGGATCTAGCAAGTTAAAATTTGTACCAGATACTGAGGTATATAGTCACTATTAGGTGTATAAAAATCTAGCTCCTGGGTCAACACGATAAAAAGATATGAGCAAATTTAGATTTCCGCGAAAACTTACCTTCATTTTAAATTTTTTTTATTTACGGAAATTTCCCCTTACTTGTGCAGTAAAACCTTGCTTTTAACCAAAATTAACAATTCAAGGTCAACCGGAAGAACCCTATAGGTTTTTGGTAGAAAACCTGTATGGTAGTTCCCGTTGACTTAGAATCACGGAAATTGAATAAAGTAAAAATACCAACAAATAAAAAAAGTTGAAAATTAAAGGGTGTAGGTACATACATAGTTGACGCCAATTAATATAGTCCTCTGAGTTGTATGGGCGCTCATACAATTTAGAGGACTAGCTTAATCGGCACCAACCTCAATTAAGGTATATAAATAAAATTGCACTACTGAATAAAACGGAACCCTTCGTGCGCGAGTCCAACTCGCACTTGACCGGTTTTATTTGAAGTGAAACTTCTTTAGGCGAGTTGGGCATTTTTTAAGATGGGAAAAAACCATTGAACTCGCGACAGTTTTACCGTTACCGACACCTCTGTATTTTGTAATTGTTCAAGTTTTCACTTCTGTCGGAACTCATGGAGTGCTATTTTTTTTAGTTTATCAATAAAGAAATTATCTAATCTAATCTACTGTCCTATACCTATTGAATTGAAATTTGGTGTACCTAGTTATCTTCTAATCTAATAAGAATCGTAGTCCTGACTGACTGACATACAGACAACGCACAGCCCAAAATGCTGGTCCTAGAGACTTGAAATTTGGATGGTATGTTCTTTGTGATGTGAAAGTGCACGCTAAGAACGGATTTTTCAAAATTCATCCCCTAAGAGGATCAAAAGAGGTTTTTACGTTTGTATGTAAAACCGTGGTTCCTGGGTTTACAAACCTGAAACTATGCAAATATGTTCTTTAAGAAAAATAAGAGAAATGTTATTTTTTTGTTTTTTAAAAATCAGTATTATGGGGCGGTTGACATAGTTCACCTGGAGCAAATCACCTGGGTGAATTAATTACACTACTTTGTAGACTTTACTCAAGTAAAAAAAAGACATTTTGTTAAAGCAGCCACAGTGTGTTGTTGATCCAAATTTGCTATTTTTAGGGAAAATTCAGTGCATCAGTAGTTTTAGGTGCATAATTTTCAAAATGGGTGCTGCCCTTAGATTATTATCCATACTAATACTAATATTATACATGCGAAAGTAACTCTGTTTGTTTGTCAGTTTGTTTGTAAGTTTGTTACCTTTTCACGACTAAACGGCTGAACGGATCGTAATGAAATTTGGCAAGGAGATAAGTCATATCCTCGAGAAGGACATAGCCTATCTTTTGTCTCAAAAAATAATCTTAAAGGGGGTGAAAATTCACATTAAGGGGGAGGAGGGGGTAAAGTAAGGAGTTAAAATTATGAGGTATTCTTTAGGTGCACTCCCTATGTACAGTTGGTGTATAGATAGATTGTGACTGGGATTTGGACATAGGCTACTTTTTACCCGACTGCGCAAAAGGAGGGTAATGTTTTTATTAATAAACCATGCATACGAAGCCGCAGGCGGGTCAGCTAGTACATTATATTTAATATCTACTTTGTATCATTTTACAGATCATTTGAACGTCACAGAAAACGAAAAGCTTTCTATTGCGTGCCAAGGTATGTACTTTAAACAAGGTATTGTAATAAAACTGCCGTTGTCATTTCAATCACTCCTTTATATTCGTCACTTTCCTAGTCGTTACAATCCCTTATTACTTATTTAAAGTTAACAGCTCAAAACCACGTGGGTAGACTCAGTAGCTCGCATACGACCAACACTCCCGAGCGCTTCTTTCAGACTGCCGTATGAACATTCGGGCCGCCCCAACATCTTTTTTTCCGGAAGCGTTGCCAGTATGCAGAGCAACCATTTTAAATCAATTACATGTACATTAATACTTTTACATAATTAAATTAACAAAATAGTTTCTAAAATCATAAATTACAATAGCAATTAAATCATTATTTATTATAATATGTGTGTATATGTGTGTATATGTGTGTATATGTGCTGTTTATTGGCCTCCTCCCGTTAAAATGCGTATTATGAATGAGTTTATATCAAATTCCAATCGGGTCATGGAACAAATAGTAGGTTCTGGGAACGTAATGTTTGTAGGCGACTTTAACCTGGGGACAATTGACTGGAATGTTCTAAAGAATATAGATTTCGATTTAGTTAAAGATACTTCAGTTGATAATAGCTTATTTACTAGGATGCTAGTTGAGTTTGCTATACTGAACGACCTGTCACAATTCAATTCCATACGGAATTGCAAAGACAGAATTTTGGATCTTGTCTTAAGTAACATTAAAATAGACAATCTTGTAGAGAGTGTTAATCCGTTATCTAAGGTCGACTCTCCCCACCCGCCTTTGCATTTTCAGGCTTTATTTGAAGATTTACAGGGTCTTTCTTTTAATGACACCATCTCACATTGTTTCCGCAAAGGCGACTATACCAAGATTATCAATTCTCTGGATGACTTGTGTTGGGAGGATGAATTTGATGGTTGTGTTACTGTGGACGACATGCTTGCAATTTTCTATAGCCGGGTTCATGATGCTATTTTGAAGTATATCCCTAAGACCATACGTCGTAGCAATAAATATCCAGTTTGGTTCTCGCGTGATCTTATAAACCGATTACGTGAAAAACTTAAGTATAGGCAGAAACTGCGAAAATATAACAACAATCCTCTGGACCAACTTTCATTTGAATTGGTTAAAAAGCGTTGTGATCATCTTTTGACAGTCTGCTATAATAGATACATTTCACAGCTTGAAGCGAACATGCGTTCTAATCCTAAACTATTTTGGACATTCATTAAGAATAAGAGAAAATGCCGCAGTAACTACCCTGCACAAATGTCGTTTGAAAAGGAAACTGCCACCAGTGGTAGTGACATTTGTAATCTTTTTGCCAAGAACTTTGTCTCAACCTACAGCTCTGATAACTTACCTAGCTCTAGTACTAAAGTTGAGACCTTAACAAACTCTTTTATGAGTTCTATCAAGTTTAGAGATGACCAGGTTCTTAAGATTTTAAAAAGACTGGATCATTTTAAGGGAGCTGGATCTGATGGCTTACCTTCAATCTTTGTGGCAAAATGCGCCCCTTCTTTAGCAAAGCCGCTCTGTTTAATTTATAATAAATCATTGAGCACAGGCATCTTTCCTAGTTTGTGGAAAGAAGCCTTAGTGATCCCTATTTTAAAAAGTGGCGAAAATGATTTGGTAAAAAACTACAGACCCATTTCAAAACTGCCCATATTTGCAAAGATTTTTGAGCAGCTGCTGCATCCAATTTTGTCTTGGCATATTAAACCTCATATGGACTCTCAACAACATGGCTTTATGAAAGCGAGGTCTACGGCAACAAACCTTGCTGACTTTGTTGACAAGGTTTCTTCATCCATCGACAATCGCTCGTCAGTTGATGCAATTTTCACGGACTTTAGTAAGGCATTTGACAGAGTTAATCATCAAGTCTTGCTTCGTAAGCTATCATTTTATGGTATATCGGGACCTTTACTTTCTTGGTGTGGATCATACCTAGCTGGAAGAAACTCTAGAGTTGTTGTGAATGGTTTTACATCTGAGCCTTTCCCATGCAAATCTGGCGTACCACAGGGTTCACATCTGGGTCCATTATTTTTTAACTTATATATTAATGATATTAGTAGCTGTTTTTTGCACTCTAACTATTATTTATATGCGGACGACTTAAAGTTATTCAGAGAGGTTGATAGTGATAGCGATGCATCTCTACTTCAGGAGGATTTGCACCGTCTATGCGCATGGTGTATCGTTAACGGTATGGATCTGAATACAAAGAAATGCTTTTATATTAGATTCTCAAGAAGTGCAGTTTGCCCATCTAGGAAGTACTTAATTAATAATGAAATATTACTTCAAAAATACAATACAAGAGACTTAGGAGTTGTGCTCGACAGTAAGTTGAGGTTTGACCTTCATATCAAAGATATTGCCACAAAGGCTTGGAGATCTCTGGGTTTTGTCCTGCGCAATTGTAAAGGTTTTAAGTCACCAGAGGTCAAGATAACTCTATTCAATACATTTGTTAGAAGTAGACTCGAGTATTGCTGTGTCGTTTGGAATCCATTCTATGATGTATACAAAAAAATACTAGAAAGAATCCAAAAAAGGTTTTTGTGGCACCTAACTTACGCTTGTCATAAAGGTAAAATCCTTCTTAGTTATGAGGATCGTCTGAAATTCTTTAAAATGACCTCGTTAACGGATCGAAGACACTTGCTGGACAATTTATTTCTTTTTAAGCTCGCAAACGGTACCCTGGACGCTTCGGAGTTACTCGCTGCCCTAAATTTCTCTGCTCCGTCTAGGTTGCCCAGGATCTCGAGATTTAATCCTTTTCAGCCAAGCTCTTCTAAATCCAATCTCGGTAT
This sequence comes from Philereme vetulata, assembly GCA_918857605.2. Taxonomy (NCBI): domain Eukaryota; kingdom Metazoa; phylum Arthropoda; class Insecta; order Lepidoptera; family Geometridae; genus Philereme; species Philereme vetulata. The sequence continues at coordinate 8,152,988 of OU975453.1, forward strand.
TAATGCGCCTCTGAACAGGATAGTCCGCCAATATAATTGTGTGGCTAAGAGTAAGGGAGCTGACATGTTTGTTGGAACTGTAAGAATGTTTAAAAACAGCTTATCCCAGGTTAATCTGTGAATCATTCTTGAACTTACCTTTATGACCTGTATAATCATTTAATAAACAAAATATTATGATATTATTAATCCTAATCTAATTTTAAATATTTTTTTTTTAATAATGTACATAGTTATGTAGTTGATAGGTACATATAGAATTTTATTGGTCTTAAATTTGTAAATAGGAATGAATTAACTTATTTGATTTTTTTTTATTAATTTTTGTAGTTATAACATAATGAAATGTATTGTTGACAAGAAGTTAGTGCATGCCATCGTGGTTTACCATTAAAATACAATTAATTTACTCGCTCGGCATAAAATATTATTGCATGCAGTCTATCATCTATGATTATAGTAGCACTAAGTTCTAACATTTATACTTGTAACCATTGGATATTGTCAGTGTATGCTGTGTTGATGATTCTTAATAAATAAAAAAAAATAAAAAAAAAAAAATAATTAAATGGTTCAGATCTACAAACTTATTTTAAACCAATTGAGTCAACTGACTGACTGTACATAATTACTTTTAAATCAATATATTCATAGCGTCGTTCCTTAAATCATGATTAATTCATACAACTGTTATTGATTATTGTTAACATGATTTACTAAACTAGTTAACGCTATCAGTATAATGTTAACCTCCCATTTTTTACTCATTAAACATTACATCCTGTTCTGTGACTGAGGCTGGTGAGTAAGGCTCGGACTATATATTATGGCATCCGGGCTTGTCAGGGACCGTTTTTAACGGCCCCTGACCAATCCGTCGCACAACCATCCATTTGAATTTTTGCTGCATCGATCGTCTACACACGATCCGAGGCCATTCGACCCCGATTTTTACCTGGAAGCAACCGGGACATGCTCCGGATTCGCAGGATCGGGGAGACCCGGATGCCATATAGTCCGAGCCTAAACGAGGTATAGAAAATAGCTATATCCGTCGCCGTGCTTTTGCTGGTGGCGCTAGAGTCTATGTGCAAATTAACGTTTCGCGACCGATTGCTGTCGCGTTGTTGTCGATGATTTTAGGTAATTACTCCCCGGGAGGGTAGTCCATTGCCAGTTCGAGTCAAGGTTCAAAAGTACTGTGATTTCCAGGCAACATTTATTTTACTAAAACTTTCGAAACTATCACGGTTATTTGTACTAAAAGCAGGATATTTAGACGCAGTTGCATGCGCCATGATCACGGGTAAACTGAAGTCTTGCGAGTGGATGGTTATTAGCAGATATAACGATCTACCCTCTTTCTCAGTCTCTTGCAAGGAATGAATTCACTAACTGGTATTAGTACAAAAACTGTTCATAACCATAATATAATTATATGATTGTTTTTTTTTTCTATATTTATATGATAGTTATGAACACTTTTGTACAAAAAAGGAGTTTTTTCATTGGAAAAAAAATACTTATAAATGATGATAAACCGCGCGGAACAAATGTTTGCATGATCTATAGATATTTGTAGCAGGTCTGTTTGTTTTTCTATATAGAATAAGTATGTATTTACAAAAAAATATATATATAAGCATTCTGTTAGTTATCTGGTTCCCATAGTACAAGATCTGCTTAGTTTGGGGCTAGATAGCGCTGTGCGAAATGTTCAGCAATATTTATTTATATATTATTTATAAACATCCCGTTTTATGTGCAAATATATTAATTTAAGCTAATGATTATTATTTTTTTATGCCACTTCTGTCCAACTGCTGGGCAAAGGCATTTTTCCCGATTCCTTCAAGACATCTTGATCCCGTGCCAAATCTGCCCATTCCTCTAGGAATTTGTGTAACTCGTCCCGACATCTCCGTCTTCGGTTTACCGCGTCGCCTTCTCGTTGAGTCGGGGTGCCGCTGACAAATCTAACTTCATAAAATTAACGAGAGATAATTGGATACTGAAATCGAATCAGAAATGAGGAGATTCGTAGACGAACCAAAGTCTACTCAAAGGATTAGCAAGCTGAAGTGGAAGTGGGCGGGCACATAGCTCGAAGAACTGACGGACGTTGCCCCCCCCCCCCCCCCTATATGAAAAGACGACATGATAAAGGGAGGGTGCAGGCCGCACAAGATCGGTCGCTCCGGAAATCGATGGGAAGGCCTATTTTCAGCAGTGTACGCCTCCGGCTGCTATGATGATGGTGATGATGATGATTTTGATACTTCATATAATTATTTTTGTATTTACAGGTAGAGCATTTATTTATAAGATGAAGGTAATTATCTGAATACCAACTTGTTTAAACCTATGTAAGTCCTATCCTAAACGACCGACAGTAAATTGTAGGACAAAAATTACGAGACTTCTAAAACTTCATTACTCAATTCTCCATGTACACCCCCCACCATTATTGTAGTATTACTACAATCCTCTCCATACTAAGGTTGTCTGGATTAAATCGCTTCTAAGCGATAAGACCGCCCACTTGTACTTGTTGCGTTATGATTTTTATATTTAAGTGTTTGTTTATTTTGTGGTATACAATAATGTGGTTTCATTAATTCATTTTCGTCAAGCGCGAAATTATTGGGATACTAGCTTCCGCCCGCGGCTTCGGATCTCAATTCCATCCGGGAACTGATTTATGGGATGAAAAGTAACCTATGTGTTATTCCAGGTACATACCTGCGAGTAAGTCCTAAATTTCAGCCAAATTGGTTCATTATTTTTGGCAATAATATGACACCAAAATTCATCGAAGCATCCTAATATACAAACTTTAGCATTCATAAAATAAGTGGGATATATATATATATATATTTAAATTAATATTATATTAATATTACTAGTGGTTCGGCCCGAACTGAAATCCCCAAAACAAAAAAAAATATTCTTAGGACGACTCGAAACGATGCCTAAACGCATGTAGTGGCTAAATATGATTTAAGGAGTTATCAAATCACACAAATACGTAAAATTTAAACATGTTTAATCGCTAAATACGTTTGGGGATTGTTGTGCCGGCCTTAATCTTTGACCAATAAAATAGTGGCACGAAATACAAAACCAACATGTCCCTTAAGCTACACGCATACCAAATTACAGTACTGTGGGGTCACTGGTGTACCTTGTGAATTTTGTCAAAGTTCAGTTTTTATTATGGCTATTATCTCAAAAACTATAAAGTATTTCCTAAAAATAAAAACAGAGTCTAAATTTACTAAAGAATACCTTTCATTTGACGTCCTATTTGACCTATTAGTCTCATTTTTATTTTTTTACCCTTCTTGAACCCTAACATCTCAACAACCCCCACATTTTTTGCTTATTTAGTCACACCAAAATTGTGCCATCACTACCTATTACCTACCTATATTACCTACCTATGTATCAAATTTCACGAAGATCAGATCAACACTTCGAAAGTTATCCTCGGACAAACAAACATGCATACAACATACATACAATGCTCATTTGCCCAAATTGATTCAGAGATCTCGCTTCGATCGATCAAATAATAATATAGTGGGATTAATTTGCTATTCAAAGCGCCGTTAGCTTTATCTACAATTCTACAGAGAAAACAGTACAATCTATTGACCAAACATTGCAGTTTTTTAGTACCTACATTTACGGAGAGATATCGCTGTTCTCATCACACTATATAAATGCGAAAATTTGGATGTTTGTTTATTTATTTGTTGGTTTGTTACTCAATCATGACGTAACGGCTTAACCGATTCGATGAAATTTGGTAGGTATGCACGTAGATTATAACCTGGATTAACATATAGGCTACTTTTTATACCATTAATCAGGTCCCGTGGTATAAAAATGGGGTAAGTCAAGTTGCAACAGCGAGTTTAGCTTTATTTCTAGGTTACCTACACATTTAGTAGTGTAACGCGTACGAAGTGACAAACTGTTTGTTTGTGTGTTGAACACTGTTTCCCCGTCTTAAAACAAATCCTTATCAATTTTTGTATAAGAATATTTAATTTTTTTAGTGGTGAAACTCTTGGTATTTCTTAATTTCAGCATGGATTAACACCATTTGTTCTTGAACCAGTAAATGGCACAATTACAGCACAAGTTACGAAAGAAAACGATGGAAATGTCATCCAGTGTACTGAATTTTTCTACAAAGATTACGATATCATTAACGTCACAAAACGCAAATGGAGGATTTATGTTAAACCGAATAAGCCTAAACCTATAAAATTAAATATGGCGGGTGAAAAACAAGCAATAAATGAAACTGAAAATAACCGAACGCATGCTTGTGAAGGTAAGTCCAATAAAAAACTAACATCACATAACGCATTTTATAAATAAAACAAGTAACTTTTTAACAAAATATAACCGACTTCATATAGTAAAAACCAAACTACTGAACCGGTTTCGATAAAATTTCTACGGAACCAATCTAAAAGTATATTCTTTCAAATAATAAAAAAAAATTAAATCGGTTGATAAATGACGGAGTTCTCAGCTAACAAACATAACTTAACATAAAAATTAAATAAATTTAAGACATATATGGTTTTCTTATGGATGCCATTATCAGAACTGGACCAAATGGAAATAGGACCACATGGGAAGCACCAGCTTTCAAATAGAAAAAGATTTTTTCAATGTTATTTGTGGGGAAACGGGGAATACGACCCACCTGATGGTAAGCGGTCATCGTCGCTTATTGACACCGGCAACACCCGGGGTATTGTCGATGTACAAACCCTACCCTGTACAAACCTCTTTACATTTCTCTTGAGGTGTGCCATGTCGTAGCCTAATGGGAAAACCTCAGATGGTAGCTCATTCCACATCTTGCAGGTATGGGGTAGAAAAGATCGCGTGAAGCGTGTGGTGCGCGATACACAATTGTCAACGATGTGTGGATGAGCTTTATTACGTTGTCGAGAAGTGCGGTGGTAAAATCTCGACGACGGGATGAGATCAAATAGCTCCTCAGAACATCCCTCATTCATTATACAGACGGTAGAATACACAAAAATCATCAAAATCAGTTCACCCAGTCGAAAGTTCAAAGGTAAATGAAAAAAAAATGAAAAATAAAATACAGTCGAATTGAAGATGAGAGAATTGAGGATGAGGAAGAACCTCATCCTTTTTTGAAGTCGGTTAAAAATGGCCAAGTGCGTGTCGGCCCACGCTTAGTGAACGGTTCCGTAGTCCTTATGCATTGGCATATCAAAATATATAAGAAAAGTCAGTTACATACATTATAAAACATTGAAATAATCTAATAGGCGTAACATTACATCTGACATTATTACTAGTGGTTCGCCCCGAACTGAGATCTCGCGAGTCTCCCATAAAAACAAACATATATTATTCGTAATCTATGACTATCAAAATAGTGCCACGACACGCATAACCAATCAACTCGACCTACACTTTCATTCAAAATGCAGGTAACGGGAGTTCATGTAAATCTCGTTACTTTTTTTAGGGTATAAATTGCAGTTATTCTGGATTTCAGACTTTTCCCTATATTTGTGTCACGCATACCAAATTTTAGCACTGTGGGGTCACTGGTGTACTCTGTGAATTTTGTCAAAGTTCAGTTTCTATTATGGCTAATAACTTAAAAACAACAAGGTTTAAACTAAAAATAAAACGGGGTTGAAATGTACTCACAAAGACCTATTCTTAGAAGTGCCACTTGACCGGCTAGTCCCATTTTGTTTTTTTTACCCCACTTGAACCCCCCGATCTCAACAACATTTTTAACTTAATTAGTCGCACCAAAATTGTGTCATCACTCTCATGTACCAAATTGCACGATGATCGGATAAACGCTTCGAAAATTATCCTCGGACAAAAAAACAAACAAACATACATACAAAGATACATACATACAAACAATGCCGATTTGCCCAAGTTGATTTAGAGATCTCGCTTCGAACGATCACCTTCTGGTCTTCTGGGTACGGATCCAATGCATTTTAGGACTAATTTTTTATACGTTTTCAGGTTGCACAAAGATATCGCTGTATATCTATATATTACTGGCTGCCAGCCTGTCTGTCAACACGATCTTCATAATTATGAAAGGTAATAATTAAGGCTTCTCTACACTGATAACAAACAACCAACACAGAATATATATCAAACTGTATGACTCAAACTAGTTTGTCCATAAAAACATTACCTTCCTTCTGTGCAGTCGGGTAAACAGTTGCTTATGTTTAAAAATCCCGATCGTAATCTATCTATATACCAAATTTCATAGAAATCGGTCATGCCGTTCTTGAGTTATAAATGCTGTAACTAACCCGACTTTGTTTTATACAGGGTGTTTGGTAATATACTGAAGACATTCAAGGGACGTTTTCTCAAAAAATAAAAAACGACTTCTCGGAAAAAAAAACTACTAGTTACATATACAAATTTTAAAGAAAAGTTTAGGTGATTAATTCGATATGCCTAAGCTTGCAGTCGACATCCAAAAATAAAGGTCTTAATCCACAAAAGCGTAGATTTGCTACTTATGTCCTCTCTTTAAGCGCTCTCTGCTTAGAACTTCAATGCGAATGCACGGTAGAAAATAAGACATGCCGCTTGACCGTTTCCACTAAAGCTGAGCGGAGAGATGTCGGAATATCGATATGCTATTAGCTATTTTCCCATGGTTTCTCTGTAGTTTAGCTAGTCATTGCAAAGATCACGTCTACTAATCTAATTTTACCAATTAAATTAATGTAGGTAGGTACCTACCTAGGTTATTCCAAAAATACCTGTCTTCCGACCTATCATAATTCGAGTCAGTGACACCGATCGCTTGTAGGTACTACTCTGGACCAAGAAAGAACAAGCGAATGTAGAGAGGCACCTGTAGGGATATTTTTTTACCTAGTAGGTACGTCTTACCTATTTAAAACTCAAACGTAGATCTATGGTAGGCTAGTACCTACTACCGTAGGCAGGCATATATTTTTGATATCTCTTTCGGAAATGGCTGCGGTTTTCGGGTTAGAAAGTGACAACAAGAGATATCTCGAGACGTCACCAGTCTGTGGTTAGATGGCAAGCATTATGCAATAGCACAACATAAGTTTATTAAAGTGTTTGTTTTAACATGCCAAAATAAATTTCACATTTCTTTGGTAAACATTTCACAAATTTATTTATTATGCTTATCTAAACAACCCCTTTAATTTTTTTTGCGTATATTACCAAACTCCTTATATATATTTAGACTTTTGAAGTAGAAAAGTTATTTTTGAAATGTCTCTGCCCGGGGAAGTAAAATTATTCACTTTGTGTGTTGATTGCGATATAATATATTTCGACGACCTCCGTGGTGCAGTGGGCGAATAGCCGGCTGAGACGCAGGAGGTAGCGGGTTCGATTTCCACTGCGGAACAAATGTTTGCGTGATCTACAGATATTTGTTCCGGGTCTGGTTGTTTCTCTATATATTATAAGTATGTATTTACAAAAAAAAAGTATATAAGTATTCTATCAGTTATCTGGTTCCCACAGTACAAGCTCTGCTTAGTTTGGGGCTAGATAGCACTGTGTGAAATGTCCCGAAATATTTATTTTAATTATTTAAATATTTAGAAATATTTATTTAATATATTGTTATACAATGGCTGTAAGCGATCTGTACGATGCAGTGAAACAATAAGAGACAATTATCCTGTTTATTTAAATTTTATGCAATATCTAGTTACAATAATACTAAGAATAAGACAAAGAATCCAAATAAATCCCCGAACTAATTATCTATCCGTTTTTCCTGTCTTCCCTCTGTCTACACACGCTTCCAAAACCTGAATGGCCTCAAGCCCACGACCGAACTCCTTGGACAAAACTGTTTCATTGCAAATTTCGTATAAAATACTTTTTAGAAAACGACTAAACTCCTTGGACGAATTTGTTAGAAACATGATTCATTGCAAATTTCCTATAAAATACTTTTTAGATATAAATGCAAACATAATTATTTCATTAGTTACACATTTTCGATTATAAATATTATAAATTATCATATTACATCCGAGATATTATGGCGTACGAGCGGGTAAACCCCGAGCGAGGACCCTAATCGAGGGTGTTATTGGTCGCTTACGGAATTTAAATAAGTATTTTATAACAGTTTGTTGCTAACAAGAATATAAATCATATTCAGGCACTAAATGCGCTTAGGCATCGTTGCCCTAAGGATGTAAAGGAGAAACAAGTCGGCGAAATTTGTCATGCGTGAGCTGCGTGACATAATATAATATTATCTCACGCCGCGCAAGTACCATTTATCTCATTTACGTTTTTACCATTTATATTTCAGTTTACCAGAGAATGCATCACCGAATGGAACCTGTAGAAAACCTTCAGGATGGAGCTGGATCTGCAGAATCTGCTTATGACAATGTTTCAGGTATTTGAACTGTTTTTTTGTAAAACATCGCAATCAATTACTAGAAGTACTGGGTTTGAATCTTGAAAAATTGATTTTTAAATTGATAACACTTTTATTTGAACAACTCCTGTTAAGTTTGACGAATCGACACTGTCTTTGTTACCATATAAAAGTTAACAACAGTTTGACGGGTGTTTAAAAAATTAATTGTCAATTTTTGTATAGACGGATAGGTCATAGGATGTCTGATCTCAGTTTTTGATTGTTCTTGATTGTAATGTGGGAACGTTACGTGGGGTCGGCACAATTTTTTGAAGTAAAGCTTCTTTAGGCACGCTTGACTTGGGGAGTAAGCTGGTGAATGCGTTACTAAAAGTGCGAACGGAAGTTGAGAGGGATCTCCCTTATATCTATAAGATAGCGAAGATAGAAAGAGAGAGAGTTACGTTTCGTATATTACTGTAGTGGCAAGAGAGAGAGGTGCGAACATATATTTTATATCTCTCTTTCTTTCATAGCCAGTTGATTTGTCGCATATCTCCTGTACCAAATTAGCCTAAATTATACAAACTGCAAACACAAAACACTCTTTCATGCTGTATTATAGAGTTCATTTTGCTATAGATAAAAGAAAGTATTTACCACGTTTCGTATTTTGAATCTACCAGCTTCGATTTATTTTATTTTACTTATTTGGGAAGATTAACAGTCATACATTATGAAGTAGAACATAGAGCTAATAGTTATATGAATAAATGCATGACCAACGACATCCTCTACAGATTAATATAGATTTAAGAAAAAATTCAGCTATTCCACAACAGATGGCAGGCAACAGCAGAAAATAACATAAGTACTTACTGTATGCGCCTTAAAATAAGGTTGACATTTCCTTAAAACATATATATTTATATATTGTTCGCGCAATGCCTACTTATTTTGTAGCCGCTACGACGCATCACTGATTTTAGCAGGCAACACTGTGAGACTCATTCTCTACTCTAAAAAATTACACGCCATCAAGTCCAAGCTGCTTTTCATTTAATATACCAAATATTCCTAATCAACCAGAAAATGAGGCTAATTTGGTCCTTCGATTAAACATGGTCCTTCGAGCCGGATTCAAGAGTACAAGGGAAGTGATCAGTGATTGTTTTCTGCGGAATTTTACCCAATACTCTTTTGTCATTCAGGTTGTCTAGTTCATATCATTATTGCATTTTACATGTAATCGATCTAGGCAGAAACAAGGTTTGTCTGTTATATTCAGCACCATTATTTAATGTAAGTATGTTTCCTTAGCTTTAGTTAGGTATTTACTAGAATAATTAGGAATAAAATGTCAACGTGATTTGCTAACGCTGTGACAGGTAGGTAAGGCGGTGAACAACTTTACAACCTCTAAACTTTGCATCTCAATTTACATTTGCACAAAGTTTTACCAAAAATCATTTATGTTAACTTATTATTGCACTGTTTACACTAATTAACAACAATTTAGCACCTTCTTTGGTAATTGTCTTTATAAACCTTTGTCAATTGACTTATAATTGTGAAATCTAACTTGTTATTATGTTGGTAAAACATTAACTTATTTTGTATTCATCATATCAGCCGTAGGACGTCCACTGCTGGACAAAGGCCTCCCTCATTGATCTCCAGGAATTACAGGTTATTTTGTATTATTTTGCTAAAATTATAAATGATTTGGTTTAATTTGTATTAAAAACATAAACTAAAGCTTTTATTTACCTTGTTTGTAGGTTTACACTACTATAAATTGGTAGTTTAAGTTGAATATACTTGATTTGTAAATCACTCCAATGTTCATTGTCAATCACAATTTGTTAATTATTGACAATTGACAATTGACAATTATTTAATTGTCTAATTTCTCAATTCCAGGCAAACCAGGCAGCTTACAAAGATCCCTAAAATGACGGACAAAGAGGACAAAGATTTAATCAAGAAAAGAGCCAGTTTTAAGAGACGTTTAACTGCATTTTGCAAGTACATAACTGAATTGAGTGACAAATTGACTTCGCAACAGGTAAATGAACTGCAATTACGAATAGGCAAAATGGAATGCTTGTATGAACAATACGATATGGTGCAATTGAGGATAAAATGTCTAGCCGATGACTTACAGTCACAAACTTCTGAAAGAGACAAATTCGAGTCATCTTATTACAAAGTAATTTCAACGGCTCAGGACATTCTAAACAGCAATTCAAAGTCACAAAAATGTGAAAATTTAGAGAGTTCTCGAGTAAGTAATCACAAATTAGTTAAGTTACCTACTATTAACTTGCCAAAATTCCACGGTTCTTATGATAATTGGCTTGAGTTTCATGACAAATTTTCTAGTCTTATACATTCGAACGACGACATCGACGAAATAAATAAATTCCACTACCTCAGATCATCACTGGAAGGGTCAGCTGCTGTGATCATACAGTCGATTGAGTTTTCGTCATGTAATTATTCTGTGGCTTGGCAGTTACTGTGCGAGAGATATAATAACAAGCGCTTACTCGTACAAAACCATGTTTCCAACTTGCTTTATGTTTATTCACTTAAAAGTGAGTCTTCTATTAGCCTAAAGCAGTTGATCGATCAGGTAAATAAAAGCCTACGCGCGCTTGAATCGCTAGGTGAACCGACTAAACACTGGGACACCCTTCTCATTCACATCATTTCTCGAAAACTTGATCAAAAGACTTTTCGTGAATGGGAAGAGTGCAAAAGTCGATTAGATAAAGATAGGGTCATAACTCTGTTTATCTTTCTCGAATTTATTCGGAATCGTGCCGATCTCTTGGAAACCTTGGAATTATCTCGTGATACCATCTCAAGCCAGCCACCTAAAAGTGTAAATAAACTCAAAACTATGATCTCTGTAGGTAGTTCCCAATCACAGTTATCATCTGATGATAATAATAATAGCCCGACCGTGAAACCATGTCCCAAATGCAAAGGTGATCATCACTTAATAAATTGTTCTCAGTTTCTGGTCCTTAGCAGCAAGCAAAGGTTAGAGCTAATCCCGCAGTACAAGGTGTGCTACAATTGTTTACGCACCGGTCATTATTCGAACCGTTGTAAAAAAGTTGGTTGCAAAATATGTAAGCGCAAACACAACTCCTTAGTTCATGTATCAGACCTTAAAATGCCGATAACTAATGGTTCAGTGAACACCGATGATGGCGAAAGTAAATTGCAGCCCACTCTTCCTGTTCCAGAACAAGCACAAGCACCAACTAACTTAACCCTGACTACTTATTGTGTGGATAAGCTTTCAGAAACGGAACAAGATGTTTTGTTGTCGACTGCCTTGGTGACAGTATCTGACGCGAATGGTCACGAGCGTATTGTACGCGTTCTACTAGATTGTGCAAGTTCGTCTTGCATCATTACTGAAAAATTGTGTCTCTCATTAAACCTACAATATGTAGATATAGATAAACCGATATACGGTATAAATAAAACTCCAACAAACACAACAAAAATGTGTCGTGTCTCAATAAATTCATTAAATGAAAAATACCAAAAGGATCTGCTTTGCTACGTGCTGCCATCCATTACTGATGATGTGCCTTGCCGATCAATTAATATTTCGCATTTAAATATACCCGATGATATCGCCCTAGCCGATCCTCAATTTTATAAGGCGTCTGAAATAGACATGATAATCGGTAGTAATATATTTTGGGAGCTACTCGGGTTGCGAAAGATTAGTTTAGGAGCTAATAAACCGATTATTTGGGAAACTCGCTTAGGTTGGTTAGTTTCCGGTCCCATCAATGGTGGCCATAGATCGTCTCCTCTTATGTGCAACTTCACGAAAGTAGATAGTGTAGACACTGATATTAATCGAAACTTTGGAAATGATGATATTCAAAACATGTTATCTCGTTTTTGGCAGCTGGAAGAAGTTGGCCCTAAGTCATCCTATTCCGAAGAGGAACGAATGTGCGAATAACACTTCGTTAAAAATACGACTCGTCTCAAAGATGGTCGCTTTTCTGTCAGAACTCCCTTAAAACAGTCACCTGATGTTTTAGGTGACTCACTGCAGCGAACGAAGCGATGTCTTCTCTCATTAGAGCGCAGGTTTATGAGACAATCTACCTTTCGAGATAGGTACGTTGATTTTATGTCGGAGTATCGTTTATTAGGGCATATGTCCGAGTGCGAATTAAACTGAAATCCAGCTCCGTACTTTATTCCACATCATGGGGCAGTTCGTGAAAATAGCACAACTTCTAAATTAAGGCTCGTGTTTAACGCCAGCAGCCCTACCACCTCAGGAATATCCTTTAATCAAATTCAGATGGTAGGACCCACTATCCAAGATGATCTTGTATCTATACTTCTTCGATTTAGACTTCATAGGTACGTTTTGGCCGCTAACGTTGAGAAGATGTATAGGCAGATATCTGTTCACCCTGCTGACAGGCATCTTCAACAGATTATCTGGCGTGACCCTGCTGACCCCAAGATTAAGACGTACCAGCTGAACACTGTGACTTACGGCTGTTCCAGCGCTAGTTTTCTCGCTACAAGGTGTTTAAAGCAAGTAGGCCTTGACTGCAGTGATGAACAGATATCTGACATTATCATCCACGTTTTTTATGTTGACAACCTTTTAACAGGGTCTCACACTATTCAAGGGGCGTTGGATATAAAAGAAAAGGTAACCGCTGAACTTGCGTCAGCTGGTATGCCATTACGTAAGTGGAAATCTAACAGCCCGTTGCTCATTGCTCCATCCGACGCCAGTTCTTCACTAAACTTAAATATTGGGTCTATTGATCCCAGCAAGACTTTAGGTCTCGGATGGCAGACTGACTCCGACGAGCTCAGCTTTTATATTGATACGTCAATTTCTAAGGAATCAACGAAGCGAGGATTGCTTTCAGTTATCGTGCAAATATTTGACCCCATGGGTTTAGTGTCTCCTTGCGTCATTCCAATGAAGGTTTTGATGCAAAAATTATGGGTTTGTAAATTATCATGGGACGAACAATTACCATCGGAGATTGCCCAAGCATGGCTAGAGTTATTAAAAAGTCTACCGTTATTAAATCATTTGCGCATTCCTCGTCTCGTTATTTGTGATTCCCTTTCCTCGTTGGAGCTTTATATCTTCTCTGACGCGTCGCAGACTGCTTATGGCGCTTGCCTTTATGTGAGAAGTGATAACGATCATGGTAAAAGTTTAACAAAGTTACTTTTAGCTAGGAGTAGGGTCGCCCCATTAAAGCCGACCACGATTCCCAGACTCGAGCTTTGCGGTGCTCTGGTAGGAGTACGTCTATATGAAAAAGTAATCTCATCGCTTGCGTGTTGCGTGCCCATTAAACGTACCACTTTCTGGACAGATTCAACGATCGTGTTAGGATGGCTCAAAATGCTACCCAATAAGCTTCAGCCCTTTGTTCGCAATCGTGCGGTTGAAATTTTAGAGAAGACCGAGAATCGTACCTGGAGACATGTCTCCAGGTACGATTCTCGGTCTTCTCTAAATTTCATTCTCGGATTCTCGGATTTTCGGATTAAGATTCTCGGTCTGTGGGGACATGTCCCCACAGATGAAAACCCTGCTGATCTCTCACGAGGAGTTAACATCAATGAGATCCACGGTCTTGATATGTGGTGGTCAGGTCCTCAATTCCTTAAGCAGGACACATCTCACTGGCCTACAAATCCAGTTAACGTTGCGAAGCTTCCTGAAGTTCGACCTGAAATTGCGTTGCACGTGTCGCTTGCTAGCGATACTAGGCTAATTGATTTTAATCGTTTTTCGAATGTTTCTAGATTAAAGCGCGCTATAGCTTACGCGTTAAGGTTCATCAATGTCTGCAAAAAGCTACCTCCAAAGACCGATTATCTGAGTAGTGATGAACTACAGAAAGCATTAAACTTAATTATTAAAACTTCTCAATCAGAGTCATTTCCTGAATATAAAAATTTACTGTTAAAACACGCTTTATCAAAAACATTAAACAAGTTTAACGTCTTCATTGATGAGAATAATATAATGCGTGTCGGCGGTCGTTTGGAATTAGCTTCAATGTTTTCTTATGATAAGAAACACCCCATTATAATACAGTCCACTCATGCTTGTGCAAAACTTCTGTTTCGAGCTGAGCACTTTAGGTTATTGCTGGCCTCAATAAGAGAAACGTATTGGCCCATTAGTGGCCGTAATTTAGCTAAGTTAACCTATCATCAGTGTATTAGATGCACCCGTATGAAAGGCAAGGTCGTAACTCCTCTTATGGGGAACTTACCCCAATAGCGTCTAACTCCCGGTGGTCGTCCGTTCGAATGTGTAAGAATAGATTACGCTGGTCCTATTTCGTCCGCCAGTCGCCAAGGTCGAGCTTGTAGAATCGTAAAGGTTTACATCGCGATATTTTTTTGTTTCACGACTAAAGCAATTCATATTGAATTGGTAGGTGACTTAACTACTAATAGTTTCATGTCTGCTTTACGCAGATTCATATCTCGTAGGGGAAAACCCACGAATATTTATTTAGACAATGGCACGTCATTTGTTGGAGCCTATAACGAAATTTCTAAGTTTTTAAAGACTAACTGCAGTTCATTACCTGGTTGCATGGCCAATGAAGGCATTAATTTTCATTTCTGTTCGTCTTACTCTCCGCATTTCGGGGGTCCTTGGGAAGCTGGAGTTAAATCTATTAACTTTCCTTTGCATAGAGTATTGGGAAATTGTAATTTAGTTTATGAAGAGCTGATCACTGTCCTAGTTCAGATTGAAGCAATCCTAAACTCACGGCCGCTCACTCCACTCTCAAGCGATTCAAATGATTTGACACCACTCACGCCTGGACACTTTTTAACAAGAAAGCCTCTAACGTCACTTCCAGCTCCTAATTATCAAGACTGCTCCTCCAGCCATTTGACCAGATTCCAAAGGCTAGAACAGCTCCGTCAACAATACAATACAATACAATATCTTTATTGATAACACCAAGTTATAAGTAAAGTACCAAGGTACCTTATGTTACCTAACAATAATTTATAATTATAAACTTAATCTTCATAAATTATGGATTAAACTTATATTAATACTTGATATACGATTTTTGATATGAATTATTATGAATTATTATTATTATTGTTAACGAAGTGGCAGTTCGTAAAACTCGTTTATAACGTAAAACGAGTTTTCGAGGAGCCACTTTTGTAGCCTCGATTTAAAGACCCTCGTGGAAGTTGCATCCCTTCGGATTGTGTCCGGCAGCCTGTTATATACAGATGGACCCATGACGTACACGGACCTCTCCAATTTGCGCAGCTTATGAGTGGGTTCGACTAAAAGGTGGGCTAGTTTATTGCTGCGGAGAGCTCGTGAGGTGTTTACGCCTCTACGTTTGAAACTGTCAATGTTTTTGTGGGTGAACGTCGCTACCTGGTAGATAAGCTCGCAGGCGAGCGTCATTATATTCAATTTTTTAAAATACTCGCGGCATGACACGTCGTCTGGCACATCAACGATGGCGCGCACTGCACGCTTCTGCATTATGAAGACTCTGTCTACGTCAGCAGCGCGCGCCCACAGCTCCACACCATAAGTTATGACGCTGTGCACCGTCGCGTGGTAGCACGCCAGCACTACGCTGCGTTTAGTGCTAGACCATTCGACCGGAACCACCTATCAAGACTCTGCACAACGACGTTCAGCCTTATCTCCAGTTCGGACAGGTTCGGCGCGGTGACAATAACGGCTACGTCATCAGCGTACATATATATCTGCGCCCCGTCGACGGCTTTCGGAAGGTCGTTCAGCAGAAGGCTGAACAACGTGTTTGAGAGGCAAGAACCCTGGGGCACGCCCATGGTGTTCGTTAGCTCTGTTGACTTCAATCGCCCGAACTCACCCACCACGGTTTGAGTTCGGTTCCACATAAAAGACCTTAACAAGGATAGAGCCGGTCCTCTAATTCCGTGAAAATTGAGTTTGTCGGAGATGAGGTGATGGTCAACAGTGTCGAACGCGCGCGACAGGTCACAGCACAGCAGCGCCACGCATTGACCACCTTCGCGCGCGGTCAGCACACGCCATACCACCTCCCTCACCAGGTCTGTGGTGCCGCGTCCGGCTCTATACGCGTACTGTCTGTCCGACATGATATCTCTCTCTCCGACAAACGACAAACAATCTTTTATTGAGTCCGACCTCAAAGATTTTGCTGATGGCGGGGACAAGGGAGATCGGTCGGTAGGATTTTATTTCCGATTTTTTCCCTTTCCCTTTGTAGAGAGGAGATATTTTCACTCTTTTGAGGGGCTCGGGGTGTATACCCACTCGAATACAATTGTTAAACAGATGTGCAATAACTATGGCAATTGGTTTCGCGATAGTTTTAAGTAGATTCGATGATATGCCGTACAGGTCGGTACTATTTTTAGACGCTATGTATTTATTGACTATTAGGACTATTTCACCTGGCGAAAATAGCTGAAACCGTAGCGATACGTCGCATGCGGACGAGTCCGTTTCATCCGTGAGTGGGACGGAGAAAGAATACAATTCTCCCCTCCGCCGCCGGGTAGCGTGTCGTAAGAGCCGACTAACCCGGTCACCTGCTGGTGGTAGGGCTCTGAAAGGAGTCCGTCTGGCTAGCTACCACCCTCCTACTAGAATCTACCGTCAAACGCCGAAACTTCTAGCGTACGCGTGTTCCGGTATCAGTGTAGGAGAGCCAGTGTCCCCCACAGGTAGAGAGTACTCCTGTCATTACTGGGGACCGTTGGCTTGTCTTAGCAAGGGCCTTTTTTGGGCCGGGATGGTGGGTTGGCGTGATGTCCTGGGAAACCCGATGAAACGGCTGCCCGCTGGCCGCCCGTGGGTCAGTAGGGGACCCGAACCCAGGGATAACTTTTCAAACTTCGCCCTGGGAGGCTGTCTCGCCAATCCGCGAAAAAAGCTTGCGAGTGACTGTCGTGCCGGAGTAGGAGACCGGAGTGGAACCCGGCAGCTGCTCTCAGGTTGGATCGGGGGCCCTTCCGTACATCACGCCAGCCATCCACATCTGGAACAACTGAGCCCTTGTATAAGCCATGTTTGCCCTTATTTCTGGCTGAAGTACTCTTTACTACTTTCCCTTTTTATTTTGTTTCTCATGGCCAGTCAAAATAAAAGTAAAAGTTTACTAGCGGCTTCAAAATCCACTCTCAGAGTTGACCTCTGCAACATCCGCGGATTACACTCGAACTTAAATGCTGTTCATCATCATCTTGAGACAGCCAAGCCTGCCTTGCTCTTTTTGACGGAGACTCAAATCTCCTGCCCGGCTGATACATCTTATCTCCTCTACCCTGGCTATATACTAGAAGAGCATTTTCTCCGGAAAGCTGGGGTATGTATGTACGTTCGGGAGGATGTTTGTTGTCGCCGTCTCAACGGCCTTGAAGCTACAGATCTGTCGTGTCTTTGGGCCCGCGTCGATTACGGGGGTCGAACCCGTATTTACGCTTGCCTTTATAGATCACATAGTGGTGATTCAGACGCAACTCGACTATTTGAGCACATCGCTGAAGGGATAGAGTGTGCACTCGGGCAGTACTCCAATGCAGAGTTGATCGTTCTCGGGGACTTTAACGCTCACCACGTTGAGTGGCTGGGTTCCCGATACACTGATCATACTGGGAGAACTGCCCATGATTTTGCAATCTCTCATGGACTTACCCAAATGGTCTCCTGTCCAACTAGGATTCCAGATGTTGATAACCATGTACCATCCTTGCTTGATCTTGTGCTGACTTCACATCCGGATAAATACCAGGTCTCTGTGGAGGCTCCTCTGGGATCCTCTGATCATTGCCTGGTAACCACGTCAGTGCCGACCGTTCGTCCTAGTTTATCTAGTAAACCCGGGAAGCGAAGGGTTTGGCATTTCGGAACAGCCGACTGGGATGGATTACGCGAATTCTACGCATCCTACCAGTGGAGGAAGCTATGTTTCTCAACAGACGATCCAAACACTTGCGCTGACTCCGTCGCTGATGTCATACTTCAGGGTATGGAATGTTTCATCCCCAACTCTGTAGTGCGTGTTGGTGGCCGGAGTCAACCCTGGTTCAACCGGGCTTGTGCCGTTACAGTCAGCAGCAAATTGGCTGCCTTTAAGAACTGGACTGTAGCGCGCGAGAGCCAGGATCCCGAAGTTTCCCGTTTGAGGAAAAAATTCAATGCTGCCTCCAGACAGAGCAAAAAGGTCATGGCTATAGCGAGGAAGCAGCACATCAGCAGAGTTGGCGACCAGTTAATGGGGTATCCTTCTGGAAGTAGAGCCTTCTGGTCTCTTGCCAAAGCTGCTGAGGGTAACTTCTGCCAGTCCCGCTTACCATCTTTACTCAAGTCGGACGGATCTCTGGCCCATAGTGCAAAAGAGAAAGCCGATCTCCTTGGATCTCTTTTTGCCTCCAATTCGACCCTCCTCGACGGAAATGCTGCAGCATCGGTTATACCTCGGTGTCCGAGTTCCATGCCAGAGGTACGTTTTCATCAGAAAGCGGTACGGAAGGAACTCCTTTCCCTTGATGTGAGAAAGTCGAGTGGGCCGGATGGCATTCCAGCCATTATGCTCAAAAAGTGTGCTCCTGAGTTGTGTTCTGTCTTTACGTCCCTCTTTGAATTGTCTTATACCACTGGTATCGTGCCGTCTTCTTGGAAAGTGACCCATGTCCACCCAATCCCTAAAAAAGGGGATCGAACCAATCCGTCTAACTATCGGCCTATAGCAATTACTTCCCTACTCTGTAAAGTGATGGAGCGAGTAATTAATACTCAGCTTCTTAGGTATCTTGAGGAACACCAGCTGATCAGTGACCGCCAATACGGCTTTCGTCATGGGCGATCAGCTGGTGATCTTCTAGTTTACCTCACTCACCGCTGGGCGGAAGCCATCGAGAGTAGGGGGGAAGCTCTAGCTGTTAGTCTAGACATCGCGAAGGCGTTCGATCGGGTGTGGTACAAGGCGCTTCTCTCGAAGCTTCCCTCATACGGCCTCCCCGGGGGACTTTGCAGTTGGGTCGCCAGTTTCTTATCCGGGCGGAGCATAAGAGCCGTTGTAGATGGTTCTTGCTCGGACTCAATGCCCATTAACTCTGGTGTACCCCAAGGGTCAGTGCTATCGCCCACACTGTTTATTCTTCACATCAATGATATGCTGCACATAAGCGGCCTTCATTGTCATGCGGATGACAGTACGGGTGATACTTTCTACACTGGTCGCCCTAATGTCTCTCGGTCGGAAGTGGAAGACAACAGACAAAGACTTGTGTCTGAGGTTGAAGGCTCTTTGGAGCGTGTGTCAGATTGGGGTAACCTTAATTTGGTCACCTTTAACCCAACCAAGACGCAAGTCTGTGCGTTCACCACAAAGAAGGCCCCTTTCACAATAGCTCCACGGTTCCAGGGCATTCCTCTCCCCGTCTCGGCGAGTATAGGGATTCTGGGAGTCAAAATTTATAATGAGGTCCAGTATGGGAGTCACTTAGAAGCAAAAGCTGTGCTCACCTCCAAAAAACTTGGAGTCCTTAACCGTGCCAAACAGTATTTTACGGCACAACAACGGCTATTGCTGTACAAAGCGCAAGTTCGGCCGCACGTGGAATACTGTTCCCATCTTTGGCACGGAGCTCCAAAGTACCAATTGCTTCGTTTTGACTCCCTTCAGAGAAGAGCCATTAGAATAATCGGTGATCCCAAAATCACCGACAGGCTGGAACCGCTGAGTCAACGCCGTGACATCGGATCGCTCAGTGTATTCTACCGCCTGTATAATGGGGAATGTTCTGAGGAGCTATTTGATCTCATCCCGTCGTCGAGATTTTACCACCGCACTTCTCGACAACGTAATAAAGCTCATCCACATATAATCGACAATTGGGTATCGCGCACCACACGCTTCACGCGATCTTTTCTACCCCATACTTGCAAGATGTGGAATGAGCTACCATCTGAGGTTTTCCCATTAGACTACGACATGGCACGCTTCAAGAGAAATGTAAAGAGGTTTCTTCAGTGTAGGGAACGCATCGACAATACCCCGGGTGTTGCCGGTGTCAATAGGCGACGGTGACCACTTACCATCAGGTGGGCCGTAAGCCTGTTTCCCCACAAATAACATAAAAAAAAAAAAAAAAAAAAAAAAAAAAAAAGTCAACACTGAGGGAGGCATGAGCGCGGGCGATGTCAGCTGTCGGAGCCCCGCACTTGCTGGCCGAGGTTGTGAATTCAGCGCATTGACTAGTTCTTTCTTGGTTCTAAAAGGGGCGCCGTCAGTGTTTCGCACGAGGTCGGTATAATCAACTCTTTCGCTGCTCTTCCGCCCAAGTTCAGTGTTTATCACATTCCACATGCATCTAGACTTATTCGGGTGGTTGCCAATCATTTTACTGTAATAATTACTGCGTTTTTCTTTTAACAGATTATTATATTTATTAACATAATTTTCGGTGACATTAGTTAGCTCAATATTACCTGGGAATACTTTCTTTAAGTTAAGTGTGTCGTACAATACGCTCTTAAGATTACTTACTACACTATCGACCCAGCTCCCTTTTTGAATGGCGCTTGGTTGCTATTTGATTGGAAAACATGTGTTAAATTTATTAGCTATAATATTTGTGATGGTTTCCGCAAACGCGTGACAGTCACCTTTCGACCGCTCCACCATCAAAGTCCAATCGACTGATTCAAGGGCGTTTTCATAATTTAATTTATTAGCCGCGGATAGTAACCGTCTTTGTCTGAACTGTGGTGGTGTGGTGGTGGCGCGCGAGATGGAGAGGCGCTGCGCATCGTGGTCGCTGAGGTGCGATACGACGCAGGCGACGGCTGCAACGCGCTCCTCGGGGAGGTTCGTGTACGCATGGTCCAGCAGGGTAGCGGTGTCACCATCAACCCTGGTAGCAGATTTTATAAGTTGACAGAAATTATGCCTAGACAAAATATCCGTCAATTGTTTTTTTTAATTTATTATTTTCAATATACACATAACACTTTTGAACCAGGTGGTCTAAGGAATACGTCAGCGAATTGCAACAGCGAGTCAAATAGCGTTCAAGCACTTCTATCCTAAATAACAGCTGTTTGGTTGTCGTAAAGGAGGATAACCTTCCACCCTTGAAATGGAAACTGGGTCGCATTATAGCTGTATATCCCGGAGCAGATGGCATCAACCGCGTTGTTGATATCAAAACCTCAAAAGTAGTAATCCGCAGATCCTTCAGCATCTTGTTGAAAAGCAAGCATTCAACGTCCGGGGGCATGTTCGCGCAATGCCTACTTATTTTGTAGCCGCTACGACGCATCACTGATTTTAGCAGGCAACACTGTGTGACTCATTCTCTCCTCTTAAAAATTACACGCCATCAAGTCCAAGCTGCTTTTCATTTAATATACCAAATATTCCTAATCAACCAGAAAAAGAGGCAAATTCCTTTACATACATATAGATACATACATATATATACATACATATAGATGGAGCTAAAGAAGTTTTACTTCAGTCGTGTCTCGTGTGGTCTAAAGCACACTCGTTTTTATTTATTTTGGTTTTTCAAAACTGTATTTGCAGTCATCTCGGTAGGTACCTACTCAATTCTTTCTTACCCAAGTCTTTGTAACAATCCATCCATCTTTTGTTGTACAATCGTAGGTACTTTAATGTCAAAATGTTCCTTGATTAATTTATGTTATTAACAGCCAGTTGTTGGTACGCCAATCAAATCGCAAATCAGTTGACATAGTGTTTAACTTAGCATTCTTGTTAAATCAAATTGAGTTTCTCGAAGATTGATTAGTGAATAATTAGCGAAACCAAAGAATCACCTTTTGAATGTCAAACTAGTGTTGTTTTTATAGGGTCACACCACCTAAAACATTATTTTAGTTCAATCGTTCGTTCCTACACGTCATAAATTGGCTTATGTCAACGTTAGAGATTTTTGTCAATTATCAAATGTACAATTTAAATGTATGGTAAAAACGTTTATTTTGGTCGTTTTCTCTCTGCAAACAAAAATTACCTAAAAATGTACAAAAAGATACTATTGTACTCATTGCAATCCCATAGATAGGCATGGAAAACTTCGTTTAAGTACACCTTACCTTGGAATCTCTGGTAAGCATACGACGTCGTAATCATCGCCAAAACACCTCAACAATTGCAAATATCAATGACCTCATGGAGTGAGCAGAATGAAGACTGAACACATGGAGTGCTGTTTTAGTAAGAATAACTGCACAGAGGGGACTTCAACAGTTTAATATCACGATAAAACATCTGTACCAAAAGTCAATCACTTTAAATACCTAGGATCAGTGGTAACATACTACAAAAGTGGAGGCAGACGTTAACCGCAGAAGCATTGCCTGGAAGAAGTGGCAATCCTTGAACGGTGTACTTTGTGACCCACGTATACCTATACCGGGGATGATATATGGAGCAGAATGTTGAATGGTAAAAGGGACACATGTCCTGAAGATGCATACGACGGAAATGAAGATGCAAAGATGGTCAGGAGGGGTAACCAGGTACGACGGAATCCAGAATGAATATGTCTGAAGAAGCTTTGAGATTGCTCCAATACCATCTGTAAGCTGGTCACATATCTGAAAGCCGACTGAGGTGGTATGGCCACATCATGAGAAGACCTGAAGAATATGTGGTCAAAACAGCACTGTGTTTTTAAGAACACAAAAGAGGCAGCATGACCAGACTCATGAAAAAGGAACAACTACCTGATCCGACACCCCAAGACTAACTTGGCGCCGAAAAATTAAGAGAGTAGTCCCCACTTAATATGGGTACATGCAAAGAAGAAGAAGATTTGTGATGTATTAAGTCAATAAAAACACCTGTAAATTATGTCCATGATTTTAATTTTGCATCACAGATTGCCTGCACGTGCAGATGAAAACAATCCCATTCTGTTCAGGTATGATAATCATTCTGCTTGTGGTAACCACCATCTGAAGAATTTTAATACATTAGGACCTTAATTGACCAATAGTTGCAGACACTAGGTACATATTATTCGGCAAGTTGTAGATTTATGTATACCTTAGCGGTAAGCTACAGTAATTTGGGATGCCCCAGTGGCGTAAAAACTTATTGTCAATAGTATTTGTTGTAGGGCGCTGATACAGGTACTCCGAAATGTAGGTAAATGGGCTTTATCTCCAATCAAGGCATTTTATGTAATCAGAGGCTTTGAAACTCTATAGCGCATCTTGAATTCTTCCTCGGTGGATTCCTTATATGGTTCCACTCTTGTCCTCATCACTCTGGTCTGTCGTGGTCATCCTCATCATTGTTACTGGTTAAATTCGATAGAGACATCCTAAAAATAAATAATTTAAAGGTTAGGTTGTGTAGGCAGTTTACTATAGTTTTTTAAGAGATAACACTTCCACAAATATATATAATCACTAGCTGACCAATCCGCGGCTTCACACGCGTGGTTCTCCAATAAAAAGTAACATATGTGTTAATCTAGGTTATGATCTACGTACATATCAAATTTCATCGCAATCGGTTAAGCCGTTCCGGCGTGAAAGAGTAAGAAACATCCGTACAAACTTTCGCGTTTATAATATTAGTAGGATTATATTGTCACCTTTGGAGTACACACCTGATGTATTAGTAGAATAAAACCACTAAATTAATTCGAATTAGCCAAATTATTTCTGCTGATTAGAGCTCAAGCACTGATTAAATAAATATCGATTTGACAACAGATTAATGGACGAAAAACTGCTAATCAGCGTTCCTGCAACCCATTTTCACGTTTGACAAGAGATTTTGTTGACTGATTTGACAACCTGTTTAACAAATCTCTGATTAAAATCAAATGAGGTAAAATACGTTTCAGCAACCCAATTTGCACTTAACAAGAGGTTTGACCAATGGTCAACAAATTTTTGGGTTAATTATGCTTCCAGCAACCGGGCGTGTGCAATGTTTTATTGTAAAAAAGCGCCTTTAGTAGGTAAATAGTTATTTAATATGCGATGCTCGTAAAGGGCAAACATGTCTAAAGTGCCATTACCTAGTTTTTAAGATCTTATTGTACACTTGTTTATGCAAATAAATATATTGTATCTTGGGCCTTATAGCTCCTTTCGGGTGTCAAATTGATGATATATTTTTGGAAAAAATACAAGTTTTTTTAAATGATGGTTCCGAATATATGATTTTTGATCTTAGGATTTTGGATTTTGAACAGGTGAAATAGGTTAAAAAAATAATTTTAACAATAAGCAAAAATATTTGAAGTCGTGTTACTGTTATTGTTTCAGTTATCCAGAAGAAACACCAGGAAACTGAAAGCGAACCTACTTACGAAAACCTTCAAGAGCTACATAAAGATAACCCTTCTGGCGAGTCGGCTAATAGAGAAGCATACGAGGATAACTATTATGAGGTTATAAACTACCCTGGTTCAAGTTGTCCTAAATATTAAATTAATAATAAAACAAAATTTAAATACAAGCAATAATTCTACAAATAATACAATAATACTTTACGCACGCTCGACTTGGGGAGTAAGCTGGTGAATGCGTCACGAAAAGTGCGAACGGAAGTTGAGAGGGAGACATAAGTTGGTGAAGATAGAATTGCGTCTGTCCAGAATGAACATAGACTGATCGACCTACAGACGTGTGGACAATTTTGTAATTGAACAATTTTATAAATTAATATTTTGTAAAAGAAGTTTTACTTCAGTCGTGTGGTATAAAGCACACTCGTTTTTATATTTATTATCAATTTACATGATAACAAATATTGTAGTTCGTTTGAGAATGACTTTCTATAAGAGTGCCAACATGTTGACATATTTAACGATAGTTTTATTTATAGGTAATATTTAAGTTTTTAATAGATTATTAAACGAGGGGATAAAGTAGTGTCTTGCGTCACGGGCGCTATATTGAATCCCGAACGTAACGAAGGATTCTAGAGTTAATTGACGAGCGGAGCGAGGGAGTTACTAGAATATAAAGTGCAGAGAGGGATATAAATACGCTCAAGATGCAGGCAGCTTTATCCCTCTCTATATGAGAATACTCTACTTTTCACACTTTCTGCGTGACATTAAAATCCAACGGTTGGTGAATTCTGTGCAGACGTTAGTTCGATTTACGGATACGAGTAAGTTCTTATTATGAGGGTCTCTTTGGTTCAATTTTTAATACAGATGAGGTTCTAAATTCAAATCACATTATGCCCGCGAGGTCATAATGAAATTCAGTACAACTTTACTCCGGCTCAGCCGTAGGGATTTAAACACCTGCTTTTGGTGAGGTTTACATGACATATAATTTGACATTGTCGAGAAGGTGCTGTGAAAATAAGTTTTTTGTTTCTGTTATGTGTTATTTTTAAGGCTGTTTGCGCTTTGGATAAAACTGTAAGCAAATGTTTAATTTAATAAAGGATTCTCTAAATCTATAGCTCTTTAGTACTCAATTAACGCATTTATGTAAATCGTTAGTTACATGTTAAGCAATTTTAAAAGTTTTATTTAAGTCCTTCTATGCGTATACAAAATTTCGTGCCTGTGCTGTTGACCGTTGAAGAGTCCCCTCTTCGGAAGCCAGTCCTGAGTGCAGCAGCCATGCCATGGTGGAACTTAGAACAGGCTATTATAATTAAATTCATAAATAAACAAAATGTCCTGTCTGTGCTGTTGACTATTGAAAAGTTCCTTCTTCTGGAGCTAAACCAGGGTGTAGAATCAGGGCATGCTTATCATAAAAATGCATTGTCATCGAACCTGAACCAAATTTCAACTCCGCAGGGTTAGAGGAAGTGCTCTTTATTTCAGCTCGCAAGATTTGACTTTTCTTTATGTTTAGGATATACTAACACTTATTGTTCCACTATTGTGTGCACGATTGATAAGTCCTGGAGTCTGCAGGACTAGTACAACGCGCGCTTCCCTTCGTGTTATGGGCTAGTGATATCACCAGCCAACGCCGACGAGTGGCCTCAAGTAGCTCTACCGAATTCTGATTGAAGTAAAATAAGATGTTAGAGATGATGTTAATGTGGTGGGCGATTCCAAGACCAGGCCACCAGATCTCGGTCGATGGAACAGGTTACACCTCCAGGTCTGTATATAAGGTCTCCGGCCTTGAGGGTCCAAGAGGGAGATGTATGTCCCAACCTCGAAGGAGTCGGACAGTCGGACTCACAGGTTCAAGCCGGTAGGGCTTCGCCGTCAAGAACTCACTGTTACCGGCCTACACTGAGTACTTGGTGGAAACTTGAGGTCTTTCTCCGGTTGTGCCAAAACGCAGACTCCCCTTTTCCAAGGATGCTCTGAATGTTAATCCGGTCCTGTTCTAAAATCAAGAATTTTAAAATTAATGTTTGCGGCCAGTACAGCCTTACATTACATTCAGAGGTCCTATATAAATGCCATGTAAAACCTGTACTTGTTGTATTTTAAAGACATTAAAGTATACAGAAATGAAATAAAATCTTAAAACTTGGCGTAAGCTCAAAGATACAGGATGACACTCAGAATGTGCTATGGCAGATTCCCTCTGCTAAAGCGATGGTCTTCGTGGTCACCATGGCTGCGGATAGTGGCTACTGCTACACAGTTGCAATCAAATCGACCTCATCCCACTTCCTGGTAATATAACTAGTGATTCGCCCTGACCTGAGATCTTGCGAGTCTCCCAAAACACAAAAAAAATATTCTTAGATCGACTCGCGCAACGAGGCCTAAACGTATTTAGTGGCTAAATATGATTTAATGAGTTGTCAAATCATACAAATACGTCAAATTTAAATATGTTTAGTCGTTAGATACGTTTAGGGATCGTTGTGCAAGTCGGCCTTAATCTTAGACTAGGTAATAAAATAGTGCCACGAAATGCTCAACCAATATCTCAACAACCCCCAGACCCCACGTTTTTAGCTCATTTGGTCACACCAAAATTGTGCCATCACTTTCTACCTATATACCAAATTTCGTGATGATCAGATAAACGCTTTGGAAGTTATCATCGAACTCGTACAAAAAAACATACATACAACGCCGATTTGCCCAAGTTGATTTAGAGATCTCGCTTCGCTAAACGCTAAAATTTGTATTTGTACGTGTGGATGTTTGTTACTCTTTCACGCCGTAACGGCTAAACCGATTTCGATGAAATTTGCTATGTAGATAGATTATAACCTGGATTAACACATATGCTACTTTTTGTTGACAAATAACGCGTGCGAAGCCGCTGACGCAATCTAGTTATACCATAAATCGTAGTGCAATAAATACTTCCTTCTATTTTTATTACTATTCAGCGACATAAAAATACTTGTAATTTGATTGAAACTGTAGGTCTAGTTAGTTTGTGGTCAAAGATAATATTTTTTTGTTTTTGTACGAGTCTCGTGAGATCTATGTTCGTGGCGAACCACTAGTGTAGCTCTAAACCACAACTCGTCATACAACCTGTTTTGTTATGAACGACATTATTTTAAAACAAACATCCTCAATCGTAATAACTGATTTTAGAGGTAGGTTTAATACCGGTAGCCAGAATATTTATCCAGTACTCGATACTCATTATTATAAATACGGGATTTATCACGTACCGTCTTATCGGTGTTTCGACCGACAATGTTTCGGTTCAATTCGTGAACCTTCATCAGGGTGAGTGCGATCCGCTCCGAATAACGTCTCGCCTCGCACTGCGCGCCGCTGCTCTCTGCGCGCGAGTGGACGGGCGGGGTGGTGGGGATTGGGTCAACGAAAGCACAGTGCGTTGACCCGCTGTGTCATCATCATTATCATCATTGCTGCTCTCCTCTGTAGTTCTTGGCACAGGCAAACACACAACACTAACTATGTCTCTACCAGGTTCACTCACTCTTCTGTCACTTGCATCATGAAGACATGGCCTCCAGGCTGGCGGTAGAACCCATCCTCTATCCCTGTTAAAGTTCGGCACACGACTACTCTATCGCCTCTCGGATCTTGCGAGGAACGAAGAACTTCTCTCTCGCTAAAACCCGGGCCTTGTCGAAACGTATGTAGTGCGTCGAATCAGAATCTAGGGAATGTTCCGCCACTGCAGAACTGTTTGAATTAACAAAATTCTTCATTGCACGTATGTGTTCAGTCAACCTAGTAGATACGTTACGCTTTACTTAGGATGTTTACAATTTCTTGTAAGCTCGCCTTTGAACATGTCCTCTATTTCTGTACTTTATAATGTATTTTCTTGTGTACAATAAAGAATAAAGAGACGATGCCGCTTAATCAGTTTAACAGGTACATACCTACTTACATGATGAATGAATATGATTTGTTTACCTTTTTATACAGGCTGTTTCATTGATAGGTTAGGACTTGATATTAATGTTGTTTGAAAATTTAATGTTTTTATGGTAATTAATTTGAAAAAAAATCTTTTTTTGCAACAAGACTAGCCATTAGCCCTACCCGTGTTTTCGTATAATGTCGTACTTAACAAACCATGTAGTATATTGTAAAATGTATGGGCACCGACGTGCCTAGTTCATGTGCCTAATGTTGTTATCGTTTTCTCTTATCGCTTCGTGAGACTTAATTCTGCTAACGGATAAACTCAAGGACTCTTTAACACTGGTAAGTACTGACTGAAGCTGTAGATATGTCGGTTTCATACTTTATTTAACTCATTTCAAAAATTCTCATTTTTAGGATATTTACTTTTTGTCTCATACTCATACATCTTCAATGATTAGGGAATACATCTATCGCAATCTGACTTTTGTTAAATTAAACATAAACAAATTTGACATGACATGTGACATTCCTAATTGCAATACAAGAAATAAAAATGACATTTGCCTTCCAAACCATAGACTGGCCAAAGTTGGAAAAGTTTTGTTTATATGAGTATAAGTTTGTATAACAAACTGTCTAAGGAACTGCAGAATACAGATCCTACTCATTTTAGTTTAACTTATTATTATTAATGACAAAATCATCTTATACCCTTGACGATGCACTCGCTGATGACCTATATTATGTTTCTATTTTTTTATACGTAGATCACACTAAAAGTTTTGCGTAACTTAGAAAAACAACATGTCGTAACCAAAATATTATGTGTATTGCTTTTCAAAATACTCTCCTTTACATCTTAAACATTTTTTCATGCAATCGAACCATTTTTTAAAACAGGAGGACCACAGATCTGAAGGCATGTTTTCTACCTGCTGATTGAACGCTATCACTGCCTCTTCGGAGTTGGTAAAAGTGAAACCTCTCATTAAATCTTTGATTTTGGGGAAAATACAGAAATCACAGGGTGCTGGGTCGGGGCTATGTGCAGGATGGGTGACGAGTTGTAGGTACTTTTTCGGAAGCTAAAAATGACTTTGTTTTGTTGTAGTCTTCTTCTTAGCGTGTCAAAGGTTTTACGTTTTCATTTATAGTATGTTGGAGAGGTGTTTGGCCACAACAATAGCATTAGGCGAGGCAGTTATTAGGTCCTCCATCGTGCAGGTGTTCGGACACAAAGGGCACATTAGCAAGTGCTGCATCGATTGCACGGGATCATCGCAGTCGCACTTCGTCAAGTTAGAGTCCCTGAATCCCCATTTGCACATATTCGTCTGCAGCGGCCAACCTGGGTGCGGAGCCTTTTTAAGGACTTCCAGACTGGCCACGGCAAATCGTGCCCGGGTGGTAACTGTTCCTGTTGTGACAAAATAAGGCGGTGGGGAGTTACTTTTTATCCACAGTGTGCGTCTAGCGGCAGTCGGGTCATCGCTCGTGGCCCTTGTGAAGCGTTGAAAGCTCTTACGACTTTTAAGGCGGCCTTGTGGGATGTGATGGTCATATAAGGGGTGTCAACAATCATGCTTTTGTTTGTGCTTTTCCATAGAGCAAGCTACATCTCGTCGCACTCCAGGGGGTGATATGCCTGCCAAAGGGTATACCAGGTTTAGAGGGGTTGGCTTCAGACATCCTATTATTATTCAGCATGTATCATTTAACGCGACATCGACGACCTTTGCATGTGCGGACCGGTTCCAGACTGGGCAAGCATATTCACCGGCTGAAAAGCACAGTGCCAGGTCTGTAGTGCGGAGAACGTCTGGAGCTGCACCCCATTTGGTAGTAATGAGTCGACGGAGAAGGTTGTTTCGGGTACCGAGTTTCATCTTAGTTTTATAGCACTGTGTTTTATAGTTCAGTGACCTATCCAGAGTTACCCCCAGGTATTTTGGAAGGTTTTCGTATTGGATAGAAACTCCTTGCCAGGTTTAATTTAGTGTCCGGCTGGCTTGTAGGTTACGCAGATGAAAGGCACAGGATTGGGTTTTAGATGGATTTGGCCTCAAGCCATTCTCTTCGTAATAAATCCCTAGTTCAGTCAAGGGTTTTGTTAGCTTGTCTTCGGCATCTTCAAAGGTTGATGTTTGGGTCGTCCGCATATAGAAAACGTGTAGTAGATGGACTGTTGGGTTAGTCATTCGTATAAATGTTAAAAAGAGTTGGTGCAAGGACGCTCCCCTGAGGAAGACCGTTTTTAAGGCAGCGCCATCTACTTTTTTCTGATAGAAGATGTACTCGGAAGTGACGGTTATGGAGAAGTTCACCCAGCATTTGAACGAAACCAAGATCACAAGTCAGGTTTTCAACTTTGCGAAGAAGTCTTTTAACATTGACAGTATCGTATGCGGTCCATAGGTCAACAAGAACCAAACCAGTGATACTGTTCGCCTCGAAACCATCTTCAATATGCTGGGTAAGCTTGAGCGTCTGACCGCAGCAAGCTTTCCCGGGTCTGAATCCTGCTTGTTCAGGGATTAGCTGTGGCTCTATAATCGGGGTAAGACGGTTGAGGAGAAGTCTTTCGAATAGTTTGTATAGGTGGCATAGCAGGGAAATAGGTCTATAACTTTTAGGGTCTGTAGGAGGTTTTCCAGGCTACAACTTTGGCGCGTCTCCACATTTTAGGGATTTTTTTCGTTTTCAGGCAGTTGTTAAAGCATATCAGAAGCCACGATACGCCTTGGTCCAAGATGTTTAATTTGATCGACTAATAAGTCGTCTACCCCGGCAGCTTTTCCGTTCTTTAGAGCTCTTATTGCAAGTATAATTTCGGTTAGTGTGAAAGGTTTGCTAATTTCATTTGAGTTGTTTTTATCTGAGGTTTTAATTTTTTGTAGTCTGAGTAGCCGCTTAAGTGGTTTACTATTGAGTAAAAGCTGGTGAGCTACTTGATTAGCTTGACATGGCCTTGGTTTGTAGCAGTGTGAGGGTTCCTTGTGAGTTTTTGAATTGTCGTCCAGGCCTTTTTACTTTATGAGTCATGTTGATGTTTGAGACTGTAGACATCCTCGATTCTTTTCGGTTTTTGCTAACCATGAGCATCAACTCATTACCAGCATTTAATGTTTCCTCCGAAAAAGGGTAATTGGCATACAGTTACTTATAAATACGCAAAAATGCCGCAGAGTCGTTCGTAAGGCATGGGATGTATGAGCTACGACATCCTCTCGGAATATTTTGCTTGGAAGCTGTTCTTATGACTTCAATAAAATTTTCATAGTTGTCAGGCACGGGTTCTAATTTATCTAGTCCTGAATCCACGCACTTTGCAAAGCCGTCCCAGTTTGCCTTTGACAAGTTAAACCTGCGCATGAAAGGAACTTGCCTCGGTGTGATAGCCGCTTGGACTTGGCATGCAATAGGTCTGTGTTGTGTGTTTGGAATGGGAGTGCAAGTTGATTTCGAGCAGAGAGAACTTATGTTTCATCATCATCATCATATCAGCCGTAGGACGTCCACTGCTGGACAAAGGCCTTCCTCATTGATCTCCAGGAACTGCGGTTGGAAGCGGCCTGCATCCAACGCCGATCTTCGGTTCTTACCAAGTCGTCTGCCCATCTTGTACGTGGACGTCCTACGCTGCGCTTGCCGGTCCGTGGCCTCCATTCGAGAACTTTCCCCTTTCCGGAACCTATGTTTGAGCTAACAAATATTAGGTCAAGGTTGTATCCTATCTTCCGTTGACAGCTGTTAAATGATGGAGGAAGTTTTGGATCATGTATCAGGGTTAGGTCTAAGGAGAGGGTGCCCATTCCTGGACAGCAATACCATCAGGGTTCGATTCTCTGTAGCCCCAAGATAGACTGTGGCTGTTGAAATCACCGACAATTATTTTTGTGACTCGATCATCGAAATTTGTTGTTGTGTTAAATGCAAAAGGCTGATTCGGTGGCAGATGTGACTGTACAGGTACCAATATCGACTGTAATTATTTCTGTAAAATTGTCACTCTTGCAGGACGTGGATGTTACATTTATGTTGGGTTTTGTGAAAATAGCACTTCCGTGCTTTCCATGCGGTATCTCAGCCATTAGGGTCCATCCAGGTATTTGTGGCCTTTGCTGTTCGTGGCCACGATGGGTTTCTTGGACACATAAGATGTCGCAATGTGTCGTATTGCCAAGCTCTGCAAGAGTAGTTGATTTAATCTCCGAGAATCCTTCAATGTTAATTGCCATTACTTTCAGAGCTGGCTTTGAGAGGGGTGGCTCTGAAAAGTGCCGTTGGTCGTGTTTGTTGTTTTGTAGAATCATTGTGTTGTAGAGATTAGTCAGCCTAGGCCACTGGCGTTACCGTGACTTAGCTGCTTCCAGAATGCGCCGCGGGGAGGCTCTCTACTCGCACCCCTGTGTCCCATGTATGTGTTTGTGTTAATTTAAAATAGTTATTTATTATTATTTTTACTTGTTAAAACCTCTTAATTAGGTATGTTACTCAGAAATTGTAATGTTTTTTGACTTTTCCAAGTGTACCTACAGTTGTATCGAAGTGGAATAAATGAATCTGAATCTGAACTTATAAATAATTTTGATATTTGAGCATTTTTCTAGTAAACGTACAGGGTTCATTACAAAAAAAATAATTAATTTAAAAAAAAAATTCCCGCATGACCTCCCTAAAAATATTTGCACAATCTCCGCAATGTATCCGATAAAAAACTGAGAGGCTTGCAATTCATCGTCGATGCTGCAGGCTGTGGAGCCTTGCATGTGAATAATTGCAAACTAGTACAAACTATAGTACAAACAGTCTATAGTACAAACAACAAAACCATGAGGCTCATTTGCAATTTGCTAAAATGTATTTTCTTTTTGTTTTCTTTTGTAGTACAAAAACTTTTTTAGGGAAGTCATGCTAGCCCGATTGTCCAATGCAACTCATCATCATCATCACAGGACGTCCACTGCTGAACATAGGCCTCTCCCATAGATTTCCAACGCGACTAATCTTGTGCGGCCTGCACCCAATGGCTCCCAGCAATCAGGTCATGTTTCCATCTAGTGCAGAGGTTCCCAATTTTTTTATTCTCATAGACCACTTTCAAAATTTTGCTGGTTTCGGTAGATCCCCTTCAGCTACCTTTCTACCGGATTCGCAGTCGCCAAAAAAAGTGAAGTGTAGATCTAACTGAGCTTCTTAAAATATTATCTGCCTACATTAATAGGTGCAGTCAAGCCAACATTTTAGTTCTTCACTATCGACACCAGATAAATTTTCATAGCTTACGAATTGTGAACCCCCATTTTTTTGTTAAGCCAAATTAGACCCCCGTCGAGTCTCCCGTGGACCCCTGGGGGTCCACCTGGACCACTTTGGGAATCAATGATCTAGTGGATTACCGTTGACCGTCCTACGCTGCGCTTTTCAGTAGCAATGTAATTGCTTATTGATTTTTATTTTGACGTTGATAATTCGCTTTGACTGAATCTGTTAGGCGAGTGTGGTCCACTAATGCGCAAACGTAGCATTCATCCGAGCAAACACATTCCTTAGCCCGGAGGAGCTAACAGCTATCACCCCTAAGAATTTCCTACAGCTATAGGGCCCCCACAAACTAAGGGCGACATAAAAAAAGTGACATGAAATCACAATAGGCCTCGTGGCCGCAGTGATACTAAAGCCGCAAAAGCTAATAAAAAAAACGGTATCGAACACTTTACCATCGTCTGTTTTTCCCGAAGAGTACAATCTGGGCCTTAGTGTGTAGTCAATAGATGTCTTCTAAACCAACAGTTCCCTAAGTATACTGGTGGATCGCGAGCGAATATTAAGAGGGCCCTGGAAGGCTGAAACAAAACCTTATGATAACCATCGGGTTGGAAGGCCGGACGGCTCGTGTTCTTTTTTATTCCATTCTAAATTAAAGTTGTTTTTCTTATTTGTACAGTCCTTCATCCATAATGGTGACGCTTAAATTTCCATTGTTTGTGAGATAACTAAAGTTACTAAATTACAATCTATATTATCTATACTATAAAGAGGAAATATTTGTTTGTTTGTATTGAATAGGCTCCGATACTAATGGACCGATTTAAAACATTCTTTCACTGTTGGGAAGCTACACTATCCCCGGGTGACATAGGCTACTTTTTACCCAACTGCGCACATTGAGGGTAATGCTTTTATTGAGAGACTACGCGTGCAAAGCTGCGGATAGGTCAGCTAGTATATAATATACTAGTTGTTGCCAGCATTGTTCTGGGGCGCAAAATACATATATAAACTTTGACATCCCCTTTTTATCCTATGGGAACTGATATATGAAATAAATGGTAGCTTATGCGGTGATCCAGGTTATAATCTACGTAGGTATATACCAAATTTCATCTAAATCGGTTCAGCCGTTACGGCGTGATTGAGTAGCAAACAAATAAAGGTCCAAACTTTCGCATTTATAATATTAGTGTGATGTTGTCTGTGATGATAACAAATTATTGAAAAAAAAAAACAGATACTTTGAAACCAACTCTCAGTCAACTCTCCACGTCAGTCGTCAATTCGCTTCAGCGAATATTTTCTTCCCTGTGACCACAGAGACTAGAGAATCTGAGTGTTACCAATATTGTATGCCCCCTTTTTAAGGCGAATATAGTAGCTGATTGGTCTTATTTGGAGGCTTTCTCTTCAGGGAGGAATCAGTTTTATGTGCTCAAAAAATATATGTCATTCATTGACTATTTATCTGCAAAATTAACGTACAAAAAAGTTCTACCTGTTTATTTCCTATGAGAAAAAATACCAAAATGTAGCGGTTTTCGACTTTCAATTTGATTCAACCTCTAAACGACGTAAAATTTTGTAATTTTTCTTTCACCTAAATGTGGGCAAAGACTATACCTTTAAGTTGAACATATGGTGTTGTGCTGCGACGGTCTTTCACGTGGCAATCAATTATTTTCGATTTTTCCAAATAATTAGCGGGCGTATCCTTAGAGGTGGTTGCGCGGGTGACGGGCGGCAGTGTACCACTGCCTGTCGTACGGGAGAGTTGTGCTCGTCTGCCTCGCGCTCACCTTTTACTGGTCGGCTAGATGCGTGTGGCGGAAGGTGCGGTTGGTGCGGGACCGAAACAATAGCTACGCCCATTCGCTCAAGGTCATCGGCTATGGTTAGCGCCTTAAGACTGTCAAGAGGTGGGTCCCGAATTTGGCAGTTCTTGTTATGTGGCTCGCCGCCCAATCAAGTTTGGGAACCACTGTTCTAGACCTTCATGCTTCATCTTAGACCACATCATCGGCTACCATCAGGTAAGATTGTGGTCATAATAAGATGGAATCACGATTCAAAAATAAAAATGAAAGTATATTATGCTAAGAAGCAGATTATTTAAAGCGTGAAATATACGCGTAAAGCTAAGGATCATGTTACCAAAAAAAAACTCAAAAATAAAACAGTTCTTTTATTTGAAAATCGTGATAAAGTCTTATCTCGCTCGTGTGATATCATTTTTTTTGTACATTTTAGTTTGGACCAGTCTGTATAATTAAGTAGTACCTACCTACTTAGATATGTGTTGAGGAAAAATTTTTTTTTTAAATATTGCTTGAACCATTGAAGTATAGCTAATACGATGAACAACACGTGCTATAAGTGTTTTTTGTTAATTTTATTAATTTTTCTCAATGGATCTTCCGGTAAGTAATAGTTTTTACTTGATGCTTATGGAATTAAATTGTGTGTTCGCCCTGAACCGAGATCTCGCGAGTCTCCCGTAAATACAAAAAAATATTATTTGTAATCTTTGACTATCAAAATAGTGTCCTGTAGGTAAAGTCAGAGTTGGTTATGCATATCGATGCATAACCAACTCTGACTTTACCTACAGTTTCATTCAAACTACAGGTATCGGGAGTTCATGTAATTTGGTTACTCATTTTTGGAGTAGAAATTTCTGTTATTCTAGATTCCAGACTTTTCCCCATGTGTCACTAAAGCTACACGCAGGTATATTAAATTTCAACAATGTGGAGTCACTAGTGTACCCTGTGAATTTAGTCAAAGTTCAGTTTTTAGTAGGGCTTATAACTTAAAAACTACAAGGTTTAAACTAAAAATAAAAACTAAATGTACTAATAAATACCTTTCATTTGACGCCCCATTTGACCGAATAGTCTCATTTTTTTTACCCCTCTTGAACCCTAATATCTCACTCGTCACATTTTTAGCTCACCAGAATTGTGGTATCACTACCTATATATATACTAAATTTCACGATGATCAGATCAACGCTTCAAAAGTTATCCTCTGACAAACAAACATACATACAAATATACAAGGTACATACAACGCCCATTTGCCCAAGTTGATTTGGAGATCTCGCTACGCTCGATCAATTGGTTCAAGTGTGTGTCGGACTACGCACGGTGAGAATTCTAATGTAAATTGGCAGCTCGCGTCACATGCATGTCAAGGCGGCACGAAGTTCGGCGAGTCAGCTAGTATAATACATAGGCTATACAAGTATTATATTTTGATAAAAATCCTTGCGAAGCCGGGTGGGTTAGCTAGTTAATTTATTAAAATTATTAATATTCACTTCATAATAAAATACGTTTAACCATTAATCCATATTTTTTTAATATTTGTTTATAAATAAAGGATAGATATAAAACACAACTTTAATCAACTGCCACGCACTATATCCATATATCGCCAACACAATAAAATTAGCATATTTTAACCATTTCTGCTTCCTAACACCAAGCTCCGTGTTCTTCAGCCCATCTTTAACAACGTACTTCCTCATTCCCAAGCAACACATCAGCGTGAACCAATCCCAGTCCATTCCTTTTATATCAAAGCTGTAAATCTGTCTGTCTGTCTTAGACATTCGACGGTTCAGATTGGACAGATTGGTCTCGTCCAAATTCCATTCGTTCGTGGTGAAATAAGAGAAGATTTTAGTCATTTTATCATATTTCTTATACACGTGAACGAGCCTGTAAAAAAAGGCATGCAGTGTTATGTAGGTATGGCTTTAAACTGATCTTTATATTTAAAACTCTGGTGTGCATGTGTCCGAATTTCTTATCCTAATAAACGATTGATTTTTGAAGTAAAACTTCTTTACTCACGCTTGACTTGGGGAGTAAGCTGGTGAATGCGTTACGAAAAGTGCGAAGTTGAGAGGGAGATATAAGTTAGTGAAGATAGAAAGAGAGAGAGTTACGTTTCGTATATTTTTAAACGTTAATGTGCGAGTGCAAGTCGCGTCTGTCCAGAATGAACATAGACTGATCGACCTGCAGACGTGTGGACAATTTTGTAATTGAACAATTTTATAAATTAATATTTTGATATATTTTAATTATGTATTAATACACCACAGGTGACCAAACAGCTGGAACTTACCTCGGCCAACGGATCAGCCTAGCCATCTAAGAGGTAATGTTGCCAGTTTTTTGTTCACCTTACCTGCAGAGACTTAAATGCAATTTTTTATTTATAGTTTTGTTATTTTAAAAGTTTTAGTTATTTGATTTAATTGTAGTTTTTATAGTTAATGTGTTTTATAGTGCACTAAAAAACATGATATTTTGAAAAAGAAGTTTTATGTTAGTCGTGTGGTCTAATGCACACTCGTTTTTTTTAAAGTGATAACTTCTTAAGACACGTTGAGCATTTTTTGAGATGGGGAAAAACATTGAACTCGCGACACTGTTACCGAAACCTGTCACTTACTACTGACACTGACTGTTGACACCTGTCACTGACACCTCTGTATATAAGTGTCTGCTTTTATTCAAGTTTTCACTTCTGTCAGCACTCTCGGAGTTCCACTTTTTTATGATAGTCTAGCGTTTGACCTCGATCTCGCCTGATGGCTAGCGATGCTGCAGTCCACGATTTTGATGTTTTGTTTGTGATTATGGAGTCTCTTGAATGGTTTTTAATTACTTAAGAAGCATTACAGACAATTGTTTATACTACGCGTGCGAAACCTCTTGCGGATCTGTAGTCAGGCACACTACTAGTGGTGGTGCACTCAGTCAGTTTAGATGTTTGTTACTCAATCACGTCGTAACGGCTGAACCGATTTCGATGAAATTTGGTATGTACGTGTATTTTAACCTGTATTAACACAAAGGTCACTTTTTATTGACGAATAACACGTGTGAAGCCGCTAGCGGAAGCTAGTTTAAAATAAACAAAATCTTGTTTTCTGTCGGTTGAAGTTAAATCATAAAACCAGGATACATTCGGTAAACAGGTTCCGCGATACAGACGCTGCGTCATGCGGGGTCGTAAGATATTTTTCATCGCTCATGCTTTGAAAGTTTCAGGCAAAAATAGATGTTAAAACTTAATTCTACGGCCCAATTTAATATATACCATATATATTATATATAACTATCGCCATTCTATGAGGCCCGATTTGATGTTGTCAAAAAACAGTGAGTAGAGACGAGAACTAGAGTAGAAATAAAAAATCGTTTTCTAGGAAAACCGATTCTTGAGATATTTTGATTAATTGTACTAAGTTTGTCATCGGTTAGTTTCACATAGGTTAAATTAAAATCGAACTAGCTTGGCTCTATATACATAATTTGTATAGTTCTTCATTCAAGAAAATATTGACTATACTGATAAGTAGATTAGATCAGAAAATTATTTATTGCATTATTAAAATAATGATGAAAACCTTTCATTGTGGGCGCATCAACATCTGTAATTGATTCTTATGCTAATTACAATAAAACATTAAAAAATAGTTTCTGTTTTTATAAAATGTTATGTACTCCAAGCCTTTTAGATACTCAACAGAATCTTTATTTACTGAATGCCAGTTACTTTCAACACGCCAGTTATTTATTTTACAAGCAGTTTTAGCCCATCACAAGAAGAATATATTTATCCCTGATCCATTTAACCAAGTTCGCAGTAATAAGCGAGTATGTCATGTTCCCCGTTGTAATACCACTTTTGCTAGACGACATACATCCTTCCTAGGAGCCTATCTTTACAATAAAATTAATATTAAATTACAGTACCACTCAATGCCTAGCTATAAATGCAAATTTATGATTAAAAGTTGGTTGCTAGGTTTGAACTACCTTGAAACTGAGAGTCTGTTAATCATACTATCATAAGTTATGTATGAAAAGTCAATACACAACAAACTCACCTATTTATTTGTACACACAAACTGACACCCTCACACACACTCACTCACACTGCACATCCACTTTCACACACTCACACCACACACTCTTTCACACACAAACACTCACCACACATCAGTTGCTATAAATAAATTTCAGGACTGACCATTGAACTTGCCACCCATTTAGATCTCACTTCTTTTGTCGTTGAAGTCAACATATATATTGAACTTGGCTCTCGTTTCACATTTATGTTTTTGATGAGATATCATTACTTTTTGGACAGAAATTATTAGTTGGTACTTATTCATAATAAAATTAATACGAAATGGTTTTTGTTAATCTACTGTATTTCCTACGCTTACGGAGTATAATTGTCTTTTATGGGTTATTTTCTATCAGCAATCAATTTTGTTTGCTAATTCTTACATGACAGGCACTATAAGTAAGTGTTCTTAATATTATTATAATCAATTAATTGTAAAAATATAATAAAATGATACAAATGTACTAGTTTCTGTTTTATTTCTTCGTATTCACCCAATACGTATATGCATGCCAAATTTGAACTTTCTAGGTCGTGTGGAAATGGTTAAAGTTTTGATCTATAGGTCAAGCAGTCAGTGATAAAAATGACGATTTTAGCCGTTAATATCTAAATAATCTTTTGATGTGTGTTTATGAAATTTGGAGCACATATGTATCTCGTAAGTCTCAATATATGAGCCAAATTTTGCCAAGCCAAGTTCAAGCTAACAGAACTGGCGACCAGCACCGTGTGTAATATTACACGATCCATTTGGAGCCACGTTTGACCAACCTTTTAAGTTATGTTAAAAACTATTTTACATAAACATGTCAAATTTGGCTCATATATTGAGCTACGTGTCTAGATAATTTTGACATAACATATGGTTGATTTTTCGACATCTTGTGTAGACGTTCGTTCAAAGTCAACATGGCGAGTAAAATGACAGACGTCAAATCGGGCTTGATAAAATGGCGCAAGTTTAGTGACTAACATAGACATAATAATACTTAAAACTATTTGATGACACGTACAGGTACAGTCTGCTCTTTTCAATTCGTATTGCAGTTAATGTGTTTTTTAAATCATGTTACAAATACTTACGACTTCAACCCCTTCGGTTTTTTTATCTTGAACACATTTATCACCGCATCAACGATGTAAGCAGGTATATAGTGCAGGAGCCACGTTAAAATCCAGTACAGTACATGATTGTCGGTCTCTAAAGCGTAACAGTACCAAATCGCTTTGTCTGATGAAACGGCTCTAGCTTTCATGCGCATAGGCACTGTTATGTTTTCTGCAAATTAAAATAATACGCACTACTTAGAAAAAGTACACATGGAAACAAAGTACACGCGGGAGAAATATACCATTAAATTGGAGCCATATATGGCTCCATAGTGAGTGCGGCTCGCGTTCAAACTGTACTGTCCGATCGTAGCGAATCGTAATGTGTGAGCATCACCAATAGCAAACTAGTTATCAAACATAGCCACGAGCACTCAATAAGAGCGAGGAATGAGTAATTAATAGGGATCGGCGTAGGTTAACTGTTTTGGGTCAATGAACCTGAATGATAAGTTAATATGGATATTCCCGGGATTTATTCCCCAAATCCCGGGAATATTTTTCTGAATGTCGATGTAAATGAAGTTAAACTGTTTAAGATACCATCTATAGATAGATATAGTGAAACCGAGTCCTCACCTAACCCGCGATAAGCTACAAAAGCGTGAGCATAAGGGATGACTTTAGTGACCAATACGACATGTATTTGCATAAAGCTGAATAGTTACTGTGTAAAATACGAATTCCGAAAAAAAACGGTTAAATAAAATAAAAATATATTTCCCGGGATTTAGAAGGCATATCCATGTTAAGTTAACTGTCACTAATTCCCGTGAATGGCACTACCTACGCCGATCACTAGTAATTAATGAACGAGAACGAAATGAACGAGCATGGAATGAATAAGAGTTAAATGAAAGAGAAAATGCGAATTATAAGAATGAGCATTAGATTAACCTATGAAAATAAAATGAATAAGATTCTGATATACAGTCTGTCACCTCATTCACGACATTTATTTAAAACACATATGCAGAATCGTATTAACTGATTTTGGATATTGGTATAATACCTGTAGCTTTAATATTTAGCCAGTAATCGATATATTTCCAATATACAATTTTTAATGTAAATCAGCTGCGCCTTTGCGCCGATGCCGCTTGCCAGGTACCTAGTTACATGATGAATTTGATTTGTTTACTTATTTTATCCAGGCTGTTTCATTGATATTTTAGGACTTGAAATTGAAAATAAAAACAACGAGTGTGCTTTAGACACGACTGAAGTAAAGCTTCTTTTTCAAAATATTAATTCATAAATAAATAAATAAATAATGCTGGACATTTTCACTCAGCGCCATCTAGTCCCAAACTAAGCAAAGCTTGTACTATGGAAGCCAGATAACTGATAGAATACTTATGCGTTTTTTTGTAAATACATACTTATAACACAGAGAAACAACCAGACCGGGAACAAATATATGTAGATCATGCAAACATTTATTCCGCGACGGGATCGAACCCGCAACGTCCTGCGTCTCAGCCGGCTATTCGCCCACTGCGCCGCGGAGGTCGTCAAAATATAAACTTGTTTAAAAATTCTTGAATTACATAATTGTTCACACGTCTGTAGGTCGATCAGTCTATGTTCATTCTGGACAGACGCAACTCGCACTCGCTTATTAACGTTTAAAAATATACGAAACGTAACTCTCTTTCTTTCTATCTTCACTGACTTATATCTCCCTCTCAACTTCAGTTCGCACTTTTCGTAACGCATTCACCAGCTTACTCCCCAAGACAAGCGTGCGCAAAAAAGTTTTACTTCAAAAAATCATGGTAATGAATTAACAATTAAGACTATTACAACAATACTACCCTACCCGTGATTTGAATTTTTGTCGTGAATACGGTGACACGCAGTATAAGAATTTAATAAAAAAGAAATAAATATTTATAAAATAAAATGTTGTAAAATATACAAAAAAAAACAACAAAAAAATTAAAAAGTGAAGTTTTTAACATTAGCCATAATTCTATTAAGTTTAGATAAAATTACAATTGCAATATAAGCAATTAAACAGACGAGAATTACAAGAATGATAATTATGATTGAGAATTTAATAAATGAACAAG
This sequence comes from Philereme vetulata, assembly GCA_918857605.2. Taxonomy (NCBI): domain Eukaryota; kingdom Metazoa; phylum Arthropoda; class Insecta; order Lepidoptera; family Geometridae; genus Philereme; species Philereme vetulata. The sequence continues at coordinate 8,196,164 of OU975453.1, forward strand.
AATATATGGCTCCATTTAACTTACTAAAAGTGACTCCACAGTTGGTAGAACTAATATTGAAAATCTGAATATCGTTTGTCGGTCTAACGGCAGCATCCCAACCCGCAGCGATGGTGGCGTTGTTCACATAGTCAACAGGTACAAAGGAAACCTTAGAATCGCTACTCATGAACATCACTCGAATGACACCAAGGCCAACGCCTAGAAGGATCTGTAAAAATAAAGTGGATCAGGCTACCGGCGCGGCGTTCGCGGATTAGTTTAATATCTTCTAATTCTATTAAATTCATTGTAGGTACCTATCATTTAATAGTAGACTATTAAACGAGGGGATAAAGCAGTGTCTTGCGTCACGGGCGCTATATTAAATCCCGAACGTAACGAAGGATTCTAGAGTTAACTCACGAGCGGAGTGATGGAGTTACTAGAATCCTAAGTGCAGAGAGGGATATAAGCACGCCCAAGATGCAGATAGCTTTATCCACGAGGAAGCTACTCTTCTTTTCACACTTTCTGCGAGACAATAATAACCAAATCTAGATTTTTTAAAATCATCTCAAAAATTTCAAGCCTAGACGGGACTTGAACCCGCGACCTTCCTCTTGATACGAGGATCAAGATCTCTTGGATCTTGGAATTTTCCGCATGTGTCCGGATAACACTATAAATAAAAATACTAACCAAATCTAGGTTGGTGCATTCTGTGCAGAGGTTAGTTCGATTTACGAATAAGTTCTTATTGTGTGACCCAAATGTCTGTCATTGTCTTTGGTTCCAATTTACAGATGAGGTTCCAAATTCAAATCATTAGGGCATAATGAAACTCCGTACAACTTTACTCCCGGCGCAGCCGTAGGGATTTAACCACCTGCTTTCAGTGAGGTTTACATCTATACTAATACTCGTATTATAAAGAGGAAAGATTTGTTTGTTTGTATTGAATAGGCTCCAAAACTACTGGACTGCTTTAAAAAAACCTTCAATTGTTAGGAAGTTACACTATCCCCAGGTGACATAGGCTACTTTTTATCCAACTGCGCAGAAGGAGAGTAATGTTTTTATTGAAAAACTACGCGTGCGAAGCTGCGGATTGGTCAGCTATTGACATATAATTTGACCATGTCGAGCAGATGGTGTGAAAAAGTGTATTTTCTTTCATGTTTGTTTTTAACTAGCTGTTGCCCGCGACTTCGTACGCGTTACACTACCTACTAAATGTGTAGGTAACCTAGAAATAAAGCTAAACTCGCTGTTGCCCTGTTAAAATGGACTTGATACCCCATTTTTATCCCATGGGACCTGATTTATGGAATAAAAAGTAGCATTTGTCTTATTCCAGGCAATCTACATACATAATAAATTTCATCGAAGTCGGTTCAGCCGTTACGACGTGATTGAGTAACAAACAATCAAACAAATAAATAAATAAACCTCCAAACTTTTGCATTTCTAATATTAGTGTGATGGTGTGCGATAAAGACATTATCTAATATAAGGTGAAGAGTAACTCTCGGGACCTCTTTGCTGCAAGGAGTGTAGGCATGCATACATACGAGTACACCTACTTTGTTTGAGCGCCTGACTATATTTGCGAGCAAACGTTCGTGGAAGAGTTATGTTGGGGCTAGGGGCAAATGTTTATTTCTTCACAGAAAATCCTTATTTATATACTGTTTGGAACAAATGAACCAGCAAAAAAAGGTACGAACTATAAGAATAACTATGACGAGTTTGGTAAAAAACTAATTTGACCAATAAAAAAATACCATATACCAAGATCTTCTTGATATTTACAAACAGTTCTGAGTACTAACTACTGAGAACCGACAGACCGACAGACATTACTTCAAGATGTGTGTTACAGCATATATTAGCTTCAAAGCTTCTCTTGCTGTATTCTCCCCCTGGAAACATACATAAAAACACCTCGTTTTCGTGGGCTGATAAGACTTACCCCACTAGGTCCGAAAACACAGCTGGTATCATACCAGCCGGGCGTAGGTTCGATGTAGGAAGCAAAGACTGCAAATAAACAAGTTTTGTTGATAAGATCAAATATCAAAATGACACGGGTCGCTCCGCGCTCGCGCACATGTCAAACATAAAGTGACGGTTATTTATATCAATTATTATTAAAGAAAACCGTTTATAAATCACCTTAACTTAACTCATGCGCAATATAAATACCCGTCACGGCTAACAATACTATAACCGAATGTACTTTCGACTTTTGACAATTATTATTGGTCATGGTCAATTACTGGACCCTAAACAAATATATATAAACTAGTGGTTCGCCCCGAACTGAGATCTCGCGAGCCTTCCTTATAAACAAAAAAATATTATTCGTAATCTTTGTCTATCAAAATAGTGCCACGAAATGTATAATCATATTACTTGACCTACAGTTTCATTCAAATTACAGGTAACGGGAGTTCATGTAAATTGATTATACTTTTCTGGGGTAGAAATTGCAGTTATTCTGGATTTCAGACTTTTGCCTATATTTGTGTTACTAAAGCTACACTCATACCAAATTTCAGCAATGTGGGGTCACTGGTGTACTCTGTGAATTATGCCAAAGTTCAGTTTATAGTATGGCTAATAACTTAAAAACTACAAGGTTTAAACTAAAAATAAAAACGGAGGCTAAATGTACCTATATATACCTTTTATTAAACGTGCCTCTTGACCAGATAGTCCTATTTTGTTTTGTTTTTACCCCTCTTCAACCCTAATATCTCAACAACCCCCCCACATGTTTAGCTCATTGAATCACACCAAAATTGTGTCATCACTAACTACCTATATACTAAATTTTATGATGATCGGATTAACGCTTCGAAAGTTATCCTCGGACAAACAAACATAAATACATTCATACATACTTACATACTCGTACGTAGGTATAACGCCGATTTGCTCAACTTGATTTATGGCGGGTTCCTATATCCGTCGGTAACCAGCTACGACTCGTTTCTCTTTGAAAAAGGGTCAAACTAGTATTAAAATTACGACATGTTTTTAAGGAGAAACGAGTCGTAGCTGGTTACCGATACGAAGGATAGAATCCGAAACGAGGTTATCCGACAGAGAACCTAGGTGATCGACATAGCTCAATGGGTCAGCTAGCTGAAGTGGCAGTGGGCCGGTCATATCTTCCGCAGAACCGATAACCTGGAGCGGAGACCACGTCTAGGCAAGCGAAGTGTAGGCCGCCCTCCGGCTAGATGGAGTGACGATTTGCGCGCTGTGACTGGCAGGGATTGGATGAGAAAAGCCGAGGATCGGGCTCAATGGTGCGCCCTGGGAGAGACCTACGTTATAGGTTGATATAGGTTATAGACTGTTATAGTTGTTATAGGTTGATGATGATGATGTATTTACCCGGTGAAAATGGAAATCACTGTTTTTGAGAAAAAACGTTGTTTGTCCAGACCAAGGTCTACTATGGTTCTTACCAATAGAAGGTCTGACGATGGACACCCGAAGATCTCCACATTCAGTCCTGACCAGTTCTTCAGCAATCGCTTTTGTAAAGCTATAGGTATTCGGCCACCCTTTTATCAAACTGAAACATACAGGATATGAATAGATGAACTTGACACCTGCAGGGGATGAACTTGACATCTGCAGGGGATGAACGGGATCGGAATCAGACTCACAAATAATTTATTGTTTGACTATTGTACAATTAAGATCCAATTATATTGTGGGATTTATTTTAGATATACATTAAGACGTATGTACGCGTAGGTAGGTAGGCACTCTTTATTGCATTTGTAATGTGAGATGTCGATTGGTTGTTCATATTTATTTTTATGATTCTATATTGTTGTTTAAATGTGAAACCTGTTTGTTATTAGCTATCTGTTAAACAATCTGTCCTAAGCTTATATTATAACTTTATAACAGCTGTTGGTTTTCCTACAAATAAATTAATAATTAAATTTTAAATTCTAAAGTCGTACACACGGCTACACATAAAGCTATACGTTTCCAATATAAGCTGACCTCTCATTCTACGAAAAGCCTACACTATGGCGTTCAGGTTAAACTGGAAATGTATAGCTTAATGTGTAAGCGTGTGTACGTAGACGGACCAGCAACCGACCGCCTCCTCTGAGATCTTTTAGAGATCGAGTTACATTCGAATTTTTTAATATTGGTATAGATAGCAGTATTAACGTTTCAAGGTGTGCTTACAAATCGACTTCTGCAATAGAGTCTATACATGGATGATGTGTTCTTTGTTATTTTTATATCCTTCACTCCTCCTGCATCCGTATCCTCCAATAAGTTTCACTCTGGTACTGTGACCTAAGATGTTCTCAACACTCACTGACCTTTCAGTAAGACTCTCCAACCGTCCGCTATCCATCTTCTCAGCCAGGTCTATCATGGCTTCAGGCGGCACCGGGCATTCGTAGAACTGCTCCAGGACATCACCACCGATCCGATCAACTGTAGTGTGTGTATATGCAGTTGACACGTGGACAAACGATCTGCAGTACACAGTTATTTGTTAAACGCGCAAAAAATATTACCAAAACCAGCACTCTTAATATTCTTTTGGTTTTCCATTTTGAAATGACGTATTTCATTTCTCCATACATCATTGAAAAGGCATAAACATGTTTCATTTTTCTACGACCTGGAGATGGAATAAGCCATGGCCCACCTGATGTTAAGTGGTAACCATCGCCTATAACACCGCATTGCTACATAGGTCACGTACCTTAGCAACATACCCTACGATGCACTGCCCTGCGTCCATCAACTTGAGGCATACAGGTGTAGAGCTTCGTAATCTAGCTGCATTAGCTACTTTATAATATGCGACGTTGCCATTTTGCTATAAAAATGGTAAACGCAACTGAAAGTTAATGCTACTCGCAGTGGCAATAAGACCGGACATTGACAGAAATAAAATTACGAGAATGAGGCAATGATTACTTCTTACCGGAGTTTCTTACAGGCCTTCCCTAGCCTCAACGTCTCCCTTGTGCCTCTGATGTTGGTGATTGTCGCTATACGGATGGCCTCGTCAAACCTGACGGTAGCTGCAACGTGGAAGATTAGGTCCACCTGGAAACCAAGAAACACTTAAAATTATTTATGTGCATTTTTTCTGTTCTAAAGAATAAAAACAATCAGTAAGTTTAGTCAGAGAGCGTTTTTATTAATCTTTATGCGTTGCAATACTTGTAATTCAGGCAAGGCAGCTTCGGGAACACTCCTGCCTGGTGATTTGGAGCAGTTGATCTTAAATTTTTAAAATACTTATGGTAAGCGAGTGGAGTGAAATGCAACGCAATTTATGTTGCGGGTCCTATTCCCGCCTTCTCTTAATGTTCTGAATAGTTTGCACGATGTGCAAATATTGTGTCTGGGTGTTGTGGTACCATGGTATTTGTAGTTCCTGAGACTCACGATAAACTCTTAGCGCGGGTTTACAATTAGTAGCTGTTGGGTACATTAACATTGAATTACCTCTGCAGTGATAGTATTCCAGTCTTTCTCGCTGATTCCAAGTCCAATCTCCGCCACATCACCTTCTACAATGACTATACGCTCCTCAAAATAAGGTTTTGATTCTCGTACAGCTTCAAACACCTATAACAGTCAAGGTAAAACGAGCAGTAAATACCAATTTCAGTACTTGATTACATCTAGACATATTCAAGTTTAGATCTAATTTCGATGTAACGTCACATCATACAGGCCAATTTCTTTACTACCTATCATTTTCAAACTATTTGAAAAACTAATACTTACTAAGAAAGCTATACTAGAATAGAATAGAACAAACCTTTATTGTAATAGGTTGGGGAAAAAGTATTTTCGCATTATAGTATGTATGAACTTGTAATAAAATCTCTTTGGCTATACTATTTGTATCTGGCTGGTTTTGGTATCATTCAAAGTTTAAATTTTAAAGAAGATAATTCCAAATTCGAATTAGGAAAATGAGTGATTTTTATTTGTTTTTCGTACTGTAAAGATGAGTGAATCTAATGACGAAATTCGATACATTTTAAAATTTTACTACAAACAAGGTAAAAATGCAACGCAAGCCGCGAAAAAAATTGGCGATGTTTATGGACCTAGTGCAGTGTCTGTGAGAGTAGCACAAACTTGGTTTAAACCTTTTCAATCCGGAAATTTTGATGTCAAAGATGCACGTCGCTCTGGTCGCCCTATTACGGGTAAAATGGATGCAATTTTTGAAAAAGTGGAGCAAGATCGGCAAATCAGTAGTTACGACGTAGCTGAAGAACTGGGAATTGATCACAAAATAGTTTTGGCGCATTTGAAAATAACTGGGTACACAAAAAAGCTCGATATTTGGGTACCCACGAGCTCACAGAAAGAAACCTAATGAACCTCATTTGTGATTCTTTATTACGACCTAATGAAACCAAACCATTTTTGAAGAAGCTGATAACTGGTGATGAAAAGTGGATCACGTACGACAAGAACGTGCGAAAAAGGTCGTGGTCAAAGGCCGGTCAGGCTTCACAGACTGTGGCGAAACCCGGGTTAACTCGCAACAAGGTGATGCTGTGTGTGTGGTGGGATTGGAAGGGCATTATTCATTATGAGCTGTTACCACCAGGCAGGACCATCGATTCTGAACTGTACTGCGATCAACTGATGAGATTAAAGCATGAAAATGAGAGCAAGCGGCCGTAATTAATCAACAGAAGGGGTGTGGTTTTTCATCATGATAACGCTAGACCTCACACATCTTTAGCCACTCAGCAAAAATTAAGAGAGTTTGGCGGTTTGGTTTGAAGGTGTTAATGCATCCGCCGTATAGTCCTGACCTTGCACCTTCAAATTTCCACCTGCTTCGGTCTCTTCAGAATTCTTTAGGCAGTGTCAGGTTAACATCACGAGAGGACTGCCAAAACTACTTGTCGCGGTATGTTGATTAGTAGCCCCAAAATTTCTATAGCAATGGGATCATGTCCCTACCTACAAGATGGCGAAAAGTTATCGAACAAAATGGTACCTACATACTTTAGTTAAATGTAAATGAACTATATTAAAAAATGTTTTGAATTTTCTTAAAAAATGCGAAGAAACTTTTTCCCCAATCTAATACACCAGCCTAAATAACCTTATCGGTGAAAGCGAATTCTTTCAGGCATCTATCTATCTATCAGTTTTATATCTATCTATTGTGACGCCGTCTAATTTCCATTGGCAAAGCATTCCTCAGGTGCACTTTTTCATTTAATTTCATTTGTTTTCCACTGTAGGTACATTAAAGAACACTAAGTCACGTCATATTTAGAATATATCAATAAAATTAACATAACAGTAGGTTAAACAGACAGGTATCAGGACTAATTAAGTTATTTTAACAAAGAATGTCTACTTATAATAACAAAAATAAAACAAAAATCAATAAAATACTGAACAAAACAATGTCAAATACGTTAATCAATGTCAACGCTAAATCGTAAATAATGTATTTCATGTCAAGAAAAACTGATATTACAAAGGCTGTAAAGGAGCCTTGTCATTACGATAAATTATAATAGCTGCAAAATGTCAAAAGATCTTTAATTCAAAAATAATAATAACACAAAATAATTGTCAAAATAGCACTGCTTGAACAATGAATGATTTCTCGTAGAAGGAGCTAGGTGTACAGGTGTTTTGAGAGAATTTTTTTCCGATGCCCGTTGAGAAGACGTTTTGAAAGAATGGAGATAAGTAAACCTTTCTTTAGCATACGGTAGAAAGGATAGACAAGGGACCTTAAGACGAGAACACCAGTTTGGCTTTAGGAAAAAGCACTCAACTATATACCAAGTCCTATAGAATCACCAATATGAGTAAGAAGTCCCTCAAAGATAAAAAAGTCTGCTCTACCATTTTCCTAGAAGCGGCCCAGGTTTTTGATAAAGTGTGGCTGGAACGCCAAATCATATTATGCTAACAGACGTAATGCTCTGGAATATTATCTAACAGACGAGAGATTTTAGGATAAGGTAAGAAGATACCTTGACCGTGACAATCCCGATTTACAAAATAACACCATCGCGACCTTTTCTGACGACACTGCTTTAATTGCCGTTGGAAGCAGTTATGCAGAAGCGGCAGAGAAGGCCCAAAAAGTGAAAAGTCCTGAACGAAAAGCCTAATTTCTTTCAAAATGTTTGTGTGCCGGCCGCCAAGTAAAATATCAAATGAGGTTCTAAGGCTGTATGTCATATGTTTAGTTAAATAAAATCCCATTAAAATGAGCCTACAGATAAAAAATATTAATTATACTGTAACTATTAAATTTAATCAAAACTCCTTGATATTTTCAAAAATACTGACTTCTGGTAACTCTAGTTGTATTGCTCACGCGGTGGGGGTGCGCAGATCATAATGCGGCCGCTGAGTGAAGTAATTATGATGAAAATTGGGGAATATATTTTGGCCACTAGCGAACCGATCTTACCGGGTCACTTAACATCTCTTCGAGCCTTTCCTCTGACGCTTTGCCCTTCTTCTTACGTATCAACACAAATACTTTTCTTATCTCGCAAGATCTGAAACAGAAGAATCTTTGGTTACACAAATACACAAGGCCTGTTGGCAAATTGTAGTATTAGCTTGGTAGAGGACGCAACGGCTTTAGTGCCTATGACAGTATTTCAGATGGACTAGTCAAAATCAAAATTCATTTATTCATTATAATGACAAGGATCACTTTAAAACGTCAATTTTACTGCCTGTTCCTCCGCGACCAAGCCAGGGAAGAAACAAGGCTGCTTGTTACTTTTTATGATAATTTACAATGCCAACTAAAATAAAAAAATGCGTCGTATGGAGTGGATCGCACTCACCCTGATGAAGGTTCACGAATTGAACCGAAACATTGTCGGTTGTAACACCGCACCGATAAAAAGGTATATGATAATTCTCGTATTTTTATCTGTATTTTTTCCATACCTCTGTATCAGCCGTCATCTTCGTTGTCACTTCTTTCTTACCCCTAACATTCTTCACACAGTCCATCCATGTCTTTTTCCATACCTCTGTATCAGCCGTCATCTTCGTTGTCACTTCTTTCTTACCCCTAACATTCTTCACACAGTCCATCCATGTCTTTTTCCATACCTCTGTATCAGCCGTCATCTTCGTTGTCACTTCTTTCTTACCCCTAACATTCTTCACACAGTCCATCCATGTCTTTTTCCATACCTCTGTATCAGCCGTCATCTTCGTTGTCACTTCTTTCTTACCCCTAACATTCTTCACACAGTCCATCCATGTCTTTTTCCATACCTCTGTATCAGCCGTCATCTTCGTTGTCACTTCTTTCTTACCCCTAACATTCTTCACACAGTCCATCCATGTCTTTTTCCATACCTCTGTATCAGCCGTCATCTTCGTTGTCACTTCTTTCTTACCCCTAACATTCTTCACACAGTCCATCCATGTCTTTTTCCATACCTCTGTATCAGCCGTCATCTTCGTTGTCACTTCTTTCTTACCCCTAACATTCTTCACACAGTCCATCCATGTCTTTTTCCATACCTCTGTATCAGCCGTCATCTTCGTTGTCACTTCTTTCTTACCCCTAACATTCTTCACACAGTCCATCCATGTCTTTTTCCATACCTCTGTATCAGCCGTCATCTTCGTTGTCACTTCTTTCTTACCCCTAACATTCTTCACACAGTCCATCCATGTCTTTTTCCATACCTCTGTATCAGCCGTCATCTTCGTTGTCACTTCTTTCTTACCCCTAACATTCTTCACACAGTCCATCCATGTCTTTTTCCATACCTCTGTATCAGCCGTCATCTTCGTTGTCACTTCTTTCTTACCCCTAACATTCTTCACACAGTCCATCCATGTCTTTTTCCATACCTCTGTATCAGCCGTCATCTTCGTTGTCACTTCTTTCTTACCCCTAACATTCTTCACACAGTCCATCCATGTCTTTTTCCATACCTCTGTATCAGCCGTCATCTTCGTTGTCACTTCTTTCTTACCCCTAACATTCTTCACACAGTCCATCCATGTCTTTTTCCATACCTCTGTATCAGCCGTCATCTTCGTTGTCACTTCTTTCTTACCCCTAACATTCTTCACACAGTCCATCCATGTCTTTTTCCATACCTCTGTATCAGCCGTCATCTTCGTTGTCACTTCTTTCTTACCCCTAACATTCTTCACACAGTCCATCCATGTCTTTTTCCATACCTCTGTATCAGCCGTCATCTTCGTTGTCACTTCTTTCTTACCCCTAACATTCTTCACACAGTCCATCCATGTCTTTTTCCATACCTCTGTATCAGCCGTCATCTTCGTTGTCACTTCTTTCTTACCCCTAACATTCTTCACACAGTCCATCCATGTCTTTTTCGGCCTTCTTCTACTTCTATATCTATCCACACTCATATCTAACACTCTTTTAGTCACATGACTTTCTTCAAACTTGCTTCTTTTAAACTTCTTCTAATATACTCATTCGTTATCTTATCCATTCTCGTTACCCCACACATCCATCTCAACATTCGCATTTCCACCGCGTGCACTCTTCTTTCATCCTGTATTTTTGATTGAGTGATGATTAAAATAAAATAATTGTAGCTTGTTGTATTTCAGAGAAGAAACGTACTAGATTTGAAATGTAGTTGTGGAGAATTAATTTAATCATGGATCTGTAGGCCATTATGCCTAACTTAAAATTGTGAAATTCAAGCTTCGATATAGTCTCGCTATATCATAAACTCATTCATTCAACTCATTCATGTAATGAAAAAAAATTAAATAGAAATTTATAATGATCGCTTGGGCCTTGCTTCGCGGTCGGTGGTTAACCGTTTTTACAAGCTTTTTATCAGCTTGCAATGGATGTACGAGTATGTTGTCCGGGTGGAATCTTGCAACTGAATTTTAAACCTGTTCCCCTCAATCGATTGAGCTGAAATTTGGAATACATATGTAACTTCGGTGTTAATGCAATACTATGGTACCACGGAGATGGTATCATAATGGAGACGGATGCTACGGAACTTATTATAAATATATTTTTACTATGTTTGTTTTTTGTAAGATACTTTGTAGTGAAAAATCTATTTTTATAAACGAGTTTTAAAATAAATACCTGGCATGCTTTTTAAGTTCTGCGTTTCCATATTTTCCGGCAATTTTGAATTTGGAACTGTTCTATATTCGAATGTGTTTAAATTTTGAATCTCAAAATAGTTGAAAGTATTAGGATTAATGCAATTGTTTAGTCACAGCGTCTATTGGAATCTGTCAGGTCACGTACGAAAATGAATCTTTCTAAGAAAAATGTTCGTGCAATAATTTTCTACAACTTTAGAAGAGGCCTGACCCAGCTTCATTATTTTGAAGAGCTTCATTATCTGTATTCAGTGATGAAGCCCCATATCTGCGGACTGTCGAACGCTGGTATTTAGAATTCCAGCGTGGACATACTATTGTTAGTGACAAATCTCACGAAGGACGCCCAAAATCCGCCTTCACTGAAAATAACATCATTGCTGTGAGACAACTAATTCTCGAAGATCGTCATGTGATATATCGAGAGATAGACGATCTATTAGGCATGTCAGGGACAACCATTCAGAAAATCTTGCATGAAGCGCTTGGTGTGAGAAAGTCAGTTTGCCATTGGATACCGCATCTGCTTTCCGACGATCACAAGGCGGCCCGCGTCAGATGGTGTAAGAAAATTCTGCAAAGGTTCAACCGAGGAGAGTCAAATTACGTCTACAACATCATCAGAGGTGACGAATCTTGGATCTATGCCTACGATCCTGATTCCAAACAACAATCTACAATCTGGGTCTTTCAAGACGAGTAAAGCCGACTAAAGTTGTTCGTTCTCGAAGCACTTCAAAGAAGATGGTGGCCACGTTCGTTGGAAAAACCGGTCATGTTGCGACTATTGCACTTGAAGATCGTAGAACGGTTGACGCAGAGTGGTTTACCACAGTTTGTTTACCACAAGTCATCGCCGAACTTCGATAATCTAACTCAAAGCGACGCATCATCCTGCACCACGACAACGCAAGCTCACACAGCGCTCGTCAAACGATTGAATATTTGAAGCAGGAAAAAGTAGAAATTCTTAACCATCCTCCATACAGTTCTGACCTAAGCTCTACCGATTTCTTTACATTTCCTAAAATTAAGAAAAGTCTTCGTGGTCAAAGGTTCCAGTCCGGCGAAGAAGCAGTCGACGCTTTCAAGTCAGCCATTTTGAACACCCCCACTTTAGAGTGGAATAAATGTTATAATAACTGGTTTGAGCGAATGGAAAAGTATATTAAGCTACGTGGTGAATACTATGAAAAACAATAAAAAGTACTATAAGTTTCTAGTTGTGTTTTTTTCTTCAAACGCCAAAACTTAAAAGGCATGCCAATCGTATTGTTTTGAATAAAAATAAATCATTTAATTCAGGCAACAATAAAATAGTTATGACCTCCGTGGCGCAGTGGGTGAATAGCAGATTACTGATTCGATGTCATAGAGTAATAGCAAGCATAGGCCTCTCCATAGAACATTGAGCCTTCTGAGGCTCATAGTGAAAGACCACGTTTCTGTACCATACGTCATTAGACATTTCTAACCTGAGGAGTTTCTCGAGAAGTTGTTTCCCTATAAATCCCGTTGCACCGGTCAGGAACAATGTGAGTCCGTTGTAGAACCGTTGTATTGTCGAGTTGCCCGGAGCCGTGGCTTCGTTGATGGGCCGCTGGCGCAAGAGGCCATTAATCTCTAAAGATGCCACTGGGTCCATTTTCGTTTATTTTTACCCAACTGCAAAGAAAAGTAATGTTTTAGGGTGTATATGTATATGCATGGCATTGGTGTTTTATTAACCAACTTCAAAAAAAGGAGGAGGTTCTTAATTCGTCGCAATCTTTTTTTTTATATATCTTCCCTAATTACTCGACGACGCCTGGACCAAATTGAGTTTTTTTTTGTTTAAAAGGCTTCCCAGGTGGTCTCAGTCCAAGTCAGGATCCCAAAAAAATAGAAGGCAATCCACGAGTTTTATGTTTTCATTTCTCCTCAGAACTCCGTCACCGATTTGGAAAATTCTATTTTTATTTGAAAGGATATACTTTCATATTGATAATAAAAATTTCATCAAAATCAATTCAGTGGTTTGGCTAAGTCGGTAATATTTTTGTTAAAAAAATAATTTTTAATACCGTTATGTTCAAGCAAATACCTTTATCTTTATTACCATTAAGTTGGCCATTAAGAGCCATTTAATTTGGGATCTCTACTATACCTTCTATAAAGTTCGCCTTGCGTACTTAACTATTTAATCACACAATTTAAATTGAAGTAACACTGCTTCAATGACCTAACAAGTACTAACTCGATATAATTCTAATTGTATTGTTGAAATATTCAGTCATTGTAATACATAACTAAATTAACTATTAAGTATTTTATCACTGTATGTTTTCCGAAGAAAATAAAATAAAATAATTAATTACCTTACCTAACTTATGTACACACGGCTACAAATCAAGCTATACAGTTCCAGTATATGTATAGCTTGACGTGTAGCCGTGTGTACGTGTCTTTGGTAAATTACAATAAACTGGCCAAGTGTAAGTTAGCCAGATTTATGTACCTAAGAAGTTATTGGTACAATATTTTTTTTTAACCATGAATAGGCAAGTATATTTGTTTGCTGATTATTGATCGAACGGAGCGAGATCTCCAAATCAACTTGGGCAAATCGGCGTTGTATGTATTTATACGTATATTATATGTATTTATGTTTGTCCGAGGATAACTTTTGATGCGTAAATCCAATCATCATAAAATTCGATAAATAGGTAGTAGAGATGGCACAATTTTGGTGCGGGAGGGGGGGGGGGGGGGTAGTTGAGATATAGGGTTATTGAGATGTTGGGGGTAGTTGGGATATTGATAATGAGCTATTCTCCACAGTCACATAGGTAAAAAAGGACGCAGCGTAGGAGAACCCCCACTAGATGTAAAGACGACCTGACGAAGGTTACCAGGAGCCGTTGGTTGCAGGCCACGCAAGATCACCTCTGTGACGCAGTGGGTGAATAGTCGGCTGAGATGCAGGAGGTAGCGGGTTCGATTCCCGCCGCGGAACAAATGTTTGCACGGTATACAGGTATTTGTTTCGGGTCTGATTCACAACAAAATTGTGCCATCCCTACTTACCTATATACCGAATTTTACGTTGATTGGGTAAACGCTTCGAAAGCTATCCTTGGACAAACAAAAAATTAACATACATACGTTCATACAAAGGCGATTTATTTCCGTCCAAGTTGGTATGAGATCTCGCTTCGCTCAATCAATGATATGGTTGGTCCGACAGCGCCCGACCAGCTTACACACAATGCAATATGGTTGTACACACGGCTTCACATCAAGCTACATTTCCAGTATAAGCTGACCTCGCATTGTGTAAGCTTTTCGTAGAATGAGGGTCAGCTTATACTGGAAATTGTAGATTGATGTGTAGCCGTGTTTACGTGACATCACATCGGGTGGTCAGGTCTAGGTCAATTGTGTTGTCTGTTAGTCTATATGCCCGCTGACGGTCACGACAAAAAATCACAAGTCATTGTTTAGCGTTTACTATTCATGCGTTAGGATTTAGGATTCCGTTGTCAGCACTACCAACTACCAACCCTACATATTCGCAACAAATAAATTGTTTGATTTTATTTCCAGAATTTTTAAATTTACCCGGCAACTTTACAAAATTTTCATTTACTAACATTGGCCTGAATTACGATTGTAAAAAATAATTATTAAATTCGGTCGAGTTATTTTCGAGTTTTTGCACGGCAATTGATTTTAATTGATCGATCGAAGCGAGATCTCTAAATCAACTTGGGCAAATCGGTATTGTATGTATGTATGTATGTTTGTTTATCCGAGGATAACTTTCAAAGCGTTGACCCGATCATCGTGAAATTTGATACACAGGTAGGTAGTGATGACACAATTCTGGTGTGACTAAATGAGCTAAAAATGTTGGGGGGTTGTTGAGATATTGGGGTACAGGAGGGGTAAAAAAAATGACAATCAGATTATTTGGTGAAGCGGGATGTCAAATGAAATGTCTTCATTAGAACATTTAGATGCCGTTTTTATTTTAATAAAGTCTGTATAGTTTTTGAGTTTTATTAGTCATGATAAAAACTGAACTTTGACAAAATTCACAGAGTACACCAGTAGGGGTCACTGCTCATGAGAGCATGGAGTTCCTAAACTTCTTAATCGCTACAGTATTAATATATCTTTAATGTGCAATTAGAATCTAATAAAATGTTTGTAGAAGGAATTTTGTTTGTCCTGTTGTATGATAATACTTTTTATCAAATTTTACTAACTTCCGCTGTTCAGATTTTTTTTATACTGCATCGATCGGCATCAAAAAAAATTTTACCAACTTGATTCATTTTAAGGCGCTACTCACACTTGACCAAAAAAAATTTATGCCAAAAAGTTTTTCTTCGAAAACGAGCTGATGTTTTAAAAGGAACTGCACCTCTATCTCCTCTGGTTATGGGTGCTGCCGTACTGTTACAGTTAAAAAAAACACTGTATAAACCGGGGCTGAACTGTTTTTTTTCGTATTTATTTACGTTATGCTATCAACTCAAAACTTGTATGGTATTTTTAACCTTTTTTTTATAATAAGGAGGTTCTCAATTCGATTGTACACACGGCTACACAACAAGCTAAACAATACCAGTATAAGCTGACTGTGTAGGCTTTTCATAGAATGAAAGGTCAGCTTATACTGGAAACGTATAGCTTGATGTGTAGCCGTGTGTACCTACCTATGTTTTTTCAACTTATTTATCTTAGAACTCTGTTATTTATAAACCAATTTGGATAGTTCTTTTTTTTATTTGAAAGTATACATGTTCAGATTGGTCCCATAGAAATTTCATGAAAATTGGTTAATTAGTTTGGTTAACTGGGTATTTTTGTTAAAAGTCACATAATACATTTTTTTCAGGTGTCGATTTCAAACTTAATTTGTGGGTGACACAAAATATCTCCAGTAAGTATCACATCTGGCTTTCGATAACTTCACTATTTCATGCACTGGGTATGAGAGAAAGAGAGAAAGTAAATGTGCGCGCGCACTGCTCTCTATTGCTCCTACAGTGTGATACAGACAATAGGCTTGCACTGTGTGTGTCTTAGATATACGAAACGTAACTGCCTATGAGAGAGGAAAATAAGAGGGTAAGAGGGAAATAAAATATGTGCGTCCTCTCTTCCTTGCCCCTAAAATAATATACGAAACGTAACTCTGTCTCTCTTTCTATCAACGCCTACTTATATCTCCCTCTCAACTTCCGACTCAACTCTCAACCTTGTAAGTATATTGACGACCTCCATGGCGTCCATCCAGTGGACGAATAGTCGGCGCTAAGACGGAGGAGGTGCTAGACTATTCGACGTAGGTATTCTACCAGTTACAACTCCAATAGTTTCCAATAGTACAAACTCTGCTTAGTTTGAGGCTAGATAGCGCTGTGTGAAATGTTAAGCAAAATTTATTTATCTATTATTTACTATCTACTAAAATAAAACTCTTTCAGAAACGCTGTATGTAACAGATATGGTACTGAATTACAATGATGGTGACACTGCTGGTATCATATGCACTGCTTCATCAGACTTATACAACAGCGCAGGCTATCGACTGACATTCAAAAAAGGTAAGATGGAACTATCATGGTTATAAACACTATTTTCACTAAAAACTGTTCTTGTGTATCACTGCGTCAAAATTTGACGCAGTTGCATGAGCCATGATCACGGGTAAACCGAGTCTTGAACAAAACTATGTAGAAACCGAAAACTTGCTCGTTGTTTTAACATAAAGCTTCACACACATTTACCTATAGTCTAACTTTTTATTAGCTGCAGTAAAATGACGTTTCTAAATGTCATTCCGTAAAATAATGTTGCCAGCCTAATCTCAATAGGGATGTGATTCAGTTCACAAAAATTAATTAAATAACATTATTATGGCGTTTTTGTTTCATTTTAATGTACGTCCCTAATCCCTATACTTCCACTAAAAAAGATCAATCCTCTAGTATAGTAATAATAATAGGTTAAAAAAATACATTACAACTTAATATTAAATCTCAAAAAAAAAACCAAACTGATTATTCATTTATGATTCACTCATTTAGCTACATCCCTATTTATTTTTCTTCAAAAACCGGCAACCCACAAAACGTCATTTTACTGCAGCTAATAAAAAGTTAGACTATACGTTGTACAAACATAATTATTCATCCTATGTAAATATTTATATATATATATATAATATTTTTATATATATATATAAAAATATTTACATATATATATATATATATATATACATATATATACACACATATTATATACCTACCTATATATTATATTTACTCGTTTATATATATAATAATATTATTATAATTATTACTTATTATAAATTACAACTTATTTTATTTTTTTGTACAAGTTTGTAAGTGTAACAAGAGTTAATCTTCTTCAGTACAAGTGTAATTCCGGCGGGAGGCGGGAGTTTGGGTGCCTGTTTCTTTTGCAACTAGGTTTTAATATTTAACTAAAATACTGAAACTGATGTACCTACCCTAGCGTTGTGCAGTTCGTTACCGAAAATAAATTATCTTATCTTATCTTTGACGTATCAAATTTCATTAAAATCCATTCAGTATTTTGCGTGAAAGAGTAACGAACAACCACACATATGTACATGCAAACAAAGTTTAGAGTTTATAATATTATTGGGATGTATAGATAAATGTAGATTTGTTAGTGATGGTTTTTATGACTTTTGGTCAGACAACACACACAGATTTGTCAGTCATGGTTATTAGGTGGTGCTAAGCTGACCAATTCGCAGCTTCACATGCGTAGTTTTTCAATAAAAACATTACCCTCCTTCTGCGCAGTTAAGTAAAAAGTAGCCTATGTTTTTCAAGTATAATGTATCATTCTAATAATAAAATAATTTTTGAAATTAGTTGAGTAGTTTTTGAGTTTATTCGTTACAAATATACAAATCTTTCCTCTTTATAGTATTAGTTTAGATAAAATATGTCAAGTTGTCTGTGAGGTCAACACTGGCCACAGCAGAAGTCCAGCGCTGCAGTACGGCAACATGCTATACCAAATACTGAGCTGAGGACCCTTTAGCCACAACACTTAGCAGTTAGTTATAATTGATCAAGCAAAGCGAACTCTCTAAATCACATACATACATACATTTACCGTGTGTCCATCCCGTATGTATTTACCGTATGGCCGTGTGTCCATCGCACGCCCGTCAGCCGAGCGCCGTCATCCCGTCCGCCGAAGTGTCGCCTAGTTCGGCGTTACCGCTAGAACTCGGCCTTAGATTAAGAACGCTTATTGTAAGTTGCCGGCACACGCAAAAACAAAACACGTTCACACTTGTTTATCTACGCCAGCGCCCGTGACGTCATACCACAATAGATTTGATTATTTGTGTCAAAAATATATTTAATTATATAAAAATGGCCAAGAAATTTAAATACTACATTTATTCATTAACACTGTTTAATCATTATTATAAATACGGAATTTATCACGTACCGTCTTATCGGTGTTTCGACCGACAATGTTTCGGTTCAATTCGTGAACCTTCATCAGGGTAAGTGCGATCCGCTCCGAATAACGTCTCGCCTCGCACATCACATCGTTCACAATCACGAAAGTTTTCTAAGTAAAACACCGTTTAAGCCTAAATCGGCATATTTCCATGTTTTCGTCGCTTATTTACTCAGTGACAATAAGGGTTTTGTATTGAAACTTTAGTTTAGGTAATAATACAAATTACGTATAGTACCTAGAGGAAGACCGCCGACGCTGCAGTTGCATCGAGTGACACGTTTGTCGACGCAGCATTGACGTCAATCGACCGAGGACTACAAAATCGACATAGCATTGCACACTTCTAATTCCTACTTCGAATTGGTTGTACCTACGTTAGTTTATCATTAAGTTTTCATGTACTTTTTATATTTTTTATAATTAAATATCTTTGAATAATTTCGGTTTTTTTTCGGACCTCCGAGTGTCGCAAACGTATTTGGCGCAGCCGGTAGGATATTCACGGGAATTTCGCGAAATCGGGACTTCAAAATTGGGAATCCGCGTCGCGAGCACCCGGGTTGCTATCAAGCTCCGTAACGAATATCCGAACAACGAACCTACGGGCCTGCGGCATACAAGGAGGAGAATCCAGACATCGATTCACGGGGAGAAACCGGAAAATAATGTATATGTAAGTACACTTGAATACTTCTCTTGTGTTTCTTCCTGGACCTTAGTATTTCTTAACCTTCAATATTTACCATCCCAGAGCCTCTAGATCGCGGGCGCCTGAATCTAATCAGAGCCGCCGTCGAGTAGTTGATAGTCTTAGGAATACAAGTAACTTAGACCTAGATTTAGAGTTAGACCAACTATTCAATTTAGACATGGCAGTAGACCCAGAAGCTATCTATAAGGCACTCCGCCTTGTCCCGGAATTTGATGGGAACCCGAACGTTCTAACCAGATTCATTAAGATATGTGACCAACTAGCTGTAGAGTATTTAAAAACAGGATCTGGTAACGAACTAGGCAACTTATGTCTGTTGAATGGCATCTTAAATAAAATCAAGGGTAGCGCTGCTAGCACTATTAACTCGAATGGGATACCCGAAAACTGGCTAGGCATTCGAACTGCCTTGATCAATAATTTCTCGGATCAACGTGATGAGACAGCCTTGTACAACGACCTTTCATTGGCTTCACAGGGTAGTAGAACTCCTCAAGAATTTTATGATTATTGTCAAACCTTATTCAGTACGATAATGACATATGTGACTTTACATGAGAATATACCCACGACTATAGAAGCAAAACGCGAACTTTATAGAAAGGTAACTATGCAAGGATATATACGAGGTTTAAAGGAACCCCTTGGGTCCCGTATACGTTGCATGCGCCCCGCCACTATAGAAAAAGCCCTAGAATACGTGCAGGAAGAATTGAACATTATGTACACACATCAATGTAGCGAACCTTCTAGAACCTATACGACCCCTAAGGTCGCCGCTATGTTGCCCCCCTACATGCCACCGACAGGATTTAACCCACCACGCCTGTCTCTCCCAACACCAGTGCCGAATTGGCCTGCACCTACAGGCCAACGACCCATGAGGCCCCCACCTCAGCCTTTTAAATTCGCTGAACCCAACCAGCGGATGGTAACAAATACACAGAGAATGTTCTCTGCACCACCGCCTAACTACAACCCCCACAGTAAGATGTTTAGATTACAGCCACGACACAGTACCCCGAATCACTATAACCAACCCCCTAAACCAATGAGCGGTATTCAACATTTCACCCCTAAGGTGTTACCTCCCACTAGAATGATAACAGGACACAACTGGAGTAAACCCGGGAACCCACCACCTAGTAACTATTTTAAGACTCGGGAAATGAACATGAACGACTGTATGACATATGACGACTCATATTACAATTACTTTTCTGAACCTACTACTACCTACTACACCGACTATTATGACTATAGCAATGCAGTCACCCCTGGCTATAGTTATGAGTTACCATACTATGACGTTAGTACTGACAACCAACTGCTGAACGATCCTCAACCACTAGCAGGACCAAGCCACGAAGAGCAGGATTTTCAGGAGGATGTAACGTCACCAAAACCAAAATAGAATTAAATCTCCAGACCCAAAGGCAATTACCTTACATACAGATCGCGAATCCACCATTAAAATTACTCATAGACACGGGAGCCAATCAATCGTTCATTAGCCCCGAAGCCGTGGAACACTATTTTTCTGACTATCCTCTGAACTTAGATCCGTTTGAAGTAACGAACATACACGCGTCTACCAGAAGTAATTATTCTATTACATTACCGTGTTTTTCAGAATTTAGGGATACTGATGATATGAAATTATTTATCTATCGATTTCACGATTATTTCGATGGGCTCATAGGCTTAGATTTATTAGGTAACTGGGAAGCCCGAATTGATTTAAGAGAAAGACAACTCATAACAAAACATGCGTCGAACCCTATCAGAATGTACAATTCGCGTAATGTTAACCTTTACGAAGACATTGTTACAGCGAATACTACCAAGCTAATTCGCGTACCTATCGATACTTGTGATGGCGATGTCTTTATAGAAGAAAAAATTCTATGCAACTGTATAATTCATGACTGTATTACTACCGTAGTTAATAATCGTGGTTATCTAGAAGTGGAAAACCCAACATCGAATGATATAATATTTTCACTAGATCAACCAGCACATGCAGAACTCTATAATGAGTGCACGCGCACCGCACAGTTGTCGAACCATGCACAAGATGTAATTTCGCGATTACGGACTGATCATCTGAACAAAGAGGAAAAAGCAAACCTCATAACTCTTTGTTCTCACTACTCGGATGTTTTTTATATCGAAGGTGAACCACTCACTTTCACCAATAAAGTAAGACACCGCATTAGAACCACCGACGAAGTTCCGGTTCATGCTAGGAGCTATCGATATCCTTTCGTTCATCGTCAGGAAGTTAAAGACCAAATAGGCAAAATGTTAGAGCAAGGAATCATTAGACCATCTGAATCCGCATGGAGCTCACCAATTTGGGTCGTTCCCAAAAAGATGGACGCATCAGGAAAGAAAAAATGGCGGCTAGTAGTTGACTTTCGTAAGCTGAATGAAAAGACACTAGATGACAAATATCCTATACCAAACATTAGCGACGTACTTGACAAATTAGGAAAGTGTCAATATTTCACAACCTTAGACTTGGCAAGTGGCTTCTATCAGGTAGAAATGGATGCACAAGATATTGAAAAAACAGCTTTCTACGTAGAACACGGCCATTTTGAATTTCTTCGGATGCCAATGGGCCTGAAAAACTCTCCATCCACTTTTCAACGAGTGATGGATAATGTCCTCAGAGGACTCCAGAATGAAATCTGTCTGGTGTACCTAGACGATATTATAGTTTTCAGTACCTCTCTTCAAGAGCACATGATTAACTTGGAAAAGGTATTTCAGAGCCTGCGAGAATCCAACTTTAAGATCCAAATGGATAAATCGGAATTTCTGAAACTTGAGACAGCTTACCTTGGGCATATTATCACCAAAGACGGCATAAAACCGAATCCCGATAAGATCATGGCTATTAAAAAGTATCCCATCCCTAAAACTTCAAAGGAAATTAAACAATTCCTAGGTCTTATATCTTATATCTAATCCTAGGTATTATAATAGGTTATTATCGAAAATTTATACCGGATTTCGCCCGTATCACGAAACCCCTCACTCAGTGTCTTAAAAAAGGCAGAAAAATCACCTTGGATACTGAATATGTTAACTGCTTTGAGAAATGTAAAACCCTCCTGACTAATGACCCCATATTGCAATACCCAGATTTCGAAAAAGATTTTAACCTAACAACTGACGCGTCCAACGTAGCAATTGGAGCTATTCTTTCACAAGGTCCAGTTGGATCAGATAAACCAGTTTGCTACGCATCTCGAACTTTAAACGAAAGCGAAATGAACTACAGCACTATTGAGAAAGAACTTCTTGCCATAGTCTGGGCTACGAAGTATTTTAGACCTTACCTTTTTGGACGCAAATTTCAAATCCTTACTGACCATAAGCCCTTACAATGGATGGTAAACTTAAAAGAACCAAATTCACGCCTCACTAGATGACGACTTAAAATGAGTGAGTACCAGTTCTCTGTTAGGTATAAAAAAGGAAAGTCTAATACAAATGCCGATGCCCTGTCCCGCGTCGAAATACATGTTGGCGAAACATTGTCTTTAATAGAGGAGATTGATGAACTAAACTCCCTTCTAGGCAACCCATCCGAATGTATACCAACCCAAATTAATTCATCCACTGAATCGGTTCATACCAGTAACGAGAATCCTATTTTAGAAATACCTATTACAGATGAACCACTTAATAAATTTCATAGACAAATTCACTTCACAATTGTAAACGACGTTAAAAAACGACCGACAATGACTAAACCTTTTGACACTCACACTCGTACCAGCATCCAACTATCCGAAACCCACCTAGAAGATGATGTCGTAAAAGCCATTAAGGAGTACGTTAATCCAAAGTTTAAAACAGCTATTCTAATCACCCCACCTTTAGCAATGTATTCTATTATACCTATATTACAAGATAAATTCAGAAGTTCATCTATGAATCTTGTTTTATGCAAATCTGACCTGGAAAACGTTAAAAATTACCTCCGACAGCAGGATATAATCCGGCACTATCATGATGGTAAAACAAATCATCGTGGAATTAATGAGAGCTATCTAAGTCTATCTCGAAAATATTATTGGCCTAAGATGAAGGACCAAATCACTAAATTTATAAATGAATGCACCATATGCGGACAGGCTAAATACGATAGAAATCCTGTTAGACCGCACTTTAATGTCGTACCTCCTGCTACCAAACCCTTTGAAACAGTCCACATGGACCTATTTACAGTGCAGAGCGAAAAATTTGTAACCTTCATTGATGTATTTACTAAGTACGATCAAGCATATCACCTTCGTGATGGGACGGCCGTTAGTATATTACAATCTCTTTTGCATTATTGTACCCATCATGGTGTCCCTTCCACTATCATTACTGATAATGGTACAGAGTTCACTAACCAACTGTTCATGGAATTCACTAGACTTCACAAAATCAACCACCACAGAATATTAGCTCACTCCCCAAACAATAATGGAAATATCGAACGATTCCATTCGACTCTTCTTGAACATCTTAGAATTTTAAAATTACAACATAAAGACGAACCAACCATTAATCTTATACCATACGCTCTAATAGCGTATAATAGTTCAATTCACAGTTTTACGAGATGCAGACCCTTTGATTTACTTACCGGACATTTCGACCCTCGTGATTGCCTCGACATTGACATAACCCAACAACTATTGCAACAGTATGTACAAACTCATAGGGACCAAATGAAAAAGGTCTACAACATTGTTAATAGCTCTTCACTCGCCGATCGTACGACTTTGATCGAAAATAGAAATAAAACACGGGAACCAGAAATAGAGTACGCACCCCAACAACAGATATTTATTAAAAATCCGATTGCGAGCCGCCAAAAAACAGCTGCTCGCTATACCCAGGACACAGTATTAGCGGACCTACCAATCCATATATACACTTCAAAAAAACGTGGTCCTATAGCCAAATCACGCCTCAAGCCTATCCCTAAAGCAGCAAACTTGTTACAGAACCCTGTTGGTAATACTTCTCCAAAGGACTCTATCTCAAGAAATCAAACTTGAGAGTCTCGATGACGGACCAGGACTTATTACCTTACAAGCTTGGACTTATGCGACTAACTACCCACCATCATACATTCATACAGTACGTACAGTTGAACGACATCGAGGACAATGTTAACAAATTATACACTCAATTATTTAGTTATAAAGAGCGAATGACTAATGACACTTACTCACTATATGAAATTCAAATTCATTATCTTATAGGAAAAATGGATAAAGTTCTCATTCAGTTAAAATCTCTAGAGCCCAACAGAGCCAAGAGAGGTCTCGTAGATGGCTTAGGTTCAGTTATTAAAAGTATAAGTGGAAACTTAGATTACACTGATGCGATAAAATATGATGAGGCAATTCGAACTCTAAAGAATAATCAGCATAAAATTTCCTCTGAATTCAATAATCATATTAGTTTGAGTAAGGAATGGATGTCAAAACATAATAACGTATTGGTACAGTTAGTAGAAAACCAAAGTAAAATTAACACAACCATTGAATTAATAATTAAAGGTAACGCATATAGAGAACATGATTTAATTAAATACGCTAAGTTTGCTCAACTATTAGAAATAGTGGGCGAAAATATAGCAGACATTATGAATGAATTAATTAGGATAGAAAATAGTTTAGCTTTTATTCGTGTCGAAAGTACGCACCATTCTATGATAGATATAAGCACTTTAGGAGCCATGATTGATAAAATTAAAATCATATACGGCAAAGAGTACATTTTAGACTTAGAATTAAGAGAATACTATGATATTATTAAACCGGGATACTACTATTCTAAAAATCAGATAGTATTCGTTTTTAAGTTCCCGATAGTTTCTAAAGATACGTATGATTTATTTAGGTTAGCTGTAGTACCTAATAGGCATGCACAGGCTCTCGTCCCATCCTTCCCCTTCATAGCAACTACCGAGATGTCATTCGTGTACATAGAGGCAGAATGCCCGAAGATAAAAGGCCGGTATCTCTGTGAGAAGGACACAACGAACCAAGTTCGGTCCAAACCAGACTGCATCAAAGAGCTGATCACCAATCAAGTCCTTCAGGAGTCCTGCAAGTTCACCAATGTCACCCTGTCGAGAGAAGCTATGGAAAAATTAGACGATAAACACTATATACTGTCCTTCCCCCACCAAACGAAAGTACAACTCTTCTGTAATCGAAACGATTACACTACACTTCAAGGAAGTTTCCTCACTACTATTCCTGTCGGATGTCATCTTCAGTCCGATGCATTCACCATTGTTAACGATAACGATGCTATCCAAGGCACCCCTCTTAAATTAACGAAAATACCCTACGACGTCGAGAAACAGTACGCAGACTCTCCAACCCATATTCACCTCAACTCAATCAATCTTCAGGGACTACACAGCATCCAAGACAAGATCACGATACAAACACCCCTACAATTGGAAGATTTCAAAGCAGATCCACTGTACCACACTACAATCCCATTCTATGCTGTTATAACAGGTACAGGTGTACTCGCCCTCATTTTCATCGTCCGGCGATATCTGAGCAACCGCAAACCAGCCGAGAAAAGGAACATGGAACCACCAACTATTCCCCTCTCTATAGACCCCGGGAACGTTCCAGCGACATTTTCACTAAACGTTTTAAAATAGTCGCTATTCTGAGGATGGAGGAATTACGTATAGTACCTAGAGGAAGACCGCCGACGCTGCAGTTGCATCGAGTGACACGTTTGTCGACGCAGCATTGACGTCAATCGACCGAGGACTGCAAAATCGACATAGCATTGCACACTTCTAATTCCTACTTCGAATTGGTTGTACCTACGTTAGTTTATCATTAAGTTTTCATGTACTTTTTATATTTTTTATAATTAAATATCTTTGAATAATTTCGGTTTTTTTTCGGACCTCCGAGTATCGCAAACGTATTTAACATTTTAATGCCAGCTCTCTTAACACAACATTATACTCAAATTGTTTTTATATTTCGTCCAGAGCTGTTTTCTTCACACATCTTCTTGATATCTTTCACATTAGTGCTCATTTTGCCGGATCAGCAACAATATTATTACAAGACATACATTATCGTCTCAACTTTACACAGATCAAATAGTATAATTAAATATATAATAATATGAAATTTCATAACAAATCTCTCAGAACAAAAAAAAACAAAAATGACGCATATTGACTAAGTTCAAAGCAATTTTTTATGGTATATTCGTTAGCCAAAGTATACAAAATTTTTTTATAATACCATACATTTTTTTATAGTACCAACTCATCATAAACAAATTAAACTACAAAAAAAATTAACAAGAGTTCAAATTATTTTATTATAAATATTTTAAAACAACCCTATATAAGAGGCGAGCACCACGTAATTATTTCAGAATCCTTGATAGACGTCTTTCCTTTACGTTGCACATCACTAAGAGGTGCAACCAAGCTAAGTACACCTTAGGACGACTGTCCTCACTCCTAAGCAGGAAAAGTAAAATGTCTCTTAGAAATAAGACGACTCTTTACAAAGCTTGCATTCGCCCCATCATGACATACTCCTCAGTAGTATTCGCCCACTCTCGTCAAGTTGCTGCCATTCTAACAGTACAAAATCGTTTCTTGCGAAAAGCCACAGGCTCGCCTTGGTATTTTCGCAATAACGATCTACATCGTGATTTGAAAATAGAGTCAATAGCCAAGTTCATCAAGCTCGCTTCCAAGCGACATTATGAACTTGCCACTCATCATCCGAATCCTTTGGTACATACCATTCCGGACTATTCGATTGAACCGTCCGAACACAGCAAAACCCTCCGTCGTCCGAGACACGTTCTCGGAGACCCGGATGACGAAATCACTTCCGCTAATGTGGAAGAGTCATCCACATTAGACAGAGCAAACACTCCACAAATACACCGACCTCGCCGGCGAGGTCGACGAGTCCCTTCAGTCGCCGCCTATACGAGGTACAAGCACGTACCCGGGCGTTTCTCTCCTATCCCCGTCCCGGCAACAGCCCAAGCCGAGGTTCGTACCTAAGTGGTGCCCTTGCGCTAGTTGCCTCAGCAAAAAATTTACAGGGCTGAGCGCCTTCTGCGCTCACCAAAAGCTCGGTTAAGCTGCAACGGCCTCAGAGGCCAACAGCGAGATTAGTCCATTCGACAAAAAAAATATTTCAGACGCGGCAGGGACCGCTTAGAGGAAGGACGTGTTACGCTCTGTCTCCCGCGCATCCAAAATTATTACGATAACTTCTGTAAGTTATAAAGCAATAGTTTCTATACATAAATACTAAATTACCGTAGGCTCAACCTGATTTGATACTTGGATAAGTACTTATCCTTTGTTAGGGGGAAAGTATAATTTTTGTGAATTTCGCCAAATTCTAGTAACCTTTCAAAAATGTGAACAACAATTATTTGATACTTTTGATTTTGGAACATCCAATTTTTTTTATTATGCAACAACCATCATTATCATTTTGGAACACCCAATTTTTTATTTTTGAAGTGAAAACTTCTTTAGGCGCGTTGGACACTTTTTGAGATGGGAACAAACCATTGAACTCGCGACACCGTTACCGACACCTCTGTATATAAGTAGCGAAAACTTCTTTAGGTGCTTATAATTGTTTACTTATGTTTGTCATACTAAATTCCTAATAAAAGTTATATTGAATTTAGTTCCTCTTTTTAGTTAATGGGTATCGTTTTCGACTAACTTATGGATGCTGATTACGATTAAGATTTCAATTTTAAAATTCAAGATATCGGATACATTTTTTTTTCTTTGTATAAATATGGATATCGTTTTCGACTAACTTGGGGATGCTGATTATGAATATGATGTCAATTTTAAAATTCAAGATGGAGAAAATTTTTTGTTTTACTTTTCTTAGATATGGATAGATTTTATTTTTATATATCTTCGTTTTCGACTAACTTAGGGAACAACTCGTTCCCGGTGTCGTCCCGGTGACAGTGGCGGTGGACAAACGGCGTAACTGTAATTTCTACCCTAAAAAAAATATCCAACTATACTCCCGTTTATTAAACTCCCGTTACCTGTTATTTGAATGAAACTGTAGGTCAAGTTAGTTGGTTATGCATTTCGTGACACTTAACTTAACGTGACACTATAATAAATGTGTATTCTTTCATTCTTTCTAATCTGTATTCAAAACGAGGGAACCCTAAGAAGACCTTGGTTTTCGAAGAATTTTGTTGTAATTTTGTTGTAATCTGTTTGTAATGCTTTCAATTTCAGATGGGATCGAGTTTAGATCTACCCAAATGAAGCAAATAGATACCTTCATGACTCTCCAAGAGTCTGATGATGGAGTGGATCTGACATGCGAGGCAGAGTCTAGGGCATCGTATATAGAATTGTCGATATCTGCTCATTTAAAAAGAATGAAGAGTGGAAGTAAAAATCTGATGGAAAGACCAAGTAAGTTCATTATTGATCGAGCGAAGCGAGATCTCCAAATTTACTTGGGTAAATCGGCGTTGTACGTATGTATGTTTATTTGTCCGAGGATAACTTTCGAAGCGTTGATTCGATCATCGTGAAATTTAATATATGTGTAGGTAGGTAGTGTTGGCACAATCCTGGTGTGACTAAATGAGCTAAAGATGTGGGGGCGTTCTTGAGATATAAAGGGGTAAATAAAATAGTGGCACTCTGGGTGCCGACAGAAGTGAAAACTTGAACAGACTACATTCTTATATACAGTAACAGTGTCACGAGTTCAATGGTTTTTTTCCCATCTCAGAAAAGCCCAACGCGCCTAATGTTTCACTTCAATAATCAAAATGAGACTATTAGGTCAAATGGGACATTTAATAAAAGGTCTTTATGTGTCCATTTTGACCCCGTTTTTATTTTTACTTTTATCTTAGTAGTTTTTGAGTTATTAGCCATGATAAAAACTAAAATTTGACAAAATTCACAGGGTACACCAGTGGCCCCACAGTGCTGTAATTTGGTATGCGTGCAGCTTAAGTGACACAAATATAGGCAAAAGTCTGAAATCCAGTATAACTGCTATATGTACTCAAAAAAAAAATAACGAAAGTACATGAACTGCCGTTACCTGTAATTTGAATGAAACTGGAGGTCAAGTAAGGTGATTATGTTTTCGCGCATTATTTTGATGGTCAAAGATTACAAATAATATTTTTATGTTATAATCGGAGACTCGCGAGATCTCAGTTCGGGGCGAACCACTAGTTAGTCAAAGATTAAAGCCGGCTTGCACAACAATCCCTAAACGTATTTAGCTACTAAAAATGTTTAATTCTGACGTATTTGTATGACTTGACAACTCCTTAAATCATATTTAGCCGCTAAATACGTTTAGGCGTTTAGGTTTAAGATTAATATTTGTTTTGTTTTTGAGCGACTCGCGAGATCTCAGTTCGGGGCGAACCACTAAAATTGTAAAGAATACAAATACTCTTTATAGCACACCAAGAACATTAAAAATACAAATAACTATAATAAAAATAACGGTAAGTACAATGGGCGGTCTTATCGCTAAAAGCGATCTCTTCCATACAACCTTTGAATGGAGAGGACAAAACAAAATCAAAAAGACGGCGGTGTGTCTATGTATACGAGTACTACATAAACCTACATAAACTACCTATACTTACTAAGAAACTAAATATATACATATATAAATATAATATACTTATATATATATATTACTTAGAAAATTTTCGTGATTGATTTCAATCATTATTATAAAAACGGGATTAATCACGTACCGTCTTATCGGTGTTTCGACCGACAATGTTTCGATTCAATTCGTGAACCTTCATCAGGGTGAGTGCGATCCGCTCCGAATAATATATATATTTAGTTTATTATAGTTTATGTAGGTTTATGAACATAGATACACCGCCGTCTCTTTGATTTTGTTTTGTCCTGTCCATCTAAAGGTTGTCTGGAAGAGATCGCGTTTAGCGATAAGACCACCCATTGTACTTACCGTTATTTTTATGTATTTTTTAATTTTGTTGGTGTGCAATAAAGTGTATATCTATTCTATTCTAATAATATTTAAGGAGCTGTCAAATCATACAAATACGTGAAATTTTATTCGCTAAATATGTTTAGGGATCGTTATGAAAGCCGGCTTTAATCTTTGACTAATAAAATAGTGCCACGAACCAACTAACTGCAGGACTAACTGCAGGACCAACTAACTTAACCTACAGTTTCATTCAAATTACAAGTAACGGGATCCAACTGGTCATGCTTTTTGGGGTAGAAATTGAAATTGTTCTGGATTTCAGACTTTTCCCTATATTTGTGTTATTAAAGCTATTTGTAAATATATTTAAACATAACGATGAACTAGCAGTGCGAAGACAAGAAGGAAATGGTTGTATACCTTAACTTTAAAGATATGAAAAGATTTTGATGATCTGATAGAGAAAGGTAAAGCGTTCCACAGCCGCACAGCATAAACTGTAAAGGAGTCGCCATAAAATTGAAAACTGTGGATAGGGGTTTGGAGACTTAGAGCTTCAAATGAGCGTAGGTTTCGATCATGCGCCTGGCGCAAGAAGACAAAACGCTCCTTTAGATAGGATGGTGAAGAAGGATTGAATAGAATATTAAAAAGAAGGAACAGAATATGTACAGTCATGCAGAATATGCACTAGTATATTTTCCTTGAATTCAATTGAGTTCACTGATGACATAGCCCGGCACATAGCTCGAAGAAACGATAGCCCTTGGGGCAGAAAGGTTTCTATTGGAGACCACTGGATAGAAAGTCAAGCTGATAGAGATTGCTTGATACAGGTCGTACAAGTACTCCCAAATCTGGGGTAGGCCTATTCAGCAGTGACCACAATAGTGATCACTATAGCTGATGTAGTGATGAGCCTTTCTACCGAGTTGACTTTAAAAATATTTCTATTCTATTTTATTTTATTATTATAATCTTATGATAATAGCGTAAAGGTTATACAGCGACATCTATAGCAACATTTGCATCACAGTTACAGTTGTGAAAACGTAACAAGCAAAATGAGTTATTTTCGCATTTATAATATTGGTATGGGTAGATAGAGACATACATACCTATATATGCCCTGCCCACTGCCACTTCAGCTTGCTTATCCTAGCTTGCTATGTAGATCGTTTGCAAACATTTGTTCCGCGGCGGGAATTGAACCCCCAAAAAAAACGAGTGTGTTTTAGATCACACGACTGAAGTAAAACTTCTTTTTCAAAATATTAATTTATAAAACTGTACAATTACAAAATTGTCCACACGTCTGTAGGTCGATCAGTCTACGTTCATTCTGGACAGACGCAACTCGCACTCGCACATTAACGTTTAAAAATAATATATACGAAACGTAACTCTTTCTATCTTCACTGACTCATATCTCTCTCTCAACATACGTTCGCACTTTTCGTAACGCATTCATCAGCTTACTCCCCAAGTAAAGCGTGCGTAAAGAAGTTTTACTTCAAAAAATTCATTCTAATGATATTTTCTTCTGTAACCAGAGGACCTAGCCAAGTAACATTTGATTAGCGATGACGCTAATGACGATGTCGTTAAGTCTGAAAATGTATGGGATTTGACACATGTTATGGAAATATCACGTGATAGATGGATAGATAGTATCTATCCATCTAAGCAGATATATTATTATGTGTTATAAATTATATGTATCTATTAGATACATATATGTATAGATAGATAGATAGAGACATAAAGGTAGACAAATGATTAAATCGAATAATATTGTTGTTTCGGTAATTGTAATAGATGGGTTGACTTTTAGATAAATGGACAGATATTAAGGTAACAAATGTGTATGTTTGTGTGGGTGGATAGATGTGGGTAGATAGATTGACAGAATACTTCCACGTGTAGGTTCATTAAAAAAAAAACATAATTATAATATGTATTTACATGGATAGATAAATACATGTAAAAATGGATAAACGCATAGATTGATAGATACTAATATAAATAGATGGATTATATCGCTTACTTTTTGAAATTTTACAGGAACGAAGTTTCAAATATTTTTGAATCTTTATTTTAAGTTTAAAACGTGATAATATAACATTGTGCATTTATTCCTATATAAAATAAAACTGTACTAATAGTATTTATATTGTATAAGAAATTATTCAACCTGCTTCTTAGATATAATAGATTATCAGAAATTTCAATTAAAAAGAGGGGTACCTACATTTGCGTCATTATTCCACTAGGATATAGCGTACTACCTACTTTATAACATCTATGATCCTGTGACAAAATAAAAGCCTTTTTTTACTGAATCATCATAACTATTTATATTGTAATAGTTTTATAAGTTATTAGTCTATTTAGTCTTTAAAAGAATCACACATATCAAAAATGAGGTAAAATTATACTTACTTTCACTTAAATCCTAAGTAGTTAGTACCAAACTTTAACACGTTTTCAATATGAAAAATACTAAACAAGATGGCACTTAAATCACAGAATCTAAAATGTAATACTTTTATAAAATAATAAACTTTTAGTCTTTCAAAAAATCATAATATATTTAATAAAACAAGAAAATTCACTTAGTTTAACACCCGTCAAGGATCACACCAATACATTTTTGTACGGTAGTGACGCCTGAGTGATTATTTAGACTCTTTTACATCCTATAAAAATGCTAACATTCTTCTTTTTTAAAGTTATTATATTAAAAGTTAATAAACATTCAATATTAGGTATCAAAAATATTTATTGATTTAAATCACATAATCAGTACAGAGGCTTTCAAGCCCTGAGAAATATTCATTTATTATCTTAATTCAAAACTTTAATAGGAATATTTAAAAATCACCAATTTACTTCTAAAATACCACTGCAAAGGATTTGGCAAGCCTAATTTTTTTAATTAAAAAATACTACCATAGAAAATCAAAGTAAAATCTCGGTTTAATAGTTTTTGTATCAACTCTTTTAAATCATTCTTTTTGTTTTGTTAAATTTCGATTTTTGAAGAGTACTCTGCCACCAATGTTAAATCTTTTAGCTTCTTATTTTCACGTCGTGTAGATCTTGAATTCTTTGTTCTTAAGATATTTTCA
Source organism: Philereme vetulata (assembly GCA_918857605.2). Classification (NCBI taxonomy): domain Eukaryota; kingdom Metazoa; phylum Arthropoda; class Insecta; order Lepidoptera; family Geometridae; genus Philereme; species Philereme vetulata. Next base: position 8,229,721 of record OU975453.1, read on the forward strand.
GCTTCTTTCTAATCTTTTTATTTTTATAACGTTAGTACGTATTCGATTTTTTTTATAAATTTTATAATTCCGAAGTCACTTATTTTTATTTTATTGCCGTGGATGTATTTTCCTGTATTTAGCTCAACTTCTTCGCTTAATATTTTTAAATCACAGATTTCATCAAAATTAAGCTCATTTACAATTAACGGATTGTAGATGAAGAAAAAAAAGTGTGTCATAATAATACCATAAAATAATAACACAGCCCTCAAAATTCTGTGAATCTCCAAGTGACTAGTGATGTCATCGGAATTAGCATTTAACGAATTGATGCTCTATCTTTTTGAAATTAGCAGTTGTTTTACGAGAAGGTAAATGATCAGCTGATTAAATAAGGATGATTGCTTATTGACAGCCGTATTTGTATCTATATTAATTTTGTAGTGTTTGCTAAGTTTGGAAATTTGTTACTGAATCAGGCAAGCAAGTTTAAATTATGTATTATATTGATAAAAAGGCGAACTCTATATTGTTTTTTTTATATCTCGCTATATTTACATACAATACAAAACCAAAAACAATAGAAATGGACAACGTCATAACTCATAAGACAAGACTTATCGCGATGACTTTGTAGAAGAATAGATGATTATCAAATTATGCAAATTCCCATTCATTCTGAGTATGCCCTTGTATTATAATTTATAAATGTGTGGGTTATTGATTTATTTGTAACACTGTTACTGAGTACAAGTACATTGAGAAAATAAAGCTGAAAAAAATCTAAAAACATAGCTTGTAAAACATATGTACAATAAAACGATAATCTCGTTAAAGCAACTACAAAGTAAATGTTACATTCCATCATTGTTCCACTAAAGAGATAATCTAGTTGAAATAACAATGACGTAAGTGTTACATTCCGTTATTGTTCCACCGAGGAAAATAAATAAAAGAATGTCATAATTACCTTTATGTCGATGTAGCACTTACACTTGACCACACTCCATGGGTTCTCCGCGCAACTGATCAATATGCCGTTGTTTCGTTCAACATTATTACGATTTGGTCTAAATTAAAAAAAAACGACGTTAGTGCCATCTAGCGCAATATAATAGAAATACAATTCTGTCGATTTTCTGCCAAACGTAAAAACTTATTACGGAAGTTTTGACATACCTAACTCTTGCAAAAAAGTACAATTTCGTCATTGTTGCACCAAATGAGCGATATATGGATATAGTTTTTGGCTGTAGGATAGATAGATAGATAGATAACCTCTTATTTTAGTTAGTTTAGTTGTAATTATTTTGTATTGATTTTATTTATTCTATAGTGACATAATTTGTAATATATTATTGACATACCAATATTATGAAATGTAATGAAATGGTGAATAAATAAATACTGAATACTGAATACAGATAATTTCTTTATTGCACACCATTAAAAATAAAATAAACAAAAGAGAATACACAATTAAATATACACATAAGCATTGTAAACTTTATTTTTTAAGAGCTGTGGTTTTTGTTGATAAATAAATAAAATAAATCTCCTGCGCCTGCGCCTGCGCCTGCAAATGTATTTACTGACCCTTAGTTTTTTTGTTTCAGGTATATTCTTAATACTGTTAATGGCATTTGGAGGAGTCATTGCATTATTTTTCATAATATTATTTTTTTATATTATTATTAAATGTCTAAGAAAAAAAAACTCGGATGACGAAAACAGGACCTGTAATATTCCAATGGTAAGATTGATCCGAAATGATTGAAACTTTTTAAATCATTAAACGATTATTTGTTTTTAAAGGGTGCAAAGTGCCTTTATTTACATGACTAAAATACAGAAAAAACAGTTGACTCATCTAAAGACCGTTGCAAATAATCTCTAGATAGCTCAACTGCTCCAGATCACTACCAGGCGGAAGTGTTCCCAAGACACTGGCTGCATTGCCCCGCTGAATTGCAATGCTTATGCCTTGACCAAGACAAGCGCCAGCACTCGGATCACACGTCGCTTGAACCAGACGCCTAGAAATAATTTAAAAACGCGATGGGCCCCGGTACCCCTTGAACCCAGAGTCTCGACCCCAGATGGGTCAAATACGTAAGCTCTTTCGAGACTTCCATATTTGCGCCGCTTGAGATCTTCGGCTGAATTTTTCGCTGCACCGGCCCCAACTGCTGTATCAGACAGATGACATGGCGCAAGGGTATCGACGCACGTGGCGTCCCACACCAAAGGCCTACCCTTCTCTCAAGATACAAGAGTCATACCGTCAGGCCTCTTATTATCGTCACGTATCAGAGTGTTCGGTTCGAGAACGAATCATAGAACTGTATTAGCATTTTATTTTATAGTGTTATCCGAACACTTACGGAACATTAGATATCTAAAACTATCTCAAATATTTCAAGCCTAGACGGGATATAAACTCGCAACCTGTCTCTTGATACGACGCGACGATGCACTGCCAATTGTGCTACTCGAAGAGCTGCCGCTGCCATAATAATAATGATAGTCATAATAGTAATTTATTGATATTAAACATTATAGTTCAAAATCTTATTTTGTGCGTTAGTATATTGTATAGAATTTTAATAAAATTCAAATAAGTTCATTGATAAATAAAAAAAACAATAATAAAAATAAATTAATACCAAAACAAACCTTCATTTATGAGCTATAAGCTCGGCGTAGTTATAAGCTCGGCGTAGTTATAAGCTCGGCGTAGTTATAAAAATTTCGCTGAATAAACCAGCGTTTTATTCTTTTTTTGAAAATAAATAAGCTAGGAGCCTGCGCGAGTGTGTCGGGAAGCTTGTTGTAGACGGCCGGACCCATGACATGCGTTAGCTTCTGACTGAGCTGCTGCTTGAGATAAGCCCAAACTTGCAGGGTTTACTAGTAGCGATTCCAGACGATCATCAGACCAGCGCGGTGGTACCATATCATAAAACTACATACATTTGTAAAATTTCAAATAGATACGACCACTGTGGGTTAAGGGATTTTTATATTTCCATACATACAACAAAGAGAACATAATTTAAGCGCGATAAAACACTTATTGCTTCAAAAATATTTATTTAGCGTTTATAATTAAAATTATATCCAATTAAATCAAAACAAAAAGACAACCAAAAAATTTAATAATTTTTAACCTTAATTGGTCACGCCTAAAAAGTTACGTAAAAGGTCGCGTGGGGTGTATAACACCCCAAATTTGATCATGGAAATAAAACAAGAAGTACATGCAAAATCGATCTTATAATGATAAGAATATTTCAACTTACGCATTAACTTACTATTAAACATCTTTTAAAGAGAAAAAATTAAATTAACATTTTCATAATAGGCACATATATAAACATCAGTTTTCTTCCTCACATTTTTGGCAGACAACAATCATGTGGTCAGTGCAGACATGTTCTTGACATTTTGAACATGTTGTCTTTGATTTTCTGTCTTTGGTTCTTGGACACATATGCCACCTTTTATATGATAGCGATCTACCACCTCCAAAAGAAGTATCTGGATCCTCAACTTTCAGTTTGCGTTTTAGCAATGTTTTACTGGTGGTAGAGCTTTTGTGAACAAGCTCAAGGAAGTGGACACCACCGCCTTACCTTTATCTGCCGCCAAATAGCAATACTAGTGCTGCTGTGTTCTGGTTAGATGGTAATGGTATGTTCCTTAATTACTGGCATATAAGCATAACAGCTAAGTCCTAATGGTATGACAACGTATCCATATAGAGATCAAGACAACATAATAGTACCTTGTTTTGAATTCTATGTGGTTATCCATGGGCTGCAGTAGCCACTTAACATCTGGTGGACTGAATGCTCGTTTGCCATATAAATTGTATAAAAAAAGCCTTTTTTGCAAAAGGTCTAAGAAGTGTTCGATGCTATTTGATGAGGTTTGATAAGATCGATAGCTAGTTGTTTCAGAAACACCCTTCGCGATATTTTGGACTCCACTTTGGCTTTGTATAATGATATAAGAGTTGATACCAGCGACATTGAATTGATGAAAAAATATTATCAAAATAACTTAAAACAACAAGACGCAATCATAAAATTATTATAAATTTAGTATACAATATTTGTATGCGCCTATACAGATGATATGACTACCGCACTGCATAAAATAAAATAAACAAATAATTACGTAACTGAAATTTTAACAACGTAAACAGTCGCGTGGGGTGTTGCGCACCCCAAACGCACTCTGCAGACACAAACACACACGATCGAGCGCCGCTCGCTACAAGAAGGTCAAGCTTTTTTACGAAGCTACCGGGAGAATCAGACCTGTAAATTCAAAGTTTTAAAAGTTCTAAGCCTCCAAACACGTTCTGGGGTGTATAACACCCCACGCGACCAATTAAGGGTGAATATGCCGTTGCTTCGTTCAACATTTTTACGAATTGATCTAGACTAAAAAACAGACGTTAGTGCCATCTAGCGCAATATAATAGAAATACAATTCTGTCGATTTTCTGCCAAACGTAAAAACTTATTACGGAAGTTCTGTTATACTTATCTCAATTTTGCCAAAAAGTACAATTTCGACATTGTTGCACCATATGAGTGATTATATGGATATAATTTTTGGCTACTAAGTATATCCATTACAAAAATCTAACCACCGACTTCAAATTAACCTGGAATATATAAGCTTCTTATTCTTAACGTGTCAAGAGTTTTACGTTTTCATTTATACTGTGTTGGAGAGGTGTTTGGGCACAACAATAACATGAGACGGTTATTAGGTCCTCCATCGTGCAGGTGTTCGGACACAAAGGGCAAGTGCGCGGGATCGCCGCAGTCGCACTGCGTTAAGTTTGGGTTTTTTAGATAAGTTGAAAATACAGAAATCGAGCACGTGTTGATATACATCTTGCCTGTGATATCTACTGTTATACATGAATTGTTTGTCATTTAGTTCTATGGGGTATCTTCAAAGCACAAGGTTTGATCAACTGACAGCCTGCGATATCCAATACAATAAACTGTGATACATCAACTGTTTGTTGTTGAGAAGTTCTATGTCCTGCACAGTCTTCAGAGTCTTGTCAAACTCAAAGTATGTACCTATCTTCAAAGTCCATGATCAGATCAGTTGAACACTGATAGTTCAATAGATATTCACTTGTGAATTCCAAAAACAATTACTACATCGCGATACGTCATTCTGTTGAGGAGGTTTCGATTTTTTTTGTCCGTCATCAGATCAGTAACAAACTTATGACCATGCAAAGTCAAAGTGCAAAACTTTTAAAGTCAAAGTCAAGATCCTCTTAGACTACTTACTTAACAATAAAGAAAATAAATTACGTCTAAATTGTAACATTTTTGAATGAGTTAGAGCAAACAGCCCTTTCTGCAGCGTAAAAACGGTGTTTATATATGACATAATGCTGTGGAAGTAGCTGAAGTAAACTAGTCTAGCTGTGTCTACGTCTGTAAAAAGACGAATCTTTTTGACTGCGTATGCCGCAGAACTAAGTCTCTTCGATAACTTATCAATGTGAGGGCCCCATTGAAGCTTATTGTCTATGGTTATACCTAAAAATAAGGTGGTGTCCACAAGAGCCAACTCCTCGTCTTTTTATATCTGATTTAACTTGTGTAGCATTAGGTAGTATAAATCTAATACATACATTCTATTTTCTTTTCATTCAGAAGAAGATTGTTTACATTGAACCATTTTACGACCTTAGAGATTGCATTGTTTACATCGTCAAAATAAGTTTAGTTTAAATAAAAGTCGTAAATAAAAGTCGTCGCTTTAGTTTAAATAAAAGTTACGAGTCATCTGCAAACAATACAACCTATAGGGAAGATCATTAATATATATTAAAAACAAAAATGGTCCCAGAATTGATCCCTTTGATACACCCATTTTAACCAGAGACCCCGGAGAACGCTTCCCATTCACGTAATTTCTTTGCACTCTGCCACCTGATTATAAAGTGAGAAAGTCTAGAGCAACGCTCCTAATGCCATAATGGTGTAGTTTCCTGATCAGTATGTCATTGTCTACGTCTACTATGCTGGAGGTACACCCTATAGAATAAGAAAAGAACCATCGAAATCGGTTAATAATTGGCGGAGATATCAAGTAATAAACATACAAAAACATACAGCCGAATTGCTAACCTCAGCTACTAACCTAGCAGTCGGTTGAAAACTGAAACACGACTACTCAATACCTATAGATGTCGACGGTAGCCTATGCCACCCGGACTTTGAACAACGCGGAACCGACAGGCGCGGGTCTGGCGGGTCAAGGTTGATCAATGCTTCCGAACTAGGGCTTGTAATTCGGATATCCGAATATCCGTATTATTTGGATATCCGTGTGGTTTTACTATCCGGATAGTGACGATCAATATATTTGGATAATTCGAATAAAACGAATAGTAAAATTCATCAAAATACATGATTTAAACCTGAAATTAACTACATCAAAACCATAATTTCATAATTATGTGCAGTAAGTACATATATCTAAAAAGTAATCTAAATTTAAAACCCTGTTTATCCTATATTTTTAATATTTGTCGCATTTTGTGACAGAACACGTGATCTAAAGTATACCTATCGAGTTTTCTTATGGTCAAAAGTGATTTATATTTTAATGGTGAATGTTGGAATAACTTAAACATTGTTTATAGCTACTTTAGTAACAATTATTTTCGTTTTTACGTTTTTCCCAATATTATTTGAACTATCCGGATATCCCAATAGTAAAGTTCACTACTATCCGAATTATTCGGATACCAAAATTTTACGGATATGCAAGCCCTATTCCGGACCATTAATAATTCAATTCGTTTATTACTTATTATATATAACTTTACAGCATTAATCCAATACGCTATATCTAAAACTATTTACTACAAAAATACAAATTATAAATATAATAATGAGACGCCTTGATCAAAAACAGACGTAGGTTTGGTGCTACGGTGGAACATACAAATCTATATTCATACATATACGAGTACGTAGACTGCTAACAACATAACCTTTCCTTTTGGCCGGTTAGTAAATCTTAAAGGGCAAAGTGTACGTGTACGTAATTAAACAATATCTTTATAAATAAAACCGGCCAAGTGCGAGTCGGACTCGCGCACGAAGGGTTCTGTACCATTATCTATAAAAACTGCAAAAAAATCATGTCTGTTGTATGGGAGCCCCACTTTAATATTTATTTTATTCAATACCACAATTTTATTTATTTACCTTATTTGAGGTTGGTGCCGATAAAGCTAGTCCTCTAAATTGTATGAGCGCCCATACAACTCACTTAATTGGTGTCAACTATGTATGTATAAGGACACCCTTTAATTTTCATTTTTTTATTTTTTTGGAATTTTTCCTTTATTTATGTAAAGACTTTTTGCCAAATTTCGTGATTCTAGGTCAACGGGAACTTGTCTGCGAATTCAAAATCAAACGTGATAAGATACCGCATAGTTTTCTGACTTACAGGCCAATCAACGATATCTGCATTGATTAATTTAATCGCGATCTAGGATCTATACGGTGGGACTCAATAGCATCACTCGGGGATGTCAACGAAATGGTTCTCTCTTTCACTTGTAGTGTGCAGACCCTATTTAACCTCCATTCTCCAGTGAAAACTATATATTACAATAAAATACCGCACCTACCCATGGATTACGTTCACGATAAAGGAAATGATGAAACTGCGAGACGAAGCACTGCTTAATTATCATAAAACGCAGTGTATAAGTAAGAAAACGTACTACAAGGATCTTAAATCTGTGGTGAACCAAGCTCTATATTTCGAAAAGGCTGCATACTTCAAACAAAACATTAATAACAAAATTAGAGACCCGAAAACCTTATGGAAAAAATTAAAATCTACCCTATTACCCCAAAAAAACAAAGAGCTGCCTTTCCACTTCACTGATCCCAATGTCATTAATAATCATTTCCTAAATATACCTGGTACTCTATCTATGAACATATCCCAGCTGTCTTATTATGAGTATCATAGACATGGGGAAGCAGTTTTTAGTATATACCCGGTGAGTTGCGATAAAATTGTAAAAGTCATTAGCTCTCTTAAGTCCAACGCGGTTGGTACTGATGAATTAAATCTTAAAATGCTGCTAATGGCTTTGCCACAAACATTGGAGGTTATAACTGCTATTATAAATACTTCGATTAAATCATCGTCGTTCCCTGATGCCTGGAAGATAACTACTGTCTGCCCTCTGCCCAAAGTGCCTAATCCCGTTGCAATGAAAGATCTTAGACCTATTAGTAGTTTACCCTGCATATTAAAAATACTCTAAAAACCGTTTGTAGTCAGTTAACCGAGTTTCTAGAAGTTAACGACATACTACCTGCAGTGCAATCAGGGTTCAGAAAAGGTCGTGGTACTGCTACTGCTTTGTTGGATGTCACCGACAACCTTCTCAGTGCACAAGACAAAGGTATGCTCTCGCTTTTAGTGCTGCTTGATTTCTCCCGTGCATTTGATGCCATAAATACCACCTTGATGTTATCAAAATTAAGCTACTATGGCTTTGATGATCGCGCCGTTAAGTGGTTTGATAGCTACCTTAGTGGGCGTCGCCAGCACGTAAAATTGGTTAAGTCAGATGGTTCTAATAAATTTTCCGATGAAGTTTTTGTTAATAGAGGAGTACCTCAAGGGTCTATCCTTGGCCCGATATTATTTATTATTTACACTGCTGACATTGTCAACTGCATTAAAACTGTAAATTTCATATGTATGCGGATGACGTGCAATTGTACATCTCATTTAAGCGTGAGGACACAATACCTGCTATTCCGAAAATTAATGAGGACCTGCAGAGAATTTCTAACTGGTCGCGTAACAATGGTTTGGTGCTCAATTCTCTTAAAACAAAATTTATGTTATTTGGCACTAAACAGCGGCTTGATAGCTTTAACCTCCCGCTAAACGTATCACTTGATGGTGATCGCATTGAGCGTGTGTACGAAGCACGCAACTTGGGGCTCACTATGGATGCTAATCTTAGGTTTGAAAAACATGTTACCTCATCTGTAAAAACGTCTTTTTATAAGTTGAAAGTCTTGTACCAAATTAGGCAATATCTAAGTTAAGAGTTACGTGTGCAACTGGTCGAGTCCTTGGTACTTTCGAGATTTAATTATCTAGATACCGTGGTTGGCCCTTGGCTGCTTGCTCGGACAACACGTTTAATTCAACGGGTCCAGAACGCTTGTGCGCGTTTTTGTTTTAAAATACCACCAAGGACTTATTAAAATCAACATTCCATCTTCAAAATGAAGTCGAGGCAGAAGTTACATCTGGCGTGTCTGCTTTTTAGTGTACTTAAATACCAAACGCCGAAATACCTGTACGATAGACTAAGTTGGGTTTCTCAGACTAGGACGCTACGAAAGTGCTCGAAGCAGCTAGCCATCCAGCGGCATCACACAGCAGCATTAAGAGGCAATTTCTGCTATGCTGCAACTAAATGCTGGAACAATATTCCATCGCCGATTCGGGAGTTACGTAGCGTCCATGGTTTCAGAGCTAAACTGAGATTGTTCCTCTTTGATTTCCAAAGGTCTCACGAACTCCATAGAAACGATATTTCCATATTGTAGTTTTCACATTTTATCCACTCCTTTATAATATTCTTCCTCTCTTCTGTCAGCCTGATTACTTAGCAGATTGGCCTTTGCTTAGCAGTGGGGCTGATTAATGCACATCCTCGCCTAGTTCTCCCCAATCCTTTAAATTTTTGTTTTTTTACATTTTATAACTTAATATCCTTAGCCACTTTTTTATACTTTTTATTTATTTATTTTTTGTAATTGTGGTACTGTGCGGTAAGTCATCGGTGCCATCTTACTTTTAAAAGGTTCCAACGGAAGATCAGTGTTGTGCCAAAAGCACAACAAATGCTGAGTTGGACGCCTTTTTGTGACGTCGGTCATTTATATATAGGTAATTGTGAAACACATTTGTTGGGTATTGCTGTTTTTGTGTGTATTATATTGTTATATTGCGTGTATCTTACTTGTGTGTTGTGTATGTTTTGTACCGTCACAGATAAATGTTTTTTCTTTCTTCTTTCTTTCTTTCTTTCTTTAAAATTCCTAACACTAAAAAAGTTGAATATTAAGGTAAATTTTTGTACTTAAAAGTTTTCGCGTAAATCTAAACTTGCCCATATGTTTTTATCGTGTTGACTCAAGACCTTGATTTTTATACACCTTATAGGGACTACAGACTCAGAATTCGGTAAAAATTTCAATTTGTTAGGTTCACCCGTTCCTGAGATAATCTGTGGTGACACACGGACAGATGGACTGACGAACAGACGCACAAGAGAGTGATCTCATAAAAAATCCTTTTTTTACTTTTTGAGGTACGGAACCCTAAAAGTCTACTATATCGGATTATTTAGATGATAGAGAAGCTTGGGATTGAAATTGCTCCAACTCGGTCAAAAATGTTACAATTCAGACGTAATTTATTTTCTGTATTGTTATGTAATAAAGTAGATGGATAAAAAAGAACAACCAGTGTTGTTTCTCGCTTTCTTTCCTGGCTTGTTCGCGAAGAAACAGGCAGTAAAATTGACATTTCTAAGTGATCCTTTCTATTTTAACGTACAAATATATTTTTTGTTGATATATGAGTAACTATGCAGCTAAGTAAATATTTTTGTAACCTGAGGTGCACACTGTGCCAGGGCAAACTGGGCGACTCGTCGCCGCGGCAAGACGCAACGTTGTCGTTTGTATTTGGCGTCTTGTCGCCGCGACTAGACGCAGAGCTGTCGCTTGCGTCGGCGAGCAGTCGTTACGTTACGACAGACGTGCAGGAAGCGATCATTCGTATTCGTGAGAGACGGCCGTGTTGTTCATCTTGTGAGTGAATATGGAGCCTCTAGTTGCACTTGCCTTGGTGCTTGTCTTGCAAATGCGAAGGCTCAGAGTACGACGAATCCATCGCCGTTATTGGGTCCATCCAATACTCACCTCTCGCCAAGAGCGTAGGCAGTTTTCTCTGCTTTCTGATGAGCTCAAAATGCACCACGAAATTTTTTTCAAATACCATGTTGAGATTCTCAATAAAATAAACACGTGCACCTTCCTCAGCGCTCACAGCGAGACTGACTGTCGTCGTGTGTGCGCGGGCACCGCGACTAGACGCGGCGACAGGTAGCGAGCGCGCGCTACTCCCTTAGCTAGTCTAGTTGCTGTCGCGTGTCGCCTAGTCTGCGCTTACTTTAAGCGTAGTTAGACTATATTATTACCCTTAAAACCTAAAGTATTGTGTTTTCTTGTTACAGGAAACAAATTCGGTGAAGTACGCACAAATAGATCGGAGCAGAAAAACAAAAAACATAGAATCTATAGATGAACCTGATTACGCCGAAATAGGTTTTGTCTTTAAAAATTACGATGATAAAGCAGATAATAGCAGTGGTAAAGAAAATCGTGATTCCGTTGCACCAAGCACTGAAGAAATTTCCAAGAAAAAAAGCCTGCATCTTGTCAATATAGGTAGTTCTCAATACAATGCAAATGTTGTTCAAGATCTAGTTGCTAAATTCGATGGAGGTGGACAGGGATCGTCTACTGATTGAGCGAGCGAAGCAAGATCTCAAAATCAACTTGGGCAAATCGGCGTTGTACGTATGCATGTTTGTTTGTCCGAGGTTAACTTTCGAAGCGTTTATCCGATCATCGGTAAATTTCGTATATAAGAACAATTTTGGTGTGACTAATGGCGGTTTCCTATAACCTTTGGTAACCGACTACGCCTCGTATCTCCTTGAAAAAGTGTCTAACTAGTGTCAAACTTTTGACAGATTTTCAAGGAGAAACGAGTCGTAGCTGGTTACCGACGGATATAGGAACCCGGCATAAATGAGCTAAAAATGTTTGGGGGTTGTGGAAATATTGGGGTTCAAGAGAGGTAAAAAACAAAACAAATTGAGATTATCCGGTCAAGTGGCACATTTAATAAAAGGTCTTTGTGAGTACATTCCTGTTCCGTTTTTATTTTTAGTTTAAATTTTGTAGTTTTTAAGTTACTAGGCATACTTAATAAAAAAACGAGTGACTGAAGTAAAACTTCTGCTGCTGCCTGCCATCTGTTGTGGAATCGCTGAACTTTTTCGTAAATCGAAGCTGGTAGATTCAAACTACTAAACGACGTAAATACTTTTTTTATCTATAGCAAAATGAACTCAATGAAACAGCATGTTGAAGGAATGTTTTCTTTTTGCAGTTTTTATAATTTAGGCTAATTTGGTATAGCAGATAAGCGACAAATCAACTGGCTATGAGAGAAAGAGAGAAAGAAAAAGTGTGCTTGCACATCTCTTTCTTGCCCCTACAGTCTATTACGAAACGTAACTCTCTCTCTCTATCTTTCTATCTTCACTAACTTATATATCCCTCTCAACTTCCGTTCGCACTTTTCGTAACGCATTCACCAGCTTATACTCCCTAAGTCAAGCGTGCGTATAGAAGTTTTACTTCAAGAACTTAACTTTGAGTAAATTCCCAGAGTAAAAAAGATATTACATGAACTCCCGATACCTGTAATTTGAATGAAACTGTTAGTCAAGTTAATTGGTGTTGCATTTCGTGGTACACATGGCTACACATCAAGCTTTACATTTCCAGTATAAACTGACCTTGCGTTGTGTAGGCTTTTCGTAGAATGAGAGGTCAGCTTATACTGAAAATGTATAGCTTGATGTGTAGCCGTGTGTACTATTTTGATAGTCAAAGATTACAAATAATATTTTTTTGTTTTATGGGAGACTCGCGAGATATTTGGTTTCTAGAATACAATCCCGAGTGCCGTAAGGGATTAAGAGTACGTTGCCCAAGAAAAAAAAATATTTGGTGGCCGAGTGGTAGGAACGCTTTGTTTTTCATCTGATTTGTAGAAAATATATCCCGGGGTTTATTCAGTAATAGATTTTGTATTACATTTTTTGCGTATATTTAACACTTTCAGGTGGTAATCAAACATTAATAAATAAGATATGTATTTTGAAATTAATTATGATTTGAGACAAATAAATTATTAAAACCTGTATCAATCCAGAGTAAGCTGCCGCGTTTTTCTTTTTAGGGTTCCCCACCCAAAGGCTAAAACGGGACACTATTGCTAAGACTCCGCTGTTTGTCTGTCCGTCTGTCACCAGGCTGTATCGCATGAACCGTGATAGTTAGACAGTTGACATTTTCTGATTCCAGCGTGGCCTAGTGCGGGAGGCTTATGGGAAGCCGCCGCGAAGAGCTTTAAAAAGCATTTGAAACGAGTCTTAGGCAAACAAAGACTGACTTACGAGGAGTTTACTACTTTGCTTCAGCAGATCAAAGCGTGCATGAACTCCCGTCCTCTGTTTCCACTAACTGAGAACCCAGAGGACAGCTATCTAACGCCAGGGCATTTTTTGATAGGTGACTCTTTACTATCACGCCCTCAGACTGACCCAGATTACGTCAACCTACCGACACGTTGGCAGCTTGTTCAAACTATGAACAAACACTTTTGGAAGCTATGGTCATCTGATTATCTTCAGCATCTTTATGTACGTTCCAAGTGGAGGAAACCTACCAAAAACTTGGACGTCAATGACATCGTCCTAATTAAAGATGATAACCTACCTCCAGGCAAGTGGGCACTCGGCAGAGTTGTAGAAATCCATCCTGGAGGTGACGGATACGTCAGGGTCGTGTCCATTAAGACGGAAAATAAAATCATTAAGCGACCAGTAACGAAGCTTGTTTTACTACCCATTGAAACGGGAAAGGGCGATGACGATAGCTCAGCACAGCGTATAGCCCAGCAAACTCCACAACATACAAACTCGGAGGGAAGAGTTCGTGGAAATAAGCGTGTAACTTTCAAAATCTGTCTTACTCTTGCTCTTTTACTATTTACAATGATGATTTCTCCAACAACACAGCAGAATGTCCCACATATCGGTAATATAGCGCTAAATGACTCAAAAACTCTGTATTTCGACAAAATATCGAACTTACAGTATATTAGAGATGAATGGAAGCTAGTGGTGTACTACAATCTGACTGGATTCTGGCAAGCAATCAATGATATGGAGATCTACGTGAGACATCTGAAGGGTATGACAATGAAACACAGTTCTCAATACCAGCAAATTATTAATCAACTTGCACACGAATTAAGTGAAATTGAGCACTACAACAGTCTTCTACAGAGCCCTAGCAGCAAACGTCAGAGAAGAGGCATAGTAAACGGTGTTGGAAATCTACCTAACTATCTATTTGGAGTACTAGACGACAATTTTGCGCAGCAATACGCTAAAGACATAGAAAAATTACATATAACTAAAACCACCTGAAAACCCTCATCAAAAATCAAACTGTAATCATCGAAGCAGAATTAAATATTATACAACGCAATGAGCAAATTATGCATAAATTGTCTTCTGTAGTCAACGAGCATCTTTGCAGTTTATCGAAAGATATAAATCAAATAAGATCGGAAGTCGACAAAGGTCTTTACATTACGTCATCAGCTTTAGCGGCCAACATCGTGCTTGGGAACCTGAGACGCATGCAAACGTCACTCGTAGACACTGTGACGGACATCAGCCACGGCCGCATCGATGCGCACCTGATTACTAGCGAGCAACTGGAAGAACAAATAAACTTTATTTCTGCCCAGCTACAGGCTGATTTGAAAGTACCCCTAGAGGCGGGAAGTATACGAGATGTATATAAGCTATTAAAGGTCGCCGCAAAGGTATATAAAAAATACCTAATCGTCGAAATTAAGGTCCCACTAGTCAGCAACGAAATCTACGAGCTTGATAAAATAATTAGCATCCCACAAAATAAAATAAGAAACTCTTACCTCACCGTACCTACCCACCCATATCTAGCATTCAACTTGCGAAAAGACGCAGTTTTATTCCTAACAGACTATGATCTACAAGCTTGTCTTCATGCATCTGAAGAAAAAATTATATGTAGCTTAGATAAACCTACATATGACTTAGATCTACAACAAAGCATATGTAATCTTACATTGATAAATGCAGGCAAATTAACATCGCCCTGTATTATAAACGTATACTACGTGTGTAGACAGATGGGTCAAATTGCACCGACTGAATTCTTGGCTATACTCGTGTTGCAATAAATGCAGCATTCGCAGTTTTTGCTCAGCTGATGTGACAATGAGTACTTTATCGGGCACCGGTATTATTGAGATAGGTCAAGGTTGTACTATCAAAAGTAATTTGTTTACTATTCACTCTCACAACAACTTCCTACGAATGGTAAATATACAGCCTTCTATCGAAGCCCCAGAAGTATCAATTTTGAATAGCGTCATTAAGACATCTGGAGCCTGCTACAACTTCACTCCAGAAAACCACGAGTAAAAATATCGTCAGGTCATGGACGAGATCAACAACCTGAAACAGCAGTCGGCTCCCGAACTTAGCGTTCACGATATCCATCAATTTTCCATTATTTATGGTATGGTCGCCGTACTGGTGGTAATAGGAATCGTAGCAGCATGTCTTCAAGCAAGGAGACGTTGTGTAGTGCTAGCAGCTTCTCCCGGGGGAGAGGCCCCGGTGAGCGCAGCTGCAGGCGCCCGCACACGCACCCGCGTCGGCGGCGCGCATTCGTCCGATGAGCGATATATACCACGCGAGTGTAGTGATTTACGTGAATCAGTGAGCATGGTCAATTTAAACGTAAATAGAGGCACCGCGCCTCCTAAGCCCCCACGTTCAGTGTCGATTCCCATTCCTTGTGACTCTTTCGGTGAAATAGTAGAGCCCACCGGGGTCAACTAGCTTCTCTATGGACAATTGAGTGATAATTATAAGTGACATGGACACGAACACTTTTATTATCTTAAGTTAATTCAATTTATTAAGCTTTCAAGTACTTAGTCATTTTATACACTTTTATTACTTTGTATACCTAGCTTAAATAATCTCAATTTTAATTTGGGCTTGCCTTTCCTTCTTTTTCTGGTTGGCAAGATGTACGAGCTACCGCGCACATGTACAATCAGCTTAAACTTGTGTAAATAATATATTTACTTTAAGCATAGCATGCATTGCCCTAGTTACAATAATTATTCGAATTTGTGTTGAAAGCAATAAATCAGTGTACGTCCATCACTCGACGAGTTCGGTTATTCATCTCTCTTTAAAGTTTCCAACCCAGCTAGCATCCCTTAGCAATCTTACCCCAGCTTTTCTTACTGTTTGGTACATACCCCCAACAGCAGGTAAAGTTTTACTAGTAAAATTTGTCTTGAAAAGTAGGCTTTCGGAAAATGGAAAACTACGTATGTCTAGTAATTACACATCTACGAGCGATCTCGTCAAAGATTTGCGGAAATCCTTATTAACCAAAAAATCATTTACCGTGATACATTCACAGTTACAAAACACAACCCAAGGCTGGCGTAGTATCGACCAATACGCTACTGAATTAGAGAAATTATTTACTTACTTAACAATAGCACAGGCTGATGGTAATTCTCAAAATTACGCTGTGTTAAAGCCACTTAACGAGAAATTGACAATTAAACGATTTTAAGAAGGTTTACGCGATACCAGACTTAGCATCATCATAGCAGCGCGGAAATACGAAAACTTAATGGATGCAATCCAAGCAGCCAAGGACGAGGAGTTAACATCGACGTCAACTTCACAGAGTGAGAACGTCTTGCAAATTTCGCATCGAGGTAGAGGTAAGAAATTTAATTATAGCCAAAGGCCCTACTACAACAACCCAACAACGAGTCACCGAGGAAATTACCGAGGTATGTCTATAAATAGTACCAGAGGACAATTTAATTACAACAGAGGGAGTTTTTTTAATAATTTTCGTGATTATTAAAAAAATTCATCAAATTATACCCGTGGTCGTGGTAGAAGTTCATACGGTAACAGCTTTGACCGTTCACAGAACAATCAGCGTGGACGAGGTTACCAAGGTTCGATCGGGAATCGTTCGAGTTTTCAGACTCATGGTAGTAGTAATAATCACCGAGTGTTTTGTACGAATCAGTCGGATAGTACTGAATCAGTACAAACGAAAATAAAATGCAGTTTTTTCGAGTTTGAGAACACCATCTTAGCATTATATGGTAAAGCAAAATTTATATCCTTTTACGTTGGTAACAAAAAATACTTTTGTTTAATTGATACAGGAGCATCATTATCTGTAATAAAGAGAGATGCATTACCAAGTAACAGTTCCATAATAAATAAGGAGACATCCATAAATGGCATTGGAGGCCAGATTCAATCATCTGGGTTTATTAACCTTTGTTTGACTCATCGTGATGAACATCATCGGATCGAATTTGATGCCAGGCTTCAAATATTTGAGAACATTCCTTTAAAAGCTGATGGAATCTTAGGTTTAGACTTTCTGTGTCATTATGCATCAAATATAGATTTGAGTAAGAACATAATAAGACTATCCCAATATGGAATGGATTATTCATTGCAACTCTATGACACTATCAATTACTCAAATGAAGTGTTACATATTCTAGCGCGAAGTGAATCAATTCACTACTTACTTTTAGATACGGATTTTAAGGACGATTGTGACGTTTACAACCAACAATTGGAAGAAAATGTTTTTTTAGCAGGATGTATAAGCCAAATACGAAATAATCGATTACCAGTAAAAATTCTTAACACAAGTGAACATGATATTACTTTACCAATGTTTCAACCACCCATATTCAATAAAAGACTATGACATTTGCGATTTTAAACAAATACAAACGGTTTAGAGCGAGCTAAAAATTTATTAAAAACTTTAAAATTAGATCATTTGAATTTAGAAGAAAAGAGAGCAATTCCAGCATTATGTACTAAATATTCAGATGTTTTCTTTTTACCAGGAGACAAATTAACAGCAACGAACGTTTATGAACAATCAATTACATTGAAACCAAATGTTAGGCCCGTTTATGTTAAGCAGTATAGATTGCCACATTCTTTAAAAGGTGAAACTAACCGTCAGGTACAAAATATGTTAGATAATGATATAATAGAACAATAAAAAAGTGAGTGGTCAAGTCCAATTTTGTTAGTACCAAAAAAAGCACGGATAATAATAAAAAATGGCGATTAGTTGTGGATTAACGAAAACTAAATGACTGTATAGTGGATGATACATTCCCATTACCTAATATAACAGAAATTTTGGATTCTCTTTCTAACTCAGTATATTTTTCACATTTAGATCTCAACCAGGGATACTACTAAGTAATCTTAGATAAACAGAGCAGAGAATATACAACTTTTAGTACTAGTACAGGCCAATATAGCATGAAAAGATTACCAATGGGTTTAAAGACAAGCGCGAGTGCGTTTAGCAGAGTTATGTCAGTAGCAATGTCAGGTTTAACGTTCGACAAATGTTTTATCTATTTAGATTATTTAGTAGTTTTCGGAATAAACTTAGAAACACAATAAAAATTTGACGGATGTACTAGAAAGACTTAAAAAAGTAAACTTAAAATTAAAACCAGAAAAATGTAATTTTTTAAAGAAAGAAATTCTTTATTTGGGACACTTACTCGTAGTATCGGAGAATGGAGTGTTGCCGGATCCAGCAAAAGTGGAAGTATTACGAGATTATACTGTACCAACTAATACGGATGAAGTAAAGAGATTTGTAGCATTCTGTAATTATTATAGGAAATGTATTAAAAATTTTGCAGACATAACAAATCCACTAAATAAATTAACAAGAAAATATGAACCAT
The DNA here is from genome assembly GCA_918857605.2 of Philereme vetulata. NCBI lineage: Eukaryota > Metazoa > Arthropoda > Insecta > Lepidoptera > Geometridae > Philereme > Philereme vetulata. The sequence continues at coordinate 8,248,534 of OU975453.1, forward strand.
TTGTTTGGATTAATCAGTGTCAAAATGCATTCGAAAAATTAAAAGAAGCTTTGATTACTCCACCTGTATTAGAGTTTTCAGATTTTTCTGAAAATAATGAGTTTATAATACAAACAGATGCATCAGGTACTACAATCGGCGCAGTTTTGTGTAATAAAAATATGAAACCAATAGCTTATGCTAGTAGACCTTTAAATAAAGGAGAGCTGAACAACCCAACAATTCAAAAAGAGTTAGTAGCTATTGTTTGGGCGATAAAGTATTTTAGACCTTACGTATATGGAAAATTATTTACGATAATGACGGATCACGAACCTTTAGTTTATCTATTTTCTATGAAAGATCCATCTAGTAGACTTCTTAAATTTAGACTAGAATTAGAGGAATATAACTTTAAAATCTTATACGTAAAAGGAAAAGAAAACAGTGTTGCGGATGCATTGTCCAGAATTATCATAACGTCAGATACTTTAAATAAAATGAACGAGGAAATTATTTCGGTTATGACGAGGGCACAAACAAAAAATGTGAACGGTAATTTGAACAAACAAAATATTATATAACAAAATAATAAAACAAACCAAAACGACCAGTGGCCTGATCAACCACAAGTTGTTGAAGTGCTATAAAATACCAAACAGCTCTACGGAAATAATGTTTATAACATAAAACGAAATGAATAAGTTGAGAGAACAAAATAATATAGATAAAGAATATGAATGTTTTATTTACAGTAACAAAAGAAATGCATTATATATTAATCTTGATTTTAGAGCACGATTTACGCGAGCCGAATTCGTGACTAAATTAGGAGAAATTTGCAAAAATATGAAAATAAATTAACTATGCATAGTAAAAAATTATGAAAATGAAGATTTTATAGCAGATTTATTAAAAGAAATAAATGATAACCAGTTATCCAATTATCCACGGATTTATATATTAAAAGTGTAACGCTTATAGTACAATAGAGAGATTGAATAAAACGATGTATGTGTTTCAATACATATAATTTGACAGAATGAGAGAAGTCGGTAGAGCGAGTAGGTTCGTTACATTAAATTACTTATACATGTGGCAAGATCAAGAGAGGCTGATCATAAATGACTTGGTTTAACTATGGTATACACTTAGATTACAAATTACAGTTATATTATTTTTACAGTGAAGGTAGAACAAACAGACTTTGGCTTTAAGAGCACAGAATTCTTGAGGCTTTTGGCCAAATGGTGCAACAAACAGAGGATGTGTTGAGTACACTTAGCAGCATAAATTTATCCAGTATAAGAAAGTGGGCGCCATCTGACGAGAGCGTGAGAAAAGAGAGAATGATTCTGGGTTCAACCCGGATAAAAATAATGGAAGAGATACACCTCGTGTTATTTTCGTCGTCCGTCCCTGGCGTCTGCTCGGACAGATGAAGCGAGCTTGAATTGCGGCGATGGCTTCGTGGGCAGGCGTGGTCGTGGCGTGTGCCAAGGCAGCTAGCAGGTTGACCGATGACCTCGTGACGGTAGGCTTCGTGGTAGCCAGCAGGATGGCTGAAGAACAACCACGCTTCTCGACGGCTCAGATGATAGGTTTGACAGTTGTCAGGTGTAGATATGAAAATATAAGAAGAAATTAGGAAGATCAGGAGCAAAGACCGTGAACGACTTCCCGACTTGGAAATCTTCCGCACGAATTCACAATAAAAATTGTAGGGATTACACTGTCCTGAGTTTAATCTGTAGCACGTTTTTTAGAAGTTCTCACTGATGAGTCCAGGCGTGGAAAAGAGAGCGAGGACAGACGACACTGCCTTTTTATGCCCGAGAAATTTCTACCGGCCTTTAATAATTAGTAAAATACGCCTTTCTTCTAAGACATTCTAGAACTGCATGATGCAATAACTTTTGGTGATGCCATAAAGGAAAATTTGACACATCCGGCGTCACTCAAAATGACAATGTTTCTCACATTAGTTTTGCATCAGTCAAAGACAGATTTAATTCGTCCATTTATTATTTAAGATTTTTATTTCTGTTATGTTTCTAATAAGAAAAGGATTATTTAATTTAGTATATAAAGATGTTTTTTTAATAATTAAAATTGATTATCGATCAATAAAGTATAGGTAGTGAATTTCTATGAGATACCTACAACGCCATCTGCAGTAAACGATGGCGAAATTCATGGCGAACCATGACGAGAAGACGCTCGGATTTCGGTGTATTACCATTACGGTACAGTTAGTTCCCCGCCATGTCGCTAGATGTCGTGGTATGTAGTGTTTTATTAGTATAGTGTTAAGTTAAATTATAAATGTAGCGTGTCGTGAAAACGCACACGTTACAAAAGGAGTAAGAAAAATTGAAAACGAAGAAGAAAAGAAATACATTTTACATGATTTTCATCTACTACCCACTGCAACAAATAATATCAAAATAATTTTTTTTTGGTTAGGTCTAGACAAAGACGTAGCAGAGTTTGTAAGTAAATGCATTAAATGCCAAAAAATTAAGCATTGTAGGTATGTCAAGGCGCCCATGGAGATAACTACAACGGCTTCGTTTGCTTTTGAAAAACTATATCTAGATATTGTAGGACCATTAGACAGAGATATTGATGATAATCATTATATTTTAACGCTACAATGCGAATTAACTAAGTTTGTAGAAGCGTATACATTAAAAAATAAGGATACGGTAAGTGTAGCTAAGGCATTAGTGAATAATTTTATTTTAAGGTTTGGGATACCCAAAGTAATAGCGACAGATCGAGGAGCAGAGTTTGTTTCTTCAGTAATGGAACAGGTATGTAAATTATTAGAAATAGAAAAACTATCATCAACATCTTATCATCATCAATCAATAGGAACTTTAGAAAATTCACATAAAAATTTAGGTTAATTTTTGCGAATACATTGCAATGGACAAAAAGAAACATAATACGGTTCATACAGAAACAAAATACACACCCTTTGAATTAGTATTCGGTAGACCTAGTATAATACCACGTAGAGTAAGTCAACATATAGAACCTTTATATAATCCAGATAGCATTAGTTCTTAAGTATAAGTTACAAGTAGCACACCAAGATGTAAGGAATAATTTACTTTTAAACAAACATAATCGTAAACAGATGTATGATAGGAACGTAAATAATGTAACGTATAAAAAGGGAGAATTGTTATTAATTAAAAATGAAGTAGGAAATAAGTTGGACACTTTATGGGAAGGACCATTTGTAGTTTTAGATGATTTAGGAGTTAATGTTAAAATATTAAAAAATAATAATCAATACGTTATTCATAAAAATAGAACATAATTATTCATAACTTAATATTATATAAACATATACCTATAAAAAAAAATTATAAGTACCTTATATTTTTTTTTCTTTCTTTTACCCCCGAGGTGAGGTGTAGTATAGGTAGACATAAGTATACACATAAGCTAGCATATAAGCGACCGATCTATTGTTTAAAGAGACAGTAATAAAAGGTCTTCCGCCGAGTTAAGACGTTTCAATAACATCCCTTCAGCGTGACAGCTGCTTTGCTTGCGGTAATCGAGGACATTTCGCGCGCAATTGTAATTCAAATCATTCTTATAATAACAGCGGTCATAACAGAGTAAATCAAGTGTATAAAGTTGAATGTGATGATGGTGATTACTATAGTCAATCGGGTGATGAGGCGTTTTATATTTCGACAATCGGGGTCGATGGTAGGAGAGATGGATCAGAGGACTGGTTTCAGGAACTTTCGTGTGTGAACGGAATGGAGAACTTTAAACTCGATACGGGAGCCAATTATAATCTTAATGTCTTATCGTTGATTTTAAGAATTGGGTTTTGATGACGCCCTCATTGTGAATAAGAAAATACCATTATTGTCATATATTCACGATGTTATACCGATTAAAGGTATTTGTATTATACTTTGATCTTATAAAAATGTTACACATGGATTTAAATTTGCAATAGCGGATATGGAATGCAGTAGTGTGCTGGAACAGAAGTCATGCGAGTTTTTAGGGCTAGTGACGTATAAGGTCAGTCGATCTATCGACATACGATGATTTATTTAAGGGACTGGGATGTTTACCAGGGCAGTATCACATAGTCATAGATCAAACCGTTCCACCTGTTATTTGTGCTTCGAGAAAAATTCCTCACGGGTTACGGGACCGGTTAGAAGAGGAGTTAGGAAAAATGTAAAAGTTAGGGGTAATCAGAAAAGTCACTCACAGTGGGTTCACCCGCTGGTATTGGTATATAAGCATATCATAAGCAAACCATAAGTTTTAATTTGTTTATGATGAGTTGGTACGTATTATAAAAATAATTTTGTATACTTTGGCTAACGAATATACCATAAAATAATGGCTTAGAACTTAGTCAATATGCGTCATTTTTTGTTTTTGTTATGTAAGATTTAGTATGAAATTTTATTTAATTATACTATTTTATCCTGTAAATCCTTAGATAATATTGTATGTTTTGTAATAATGTTGTTGCTGATTTGTTATTTAAAATATTTTTTTTTGTCTATCCGTCGGAAAAAGAGCACTAATGTGCAAGATTTCAAGAAGATGTGGGAAGAAAACAGCTCTGGACGAAATAATAAAAAACAGTATGAATATAATGTTTTGTTACGAGAATTGGCATTAAAATGTTCTATTACCTAAACTAAAGTTTCAATACAATAACCTTATTGCCACTGAGTAAATAAGCGGTGAAAATATGGAAATATGCCGATTTAGGAATCAACCCTCTTAATCTATTTTAAAAATATTTATTAAAATATTTTATTTTGATAAGTATCCATGCGAAGCACGAGTGCAGTAGTGTAGCGTGGGTTTTGCCGCCCCTTATGGAATGAAAAATGCCGTGCTCATTTCAATCGGTCCAAATAGCAGGTGCGCTAAAAATATGAATTGGTTCAAATATTGATTAGATAGACACAGACATAGACAATCATTTATTCACTACAATATACAATACAGTTACATTTTAAGACAGAAAATACAAAAATAAAATTAAACAATTAAATAGAGTAATAACGTAAAACATAAACAAAACAAGGGAGAACTTGGTAGATACTGTGTGCTAGAGCAGTAAATGGGATTCGACTCAGCATTATACTCGCCGTGATGGTAAGCGCTGATATTCTGTCGAGACCGCTCCATTTAGCCACTAGACCTTGAGAGTACCTATTGTGTTGTCAAGTGAGAATATTATGTGTCACGGTAGACATGTCATGTTGTGTCAAAATATAATAATATAGTCATAGTAGAAAATGACAAAATAGTATATTATGTAATAAAATAAATCAAGTCAGAACTTAATGATATCTATACTAATCTTATAAAGAGAAAAGATTTGTTTGATTGTTTGTATTGAATAGGTTTCGAAACTACAGGACCGATTTAAAAAATTCTTTAACTGTTGAAAAGTTACACTATCCCCGGGTGGCATAAGCTACTTTTTACGTAACTGCGCAGAATGAGGGTAATGTTTTTATTGAAAAACTACGCGTGTAATAGATTTTCACTATGCGTGGGCTTTTTAAAATAATATGCAAAACCCTTTATATAGATATTTATTTTATTCATTAAAGTCAAACCACAATTGAACAGTAAATCAAATTATATTATCGTTATACAAATATTTATTTTAACTTTTAAACTACCCGCAAAATCAATATTATAAATGTATATGGTAACTACCTCATAGATAACAACAATACTAAAAGAATCTAAATCTAAGGTACTTAATAATAATTACTTAGCTTTTAGCTCAGCACCCAACACGTGGTATCCCTCACTTGGGGTATGTATTTTACTTGTACAAAAGGGCAGAGCGTCGCCCTCTCCGGCGGTCGATGGCAAAATACCACGAGCCTTTTTTTTTTTTTTGAATGGACTTATCTCGCTGTTGGCCTCTGAGGCCGTTGCAGCTTAACCGAGCTTTTGGCGAGCGCAGAAGGCGCTCAGCCCTATAATTTTATTTTATTTTTGATGAGGCAACTAGCGCAAGGGCACCACTTAGGTACGAACCTCGGCTTGGGCTGTTGCCGGGACGGGGATAGGTGAGAAACGCCCGGGTACGTGCTTGTACCTCGTGTAGGCGGCGACTAATGGGACTCGTCGACCTCGCCGGCGAGGTCGGTGTATTTGTGGAGTGTTTGCTCTGTCTAATGTGGATGACTCACCCGCATTAGCGGAAGTGATTTCGTCATCCGGGTCTCCGAGAACGTGTCTCGGACGACGGAGGGTTTTCCTGTGCTCGGACGGTTCAATCGAATAGTCCGGAATGGTATGTACCAAAGGATTCGGATGATGAGTGGCGAGTTCATAATGTCGCTTGGAAGCGAGCTTGATGAATTTAGCTATTGACTCTAATTTCAAATCACGATGCAGATCGTTATTGCGAAAATACCAAGGCGAGCCTGTGGCTTTTCGCAAGAAACGATTTTGTACTAATTGAATGGTAGCAACTTGACGGGAGTGGGCGAATACTACTGAGGAGTATGTCATGATGGGGCGAATGCAGGTTTTGTAAAGGGTCACCTTATTTCTAAGAGACATTTTACTTTTTCTGCTTAGGAGTGAGGACAGTCGTCCTAAGGTGTACTTAGCTTGGTTGCACCTCTTAGTGATGTGCAACCTAAAGGAAAGACGTCTATCAAGGATGACACCCAAGTATTTGGCAGAGGGGGCCCAGCGGATGGGCACACCAAATAGCGAAATCGGTTTTGGGGTGAGATTTCTCCGTGTAAAGTACACTGCTGTGCTTTTCGACGGGTTTACCTCAATCCGCCACTTGCGAAACCAAGCGGCAAGAGCGTGAAGGGCAGCTTGCAGCCTTATAACCACCCGATCGGGATTCCGATTGGATGTGTACAAGGCCGTGTCGTCTGCATATAAGGCTATTTCCACTTGAGGAGTGCGAGGGATATCGCTGGTGTACAGCGTGAACAGGAGGGGGCCGAGAACGGAGCCTTGAGGGACTCCGGCTCTAACTGGCCTGGGGTTTGAGAGTGTGCCTTCCACGGTGTACCGAAAGCTACGACCTTGGAGATAGTCTCGTATGATGAGCACGAGTCTGTCTGGCACTCCGAGTTTGGAAAGCTTGTAAACCAAGCCATTGTGCCAGACCTTGTCAAAAGCTTTCGCTACATCGAGGAAGACGGCACCAGTATCTGAAGGCCACGTACTTTGCCAATTGGAGAGGACGTGCTCCGTTAAGCGGAGCACCTGTTGTGGACATGAGTGTTGGGCACGGAAGCCGAACTGCTCATTGGGAAGGAGTTTGAACTCATTAACATGGGACCAGAGACGCTTCATTAGAAGACGCTCATATATTTTACCTAAGCCATTAAGCAGGCTAATGGGACGATAACTAGTTGGGTCGTTAGCAGGTTTCTTGGGTTTACGGAAACCAATGACATTGGCTTCCTTCCAAGCATCAGGGAAGGTGCAGAGTTCCATAGCCGCATTGAAGATGCTGACTAGAATATAGATAAGGGGAACAAAGAACTGCTTGAGTACTCTGTTGGAGATGCAGTCGGGGCCGGATGCTTTCTTTGGGTGTAAAGCCTTGATAATATCAAAGACTTCAGAGGCCTCAATTGGATTAAGTGGGGAGGTAGGAGGTAAGGAGGCTATACGGTCAACCTCGTTGTTCACCATGTCAAGGTGTGCAGGATCAACGGGTTCGAGACTGGGAGAGCATTGAGCTTCAAGGGTTTCAGCCAGGTAGTCGGCTTTTTCCTTGTCTTCGAATGCTAGGGTCTGGTTGGGTCGGATAAGAGGAGGCATCGGAGCGAGAGCGTCCGCTTTCATGGAGCGAGCTAGCCTCCAGTAGGCCAGATGGCTAGGCTCGATCCCCGAGAGCAGGCTCTCCCACTCACGATTGCGGTGTTCTTTGACGCGCTCTCTCACCTCTCTGTGCAGAGAGCGCATTAAGACACGATTGTCTTCAGTGGGGCAGCGACTATGAAGTCTAACTGCAGCGTTCGCTTCAGTCATAAGTCGTCTTATATCGTCAGGCAAGGGCCCGCGGTGGTCATCCACTACGGGAACCTGCTTAGAAGAGTCTCTAACAGAGTCAGTGACGTGTTTGGTAAGTGCGTCAACTGCTACCGTAATGTCATCAGATGTTAGTATAACAGAAGGGATTCTATCCAGGTCAGGCGAGTGCGCAGACTTGAGAGCTTTCTCAAGCTTATGCCACTCTACTACAGTCTTGGTAGCAGGGGTCTGGTCAGTGGGGGGGCCAAGTAGTAGTAAAACAGGGCGATGGTCGGAGTCAAGCTCGTGGATAACTTCGATCGAGCGTAGCCGAAGGGCTACGTTTTTGAGAAGCGCTATGTCCAAGAGGTCGGGGGGAGTGGCAGTAGGGAAGCGAGTCATACCCCTAGGGGCAATGATATCGAAGTTAAGGGGTTCAACTAGTCTTTCTAATTGTCTACCTTTGCAGTTGGTCTTAGTGCTATTCCACATGACGTTTTTGGAGTTGAAATCACCCGCCAGAATGACGGAGCTTCCTAAGCTGAAAAGAGCTTGCAGATCGCTCTCGAATTGAGGTGAGCAAGTTTTACTAGGAGAAACATAACAGGATGCAACAATGACCGATGAGTGACCGGTCATTGCTATTCGGCAAACAGAGGCTTCTATGTAGGTCATAGGAGGGGATCTAAGGGCATGCAGTGAAGAGACTTCTTGTAGTAAATGGCAGTGCCGCCTCTCGGGGCTGGCAGTCTGTCATTGCGTAAAATCTGAAAGTTGAAATACCACGAGCCGAACCGAGCTCCGAACCTTTATAGCAGCGAGTAAACAAGTCCGAGAAGACACGTGTTTTTAGTAGGAAACTCAATTCTATCGTATAATACTTTAAAAATCATACTTTAATTTAAATTATTATGTTATCTCTTTTGAATACATACATACTAATAAACAAGTAGGTAACAATGTACATACCTTATTAGACAAAGAAATATGACATTTTAACGGAAACTCAACATTTGCTTTACAACGAATAATAATTATATAATTCTAAAACGAATTATGTAGTAAGTATTAGACCAACATGTATTAAATTGACCTATTTTACAACATATTTTGAAAATAATCTATCACGTGCGAAGCTGCGGATTGGTCAGCTAGTAACCTATATGTTGAATGAAATGTTTTTAGAGTTTTTCTTGTACTTGTAGTATAAGACGGTATTACTTGACAAATTTCTTGGTTCAAGATCAATCGAAAGTACCCTATAAATTTTGATTCCCTTGAGAGCGTCAAAATATAGGTTTTTCGCGGAATAAACGGCCCTACCTTTTATTTACGTTAATTTAGTATTTGATTTTTTCACAGCTTTGAGGGACTGTAGACCTGAGTATACCTCGTATTACGGTTTTAATTTCAACTCGATACCTCATCGCGTTTACGAAGAAAAGGGTCTTGACAAACAGACAGACAGACGGACAACAAAGTAAAAGAAAGAAAGAAAAATAATTTATTGGACATACCTACACAGGTTTTTACAGACAACACTACTTACTAAATAGCACAATATTTTTACAATATACAACACAACACAATATAAATACAAAGGTAACTACATACAAAGAAAGGTGTACAACGTGAAGGCAAGAAAAAGTGATCCTGTATGGGTTCTATTTTTTCTTTTGAGATACGGAACCCTAAAAATGTAAATATTGCAAGGAGAATTCAAAAACGTCGTTAATTATTTACATGTTTACCTTTTGCAAGGTGGGTGACCTTAGATAGTGGTGTAACCAGATTTCATAATTCAAGATGCACATTGACGTCATGGGTTATTGACCTTTATGGGCAAAATTGAAACGGACGAGCGCGATTAAGATTAGTCCCCTTTGGTTCCTGCATTTATATTCACTGTATGCTGGTATCAGAGCTTATCTCAAGCTTTTAGGTATCAATTATCTGGTTCCCATAGCTTTGCTTAGTTTGGGGCTAGATAGCGCTGTGTGAAAATATAATTATTGATAGAGCGAAGCGAGATCTCTTAATCAACTTAGGCAAATCGGCGTTGTATGTATGTTTGTTTGTCCGAGGATAACTTTCAAAGCGTAGATCTGATCAACGGTATATAGGTAAGGACTGATGGCACAATTTCGGTGCGACTAAATGAGCTAAAAATGTTTGGGGGTTGTTGAGATATTGGTGTTCAAGAGGAGTAAAAATAAACAAAATGGGACTATCCGGTTAGTGGCACGTCTAATTAAAAAGGTATGCGACTTCGTTTTTATTTTCAGTTTAAACCTTGCAGTTTTTAAGTTATTGGCCTTAATAAAAATTTAATTTTGGTAAAGTTCACAGGGCCAGTGACCCCACAGTGCTGTAATTTGGTATACTTGTAACTTTAGTGACACAAATATAGACAAAAGTCTGGAATCCAGAATAACTGCATTTTGTTCCACAAAAAATAGTAACCTATTAACACGAACTCCAATTACCTGTAATTTGTATGAAACTGCAGGTCAATACTGGTTTTGATTTCGTGGCACTATTTTGGTTGTCAATTATGAGTAGGTACATAAATTTGCGTTCTTCAGATTCCCTCCAACTTAAAACTCCTGTCCATACGACAGAGTTTTATAGTCGATCCTTCACTGTAACAGCTGTACGATTGTGGAACGCTTTGCCCCTCTCTATAAGAACATCCAATGCTATTAGTAATTTTAAAACAAAAGTGCACACCCATTATCTGTCCTTGTGTTGAAGTTGTAGCTGCTTGTTAATTCATCATAACCACTTTTAGAGTTGCTTATTTAAATTAAATTTGTGTTATTACTGGTAATTTAGGTTTATAGTATGTAGATATGTTTTTAAAATATAGATGCACCGCCGTCATGTGTTACATTTTGATCCTGTCCATACAAAGGTTGTCTGGAAGAGATCGCTTTTAGCGATAAGACCGCCCATTGTACTAAATCTATTTGTAAGAATTATGTTCTGTATTTTACTTTGGTGTACAATAAAGAGTTATCTTATCTTATCTTATCTTACAAATTATGGTTGTCAAATATGAGTCTATTACAAATAATATTTTTTTGTTTTTATGGGTGACTCACGAGATCTCAGTTCGGGGCGAACCATAAGTTTTATAAAGAAGTGCAATTTGTACTATACAAAGATAGACGAACCAAAGTCACCGACATAGCACATAGGATAAGCAAGCTGAAGTGGCAGTGGGCAGGGCATACACCTATATATAGGTCGAAGAACTGACGGCCGTTAGGGCAGAAATGTTCTCAAGTGTAAACCACGCGTTGGAAAGCGCAGCGCAGGATGCCCCCAGTAGACGTAAAGATGGCCTGCTAAAGGGACCCCCTAGACCTGTACCCCTACACATGAACCTAGACCTGAACCCCCTGGACCTGGACCTGGACACCTGGACTTGGATTTGGACCCCCTGAACCTGGACCACTTTGACCTGGGCCCCCTGGACTTGGACCTCCCGGACCTGGCCCCCCTGGACCTGGACAACCTGGACCTAGACTCCCTGGATCTAGACCCCCGGGATTCCCCCCAGGACCTGTACTCCTAAAACAAGAATCCCTGGATCTGGACCCCCTGGATCAGGACTCCCTAGAACTGGACCCCTTGGATTCGTCCAGGACCTGTACTCCTGGATTAGGATCCTCTAGACCTGTATCCCCTAGACATGGACTCCCTAAACCTAAACCCCCTGGATCTGAATCTCCTGGACCTGGACACCCTGAACTTGGATTCCCTAGACCTGGACTCCCTTGACCTGGACCCCCTCGACCTGGACCTGAACCCCCTGGAACTGGAACCCTTCAACCTGTACCCCTTGGACCTAGACCTCTTGACCTGGACCCCCTGAAACTGGACTCCCTGGATCTGAACCCCATGGACCTGGACTACCTGGACCTGAACCCCCTGGATCTGGACTTCTTACACCTCAACCCCCTGGATCCCCCCAGGACCTGTACTTTTGTATCAAGTCCCCCTGGACCTGGATCCCCCGGACTCCCTGGACCTGGACTTTTTGGACCTAGACCCCTTGGACATTAACCACCTGGACCTGGTTCCCCTGGACCTAGACCCCACTGTATGTATGTAGAACATACATACAGTGCTTAATTAAATACAGACAATGAAAAACAGACAATCAAAAAACGTTAACATAACTAATTAATATAATAAAAGTATAACAAAAATTACGACGTACTCCCAGTCAGTCAGTGTGAGCCCTGTGCCGAGAAAGGATTATGGCTCAGCATATTGCTGAGCCATAATCCTTTCTCTAATACACTTATTGCTCAACACTGTTTTTCAGCCATCTAACCCGCATTGACGTCCCGGACGCCAGTTAAAGTGCCTTATTAAAAAAAAGAAATAACATAAAAATAATAATTTATAAAAGAATAAAGCAAGTTGCCTGCCCAACCACTTGTACCTACCTACCAAGGTGAGTATATATGCTAAGATGCTATATATATATATATATACATATATATGTCATAGTGGTAAAATGCAGCCAACAATAAAGTTATTAATAAAAATAATAATAATATAAAAATAGAAGCAAGTAATAAGGGCACAAGGTTATTGAGAGCTAAATAAAAGAAATATTATCTAGATTAATGTTGCCTAGCTGTATTTGGGCTCCAATAAGATGTGCCTTAAGTTTTTTTTTTAAATGTTAGATCAGGACCCCCTAGACCTGTACCCCTTATGGACTCCCTGGACCTGGACTCCCTAGACCTGGACCCTCTGGACCTGGACCTAGACCCCGTGGATCTGGACTCCCTGGACCTGGACTCCTTGATCTGGACCTGGCCCCCTGGATCTGGATTACCTGGACCAGGATTTCCTGGATTTGGACCCCCTGCAACTGGACTCCCTGGAACTTGACCCCATGGACCTGGAACCCCCTGGACCTGCAGCCCTTAGACCTGGAATCCCTGGACCTGGACTTCGTCGAGCTGAATTCCTGGACCTGAACTCCCTCGGCCTGGATTCCTTGGAACTGGAACCCCTGGATCTGGACACTCTGGACTTCCTGGACATGAACACCCAAGTACAGGACCCCCTAGACCTGGACTCCCTGGACCTGGACCCCTGAACCTGAACTCCCTGGATCTGGACCCCCTGGACCTGGATCCCTTAGACCTGTACCCCCTGGACCTGGTTTCTCTGGACCTGAACCCCCTGGAACTGGACCCCCTGAACCTGGACCTCTAGACCTAAAAATCTGGACTTCCTGGACCTTGACCCCTGGACTTGGATCCCCTGGACCTTGACCCCCTAGACCAGGACTCCCTTGTATTCCTCCAGGAGTTGTACTCCTGGATCAGGATCTCCTAGACCTGTACCCCCTAGACACGGACTCCCTGTACCTAAACCCCTTGGACCTGATCCTGCTGGACCTGGACCCCTTGGACCTAGACCTGGACCCCCTGGATTTGGTCTCTCTGGATCTAGACCCCCTGGACCTAGACCACCTGGACCTGGACCTGAGTCCCCTGGACCTGGACCCTATCGACCTGGACACCTTGGACTTGGCACCCTGGACCTGAACCCCCTGGATCTGGATCCCCTGGAACAGGACTTCCTGGACCTTGAACCCATGGACCTGGACGCCCTGGACCTGGATATCTGGACGCTTTGGGTCCCACCAGGACCTAGACTCCTGGACCTGGATTACCTGGACCTGGACCCTTGGACCTGGACCTGGCCATTTTTAGGCCTGCATCTTGAGCTCCTTGACCTGGATATCCTGGATATCTGGATCTGGACCCCTGGACTTATCTTGGATATCTGGACCTGAAACCCCTGGTTTCCTTTAGGACCTAGACCCCTTTGACTTGGACTTGGATCCCCTGGACCTGGATCCCTGGATCTGGACTCCCTAGACCTGGATTCCCTGGACCTGGAACTCCTGGGCCTGGACGCCCTAGATCAGGACCCCTAAGACCTGGATCACCTGGACCCTTTGGACCTAAACCTCCAAGACATGGACTCCCTGGACTTGACTCCCCTTGGACCTGGACACCCTGGATCTGGATTTCGACCACCTGGACCTGGACCTCCTGTACTTGGACCCCCTGGTCCTGGACTCCCTGGACCTGGACTCCCTTGACCTGGACTTACTGGACCTAGACCCCCTGGACCTGAACTCCCTGGACCTCCTGGATATGGACCCTATAGATCAGGAACTTTTAGATCTGGACTCCTTAGACATGGACTCCCCCTGGGGAACTGGACCCCTTGGAACTGGACTCCCTTGACCTGGACCCTCTGGACTTGGACCTCCTGAACCTGAATCTCGTTGACCTGGATTTGGGCTCCCTGGACCTGGACCCCCTGAAACTGGACTTCCAGGACCTGAACCTGGACTTCCAGGACCTGGACCCACTGGATCGCTCCAGGACCTGGACCTTCTAGAGCTGGACCCCTTAGACCTGGACCTAGACTCCTTGGAACTGGACTCCTTGGACATGGACCCCCTGGACCTGGATATCCTGGATATCTAGACCTGGACTCCTGGATCCCCCCAAGACCTGAACCCCGTGCACTTGGAGACCCTGGACCTAGACCCCTCGGACCTGGAGCTGGACCCCTAGATCTGGTCCTAGACCCCCTGGACTTGGACCTTGACACCCTGAACCTGTACTCTTTGGACCTGGACTCCGTGGACCTGGACCTTGACCCTCTGGACCTAGACTCCCTGGACCTGGACCCCCTGGACTTGGGCCTGGACCCCCTGGACCTAGACCCTCTGGAGCTGGACCTGGACTCCCTAGACCTGGGCCTCCCTAGACTTGAACTCTCTGGACCAGAGGTCCAGATTTAGTGGGATCCATGTCCAGGGAGTCCAGATTTAGGGGGTCCAGGTTCAGGGGTTCTAGGTCCAAGGGTTTCAGGTCTAGGGTTCCCAGGTCCATGGTGTCCAAGTCCAGAAGGTCCAGGTCTAGGGGGTCTAGATGCAGGGAGTCCAGGTCCAGGCAGTCCAGGTTCAGCGGGTCCAGATCTAGGAGGTCCAGGTCCAGGGTGTCAAGGTCCAAGTCCAGAGGGTCCAGGTTCAAGTCCAGGGGATCCAGGTCCAGGGGATCCAGGTCCAGGGGGTCCAGGTCTAGAGGGTCCAGGTCCAGGGAGTCCAGGTCCAGGGGTCCAGGTCCAGGGAGTCCAGATCTAGATATCCAGGAGGTCCAGGTCCAGGGGTCCTGATCCAGGGGGTCCAGGTCCAGAAAAGAAAAACATGCGAGCTGCGAGCAGCTCGCGCACCACGCTACCTCTAGTCTTATATATAAAACTCTCATGTCACAGTATTTGTAACGAAACTCCTTGTAGCGAAAGAGAGTCAAGCCAAGTTCAAGCTAACAGAACTGCCGTGTGTCATACACGAAGCATTTGGAGCCACTTTTGACCACCTCATAACTCAAAACTATTTCACATTATATGTCAAATTTGGCTCATATGTATATTGATACTTGCGAGATACATATGTGCTCCAAATTTTATAGACACACCTCAAACGGTTATTTATATATTAACGTCCAAAAATCGACATATTTATCACTGGCCTATTGATCAAAGCTCTAACCCAGATCTAGATGACCTAGAAAGTTCAAATTTGGCATCCAGATAGGTAGTTGCTGGGTAGTTTCTAGGACACAGATAACATAATATTAGCTCCACCTTACACTAACTATTTTATTCTTTCAAATTTATTTTATCATTTGCGTATGTGTATCCATGTATGTCTATGTATTTGTTTACTCATTATTTATTTTTCTGCGTTCGTGAGGCTACCCATGGGTCCCATCTGAAAACCAGCGCCGCTTATCTTCCTCGGATGTTTGGCAGCAATACTTTGACACGGGGCCTGTTTGGCCCACACAGCACGGAAGACCATATTATCTGTACCTACCTATGCATAAGTACAAAATTTTTATCTTGTGTTTTTTCTGTAATTCTGTACCTAAATAATTTTTCGTTTTATTATTATAATCTTTAGGTAAGTAGGTATGTTTTTTGTATTTGATCTGTTCTGAATGGTCTGTCCTGTGTGTGTGTCAAGTAAATGTATTTTCTTACTTTCTTTCTTTGTATCTCAATAATTTTGTGAGAAAGTTCGTATAATCAACATTTCACGACAAAATATAAGTTAGGTACGGCTGTTGTGTCTTAAAAAATCGGAGTTTGATACTTTTGTTTTGTAAAACACAATTTGTTTTAGTTTTTGTGTTATTGTTTTTCACTAGATACATACATAGTTACACCAAGTTTCACTATTTCACCGGCTTTGCACAAAATATTGGTTTAGCTTTAGGAAAATGTGTGGTCGTAAAAACCATTTTTGGGTGCAATTTAAATACATCGACGAGAGAGCGTAAAAAATAAGACTGCATTAAAAAGTCAATTTGCCCAAAATGGAGTCCACGACCTTTGTAGAGAAAAGCGTCTATAGGTATATAATGATGAAACAATTTCTGAAAAAAACGAAACAGTAAAGGAAGTTTCAAAACATCGCATTTATTTTAATGAATCAATGCACAATGGAAAATTTATCTCGTTATAATAACCACTTTTTTATCAAGCTGTATGTAGTTTACATGGGGCACACTAAAAGTTTTGCACTTCTAGCTAATCGGAACTATTTGAATTTCGAATGTTATTTTTGAAACGTTGCAACCTGCTTATTAAAAAAAAATTGGCGGGAAATCATTTGACAATTGTTTTTTATCACACATCAAAGTTATACGTACGCAACGAAAATGGAATTATGTCGAAAAGATTTTAGAGCGATGATTTTTTATGATTTTAAAAGTTTTCTCTCTCCGCAAGACTGTGCCGCTCGTCGTCAAAATGCTTTTGGGAGAGAAGCACCTTGTTTGAGCACCGTAAAGCGATGGTTTGATGAATTTGAGAGAGGTCGGGTTTATTCGATTCAATTGTATCTACTGTTCCTTAAAATTGTTTCATGTGTCATTTTGTGTGTTCCAAATAAATGATTATTCTATTCTATTCTAAACAAACAAATATTTCCGCTTTATAATATAAGTATAGATAAAAAAAACACATAGCTTATTTCAAGCCAAAAATGGTTTATTTTTTAAGAAATTTTCCCCTTTCGTCGTCGACGTGATCTTCATGCTGTGACTTTTCTCGTCAACACTCTTTTCCATCCTCTAGCTCTATTTTACCTCCGTGAGCGCTTTGATTTTCTTGTCCCATTGGAGATGACTTGTAGGTCATCAAAGTTCGTCCTTCTCAAAACCCCTCCTCATTCCTTCAGTCGCTATGGCGGTTCCTTCACTGTCCATGGAGTCAACCTGTGGAATTCTCTACCACACTGTATCCGCGCAAGTCCATCACTAAGCACTTTTAAATTTAGAGTCAAAGAGTCCTTGTAAGCTTTTAGGTTATTATGTATAAGTAGGTATATTATTTATATTTTAATGTAGGTAAAGTTTATAGAATAAAGAATAAAGAAATTAAATTAAACTAAATTACCTAAAACAAATTAAATCAAAATAAATTAAATGAAACTTATTTATAAACAATACACAGAGACATACACACACATACACATACGCAAATACGAGGAACACAATCAGTGACTTGGGCAACGTCCCTTAATCACATTATGTGATTTCAATTTGGAACCTCATCTGTATTAAAGTTTGAACCAAAGAGACCCACACAATAAGAACTTATTCGTAAATCGAACTAACCTCTGCATAAAATGCTCCACTAACCTAGATTTGGTTTTATTGTCTCGCAGAAAGTGTGAAAAGTAGAGTGTTCTCCGCGTGGATAAAGCTATCTGCATCTTGGGCATGCTTATATCACGCTAGAACCCTTCATTACGTTCGGAATTCAATATAACGCCCTTGACGCAAAACACTGATTTTTTTAGAGTTCCCTAACCCAACTTTCGTAATTGGAGTTTATTTGTATGAATTGGGATTGTATGTAACTAATTAGGTAGACATATAATAATGACATCAATGAATGTGTAAGCGGCTTGATGGTATGACTCTTGTACCTAGGGAGAAGGGTAGGCCTTTGGCGTGGGATGCCTCGTGCGTCGATACCCTTGCGCCATCTCATCTGTCTGGTACAGCAATTGGAGCCGGTGCGGCGGCTCATTCAGCCGCAGATCTCAAGCGGCGCAAATATGGAAGTCTTGACAGAGCGTACGTATTTGAGCCATTTGGGGTCGAGACCCTGGGTCTATGGGATACCGGGACCCATCACGTTTTCAAAATTATTTCTGGGCGTCTGGTCGAAGCGACCGACGTGTGATCCGAGAGCTGGCGATCTGGGTCAACACATAAGCATTGCAATTCAGCGGGGCAATGCAGCCAGTGTCTTGGGGACACTTCCGCATGGTAATGATCTGGTGCAGTTGCGCTATCTGTAGATCGTTTGCAACGATCTTTAATTGATTTAACCTGTTACCTTTGTATTTGATCTTGTAATTAATTGTATTTTCATACAGCGCTATCTAGCCCCAAACTAAGCAAAGCTATGGGAACCAGATAACTAATTTAAGCTTGAGTTAAGCTCTGATACCAGTATACAGTAAATATAAACGCAGGAAATATAAGGGACGAGTCTTAGGCGCACAACACACTGCCACGTACCACGCTGCATGTTGCGTGAATGCGTTTTCTAACGTTGCTTGTAAGCATCTCCGTTTGTATAGAAAACACGCACAGTCCAACACACAGAAAATGCATCCACGCGCGTTCATGCAGATCACGCGCTCAAGCGCGGAGAAACATGCACCCCCGAGCGTAGATGCGGGGCGAGACGCAAGGTATGGCACACCGAGTCCCGCAGTGCCGTGCGTGATTTTGGAAGCGCACTATTTTGGAACTGCACTCGCGAACAGCTTTGAATGAAATGAGTCAGAGCCCCTGGCGCCGTGGATCCACAAAGCGCAACTACGCGCGTGAGTGCGTAAAAAACCCGCACGATGTTGCAGATCTGCACTCCCGCAAGTACACGCCTAGGTGCGTCGACACGCAACATGCAGCGTGACGCGTGGCAGTGTGTCAACCGCCTTAATCGCGCTCGTCCGTTTCAATTTTGGCCCTAAAGGTCAATAACCCATGACGTCAATGTGCATCTTGAATTATGAAATCTGGTTACACCACTATCTAAGGTCACCCACCTTGCAAAAGGTAAACATGTAAATAATTAACGACGTTTTTGAATTCTCCTTAGAATATTTACATTTTTAGGGTTCCGTACCTAAAAGGAAAAATGGAACCCTTACTTACAGGATCACTTTTTCTTGCCTTCACGTTGTACACCTTTCTTTGTATGTTGTTACCTTTGTATTTATATTGTGTTGTGTTTTATATTGTAAAAATATTGTGCTATTTAGTAAGTAGTGTTGTCTGTAAAAACCATGTCCAATAAATTATTTTTCTTTCATTCTTTCTTTCACTTTGTTGTCCGTCTGTCTGTCTTTTTGTCAAAATTCTTTTCTTCGGGAACGCGTGGAGGTATCGACTTCAAATTAAAACCATAGATATACTCAGGTCTACAGTACCTTGAAGCTGTGAAAAAATCAAATTCTTACTTAACGTAAATAAAAGGTAGGGCCGTTTATGCCGCGAAAAACCTATATATCGACGCTCTCAAGGGAATCAAAATCTACTTTCGATTGACCTTGAACTATGAAATTTATCAAGTAATATCGTCTTATAGATAGATAGATAGATAGATAACTCTTTATTGAATTACCACACAAACAGAAATAATAAAAAAAATAAGTACTGGGTTAAAATAAATAAGGCAATACAATGGGCGGCCTTATCGCTAAAAGCGATCTCTTCCAGGCAACCTTATACTACAAGTACAAGAAAAACTCTAAAAACATTTCATTCAACATACAGGTTACTAGCTGACCAATCCGCAGCTTCGCACGCGTAGTTTTTCAATAATAACATTGCCCTCTTTCTGCGCAGTTGAGTAAAAAGTAACCTATGTCACCCAGGGATGGTGTAGCTTCCCAACAGTGAAAGAATTTTTTAAATCGGTCCAGTAGTTTCGGAGCCTATGCGATACAAACAAACAAACAAAAATTTCCTCGTTTGTTTGTATTGAATAGGCTCCGAAGTTTTTTTTATATCGGTCCAGTAGTTTCCGAGACTATTCAATACAAACAAACAAACAAATATTTTCTGGTTTGTTTGTATTGAATAGGCTCCGAAGATTTTTTTAAATCGGTCCAGTAGTTTCGGAGCCTATTCAATACAAACAAACAAACAAATATTTCCTCGTTTGTTTGTATTGAATAGGCTCCAAAACTACTGAACCGATTTAAAAAAAATCTTTCACCGTTAGGAAGCTACACTATCCCCGGGTGACATAGGCTACTTTTTACCCAACTGCGCAGGAAGGTAATGTTTTTATTGAAAAACTATGCGTGCGAAGCCGCGGGCGGAACCTTGTTATTAATAATTATAAGCACAGCCTAAATCTTGATATTAGTATGGATTCGAAAGTATTGCCTCTCTCGACGACTCCTAGGGATAATGAAAACAGCCTTAATTTTTTATGATACATACCTAATGCACTGTTTGCCGTTACTCGAATAAAACAATCAGGCGTTACTTTTTTTATAACACTACAGCTAACACAACCAGGCAGTAGCGCAGCGTAGTAGGGGCGGCAGGGGCAGCCCGCCCCTGGCGGCACCTTTATCGGGCGGAAAATTTTTACATTATATAATATCTTGGCATTGTAACGTCTAGATCACCAGAATATCTCTTTTCTAAACTGAATCGTCACGAGAGAAAGTACAGCACAAGACCGACAAGGGATTTACTACACTACTGCAAGCACAAAACGGTAGCGTTTAGGGGCAGCTTCCGATACCAGGCAAGCAAGTGTTGGAACAATATTCCCCCACCACTTCGACATTAAAATCACAGATAATCTTTAAAAAAACGTTTATAATCCTTAATTATTCGAGAACAAAAAACTGGGTTGCCTGGAGCATTAATGCACCATCACGTGCTACCCGATTTATATACTTAATTACGTCGTATACAATGTACGTAATGATCGCGGTTAAGCAACGATATCAGTGGTCATAATTGTATGAGTGACCAAATCTTTTACCATACTTGTTTACCATACTTTGACCATCTTTATTCTGCCCTGCGTCCATCAACTTGAGGCATCAAGGTAAAGCCTCATGTGCCTGTAATTTTACCGGAAACCATACCTTTCACACCGAAACACAGCAATGCTGCTTGGCGGCAGAAATAGTGGTGGTAGGTAATAGGTGGTAGTACTTCCCTGGGCGAGCCCTTTCACAATGAGATCTACTGCTCTTAAATCCCACTAATATTATAAACGCGAAAGTTTGTATGGATGTATGTGTGGATGTATGTTACTCTTTCACGTCGGAACGGCTGAACCGATTTCGATAAAATTTGGTATGTAGAAAGAAAGAAAATACATTTATTCGCATCACTCAAACAATTAAAACTAAACGTATTTACATTAAACATACAATTAACAATAACAAAGGCACGTGTTTTTTTTTAAATATATAACTCAGTGTGACGGCGAAAAGGTCTGCAGCTCAGCATATGCTTCTGAATGTTATCATACTGGAGCGCTGGTCTTCTGCTGAGGCCAGTGTTGATCTCACGGACGACCTGACTAATCAACACAGAACCTGTACGTAGATTATAATCTGGATTAACACATACGCTACTTTTTGTTAACAAACAAACGGAAGCTACAGCTTTAGTCTGTAATATAAATATCTACCATATAGACTAACATAAAAGAGACACTTTGATTTATTTGGGGGATTTAGTAGGTACCCGTTAAACTGACTAATGGCAGGTTCCTATATCCGTCGGTAACCGACTACGACTCGTATCTCCTTGAAAAAGCGTCAAACTAGTGACAAACTTTTGACACGTTTTCAAGGAGAAAGGAGTCGTAGCTGGTTACCGATGGATATAAGAACGCGCCTTATGCGGTATCGTTGCAAAAGCACCGCAGATTTACGTTAAAATTGTTTATTGGAAATGTATCGATTACTGTGTGCTGTGTGGTTTATGCTAACACACTCCTACAATAATTCATATGACAGTGACATAAAAATGCGGCTCACTAGTTGAGAAGCCTGAACAAGTTTTCGTGATCGGAATGTCACTGTCAGTGATGAGAGTGACATTACGCCGTTCGGGACTTTTTCATTAAAGAGACGGACCATGGTCCTTCTATGAAATCCTTCCTCCTGAAATCCCTCGTCCTACCTCCTTTAAATGTTTATTAACCCTTACCTTCTCCCCTTTAATTAATTATATTTTATGTAAATTTATAAATGATAACAACATTAGGTTGTATATATTACTAAGGTACTAGCTACCTAACCCACATTATCTATAAAAGCACTAACAACTAACATTGTTCTGGTTTATATGTTGTGTTGTCTCGTTTGTTTTAGAATTATCAAGGGTTTTTCAAAATTTTGAATACCGGTCATATTCTTGAAAAATATCGTGACATCGACATTGGCGGAATTGTGACACTCCCTAGTCACAGTAGCCACAAGCAAGAACTGAACTGAACCGGACCATGGTCTTGTAATTTCGTCATAATAACGTTAATATATTTTACCTTTTTCGGCTCCATTAATAAGTGTAGCAAGCAAATAACCGGAGTTTTATTTAGGAGGAACTCAGACTGCGCAACTCCATCTGGATAAATATCTATTCAAGCTACCGGTACTAAACCCACCTCCAAAATCAGCTAATACGATTCCGGGTGTGTTTTAAGCTAGTTTTAGGTTCGCCCTGAACTGATATCTAGCGAGTCTCCTAAAACACAAAACAAATATTTTTAACGATGACGATAACGATATTCTTATGAACGAAGCGAGATAAATCAATTTGGGCAAATCGGCACTGTATGTATGTTTGTTAGTCCGAGGATAACTTTCGAAGCGTTGATCCAATCATCGTGAAATTTAATACATATATAGGTAGTGATGACACAATTTTAGTGTGACTAAATGAGCCGCAAATGTGGGGGGGTTGTGGAGATATTGGGGTTCAAGAATGGTAAAATAAAATTAAAATGAGACTATTAGATCAAATGGGACGTCAAATGAAAGGGTCTTCATTAGTACATTTAGATTTTATATTTATATATTTTTATTACGTTTTTATATTTGGTAAAGTCCTTGTAGTTTTTGAGTTATTAGCCATAATACAGAACTTTGACGAAATTCACAGGGTACACCAGTGACCCCACAGTGCTGAAATTTGGTATGCGTGTAGCTTTAGTGACACAAATATAGGGAAGAGTCTGAAGTCCAGAATAACTGCAATTTCTACCCCAAAACAGTGTACCAATTTACATGAACTCCCGTTACTTACAATTTGAATGAAACTATAGCACAAATTAGTCAGTTATTTGGTTGTGCATTTGGTGACACTATTTTAATGTTCATAATTATATATTTAATCGACTTCATAAAAAAGAGGAGGTTCTCAAGTCGTCGGAATCTTTTTTTATGTATGTTACACCGATTACTCCAAGACGCCTGGACCGATTCGAGATATTCTTTTTTTGTTTAAAAGGATATACTTTCCAAGTGGTACCATTGGCACCAAGTCGAGTGGCATAAAATCGAGGGAAACCTTCTAAATTTATAGGAACGCAATTCGGTTTTATGTTTGTTATTACCTCAGAACTCCGACATTTATCAACCGATTTGAAAAATCCATTTTTTATTAGATTTTTTTTACTTTCATATTGGTCTTTTAGAAGTTTCATTAAAATGTTATATATAGAAAGAAAGAAAGAAAATATATGTTACTATGACAACCACTAATAACAATAATTAACAACACAAAAACAAAATACAGTACAACAAAAGATAACATAGGTATTAGTTATTAGTAGCCGCCACAAAAAGGTTCCAACTCAACATCTTGCTATGTCACAGCAAGGTAACACAGCGCTGGTCTTCCGTTGGAACCGTGAGTACACGGAAGTCTGCTAACACATACAAAAATATAAAACTAAACAAGTACCTACTTACATTAAAACCCAACTAGCATAATACATACAAACAACAAATATACAAGTAACACAATTAAAATCAATTAGTGCGCTTAATGCCAAAACTTACTATAGGAGACTCGCGAGATCTCAGTTCGGGGAGAACCACTAGTTTTTATATACTGAATTATCCTGTTCGCGATGGAAATTAGTGCATGACTACACCACTGGACTGACGTCCAAAGATCCAAAATAACTTGTTTTGGTAAAGTGGTTTTTTGTTATGGAATTCTCGGCAGAGCTTACGTATTTTAACCATTTGGGGGTTTCACCCTGGGTCCATGGGGTAAGTACCGGGGTATCGTGTTTTCAAAATGCTTTGATGTCATTTTTAAATTTAATTACACATGTCATTTAATTGATCGATCGAAGCGAAATCTCTAAATCAACTTGGGCCAATCGGCGTTGTATGTATGTATGTTTGTTTGTTCGAGAATTACTTTCGAAGCGTTGATACGATCATAATGAAATTTGATACATAGGTAGGTAGTGATGGCACAATTTTGGTGTGACTAAATAAGCTGACAATGTTGTGGGGTTGTTGAGATAGTGTGGTTCAAGAGGGGTAAAAAAATGAGGCTATTAGGCTAAGTACGAGTAGGACGTCAAATAAAAGGTCTTCATTAGTACATTAAGACTTAGTTATTATTTTAAGTAAAGTCCTTATAGTTTTTGAGTTATTAGCCATAATAAAAACTGAACTTTGACAAAATTCACAGGGTACACCAGTGACCCCACAGAGCTGAAATTTGGTATGCGTGTAGCTTTAGTGACACAAATATAGGCAAAAGTCTGAAATCTAGAATAACTGCAATTTGTACCCCAAAAAAGAAAAAGCATTTACATGAACTCCCGTTACCTGTAATTTGAATGAAACTGTCGATCAAGCAGTCACATTCAGTCCGGGAGGAGTCTCTTAAACCCCATTTATACTGGCTTTGTATGCAGCGGCCAATTTATCTCCGGAGTCTGTTCATTGTATTCCAGACTGGCTAAGGCAGAGGTGTTCCTGAGGAGTAACAAAATCAGACGGTGGTGAAACGAGACATTCTTTGTTTAAAAATGCATAATGTCAAAACTCAGAACCGGTCAGAACCGGTCAGAACCGATTCGGACTGCGAAAATCAAGCAAAACTGGTTTAGTCAAATGACGTCAATCAGACTTTGGACAGAATCCTCTTTTGATTGGCAAACGTTTTTGTATTAATTTATTTTAATTTTATTTTATTGTAGTAAAATATCTACATAATCCAATTTAGGTACATTAAGTATTAAGTTATTAGCCATAGTAAAAACTAAACTTTGTCAAAATTCATAGGGTACACCAGTGAACCCACATTGCCGAAATCTCTATATATATAAATGAATCCCTATTTCCCTTGGTCACGCCATCACGCGTGAACGGCTGGACCGACTTCGCTAATTCTTTTTTTGTTGTATTTCTTATTGTCAGGAGAAGGTTCATAAGAAAAAAAAATTAAGAAAATTGCGCGCAAAATTAGAAAATTTAAGAATACTTAACCACCATATAAAATTATTTATAATCTAACCTTGATGACGTTTGATATAGAATTGACAGAATGCGTGCTGCAAATATCGTCAAAGCGGATGTAAAAAAATGAATATCGTTTGAAACAGATGCTTCGGTCGGAGTTATCCCGAGATATTGTCTCTATTTGATATTGATATATATATATATAAAAGTGAATTGCTGTTCGTTAGTCTCGCTAAAACTCGAGAACGAGTGAAGCGATTTGGCTAATTTTGGTATTGAATTATTTGTGGAAGTCATTCATTTTCTCATACATAATGATGGCCGTGGATAACAATTGACAATTCTACCGGGGTGACGTATATTGACAGCCCGCGTTATATGCATGTCAAGGCGGTACGAAGTTCGGCGGGTCCACTAGTTTGTTATACTTTTAGTTTTAGTGACACAAATATAGGGAAAAGTCTGAAATCCAGAATAACTGCAATTTATACCCAAAAAAAATTAACCAATTAACATTAACAGGTAACGGGAGTTCATGTAATATGGTTGTTAATTTTTGGGGTACAACTTGCAGTTATTTTGGATTTCAGAATTTTTCCTATATTTGTGTCACTGAAGCTACACGCATATCAAATTTCAGCACTGTGGGGTCACTGGTGTACCTATCCTGTGAATTTTGTCAAAGTTTAGTTTTTATCATGCCTAATAACTCAATAACTATAAAAAATTTGCGATAAATAAAAACGGAGTCTTAATACTTTTGTGAACATACATAAGATTTTCATAAATGTATTGACAAGGGAACATCATAATACACTTCTCATCAAAAAAATCAATCGAAACAGTACTGCAAGTACTATTCAGGTGGCATAAAAAAGAGGATTGAAATCCATAAAAAAATACTCTAATAAATAGCTGGCAGTTTATTCTACACAAAGGTGAAGCACAATTCCAAATTTGAATTTAAATTTTCGAGTTTTCATAGAATAAATAAATGTAGAGATTGTTTTTAATGTGTATTCCGTCGGAATTTCTGCATTTAATCACATTTTTTTTCATAAAATATCGTTTTTTTTAACTGAGCTCTGAGCTGAGCTGAGCGTGAGTGTAAACTAAGTTCTGTGGAATCCTACCAAAGAGATCTTTTCCTATATGGATACCTCGCTCACGAAAGCCGCCCAAGTCGTGGCGTTGCTGGATTCAGGGCATAGTCAGCGTGTTGTGGCTGCATCTTAGCCTCTCTGCTGTCAATAGAGTGTATCAGCGTTACCGGCAAACTGGTATGTTTACTCGCCGTCCAGAATCTGGTAGATATCGAGTCACGTCTGAGCAAGATGACCGGTATATTGTGTCAGTTTCTCTAAGATATCGTCACTTTAACTCTATTCAACTGCAGCAGCGGCTCCGTGAGGTTCGAGGATTGACTGTGAGCGATTCTACCATAAGAAGAAGATTGGCGGAGAGTGGCCTGAAACCTCATAAACCAGCTAATAGCCCAAAATTGACGGTAGACCACTGAAGAGCGCGCCTTAACTTTGCACGTGAGCATTTAAAGTGGTCACACCATCAATGGAGCAAAGTTCTCTTTTCTGACGAGAGTAAGATCATGATGTATGGTAACAACGGAAGAAAGAAGGTGTATCGAAGAGAAGGAGAGCGTTTTGCACAGTGCTGCGTTGAAGAAAGAGTCAGGTCAGTTACTGTGGCAGTTTATGAATGGTTTGGGGAGGCATAAGCGCCGAAGGAAAAACCGAACTTGCTTTTGTATCTGGACCTCGCTTACCGTCATTAAATGGGTCATGTTACATTAAAGAGTGTTTGGAGCCTTATGTGGTACCCTACGCACATTTTATTGGCGAAGCGTTCAGTTTTATGAAGGACAATGCCCGGACTCAGACCGCAGGCATTCTAAATGAATACCTGAGTGAAGTCGGTATTACGGTTATGGGCTGGCCAGCAAGAAGCCCGGATATGAATTCCATAGAACACCTATGGGATGAGTTGAAGAGACGAGTCAGAGCGAGACATCCTGCTCCGGAGACGCTTGGCCAGCTTAAAACAGCTATACAAGAAGAGTGGGATAATATCCCACAACACAAGGTTGTGTATCTCATCCATTCCATGAGGAACCGCATGGAGGCAGTCATTATAGCCCGGGGAGGAAATACAAGATACTGTACAAACTTTTTTATAGTTTTTTGGTTTTACGTCTTTATTTCTAACATTTTAGAAGTTCTTCTTTAAGTGTAAAAACATACCTGTTGAACAAAACACGATAGTTAAAGAAATTTAATTTTAATTTGGAATATTAATTTATGTTAAAGTATATCATATAATATCCGCAATTAAATGGCAGTATTATTTTTATGTTTTATATAAAAGAAAAACACAAAAACTTATTCAAAACCAAACTTCAGAGGTGTTTCGATTTTTTTGATAAGAAATGTATTTATTTCTTCAAACTTATTCCTCATTTAGTCACACCAAAATTGTGCCATCACTACCTACCTATGTATTAAATTTTACGATGATCGGATCAACATTACGAAAGTTATCCTCGGACAAACATACATACATACAACGCCGATTTGCCCAAGTTGATTTAGAGATTTCGCTTCGCTCGATCTATTAACCGCTTTTCAAATAAGCACTTACATTAATATGGTCCTACTAGCTGACCCGCCCGCGGCTTCTCACGCTTGAAATTTCCCGTTCCCGTGGGAACTTCGGGATGAAAACTATAAAGCACTCTTGTCAACGTGACGCGACAGGTCATGTAAGGCTCGGACTATATGGCATCCGGAGTTGTCAGGGACCGTTTTTTAATAGCCTTGACCAATCCGTTGCACAACGAAACATTCGAATTTTTCCTGCATCGACTACACACGATCCGAGGCCATCCGACTCCGATTTTACCTGGAAGCAACCTGGACATGATCCGGATTCACAGGAAAGGGGAGACCCATAATCCGAGCCTTAATGACTTCACGTCAATGAACGACGGTTAAATTATATGGATATTGTTTATACAAAAATACTAAAAACACGATTAAAAGTGGAGGGTGGGGGTAGGAGGGTGAACAATATTTTACGACCTATTCTCATACCTACCAAATATAAAAAAAATCAATAAACTCAGACGACCCGTTTCGGAGGAGTGCGACCACTGACACCGTGACACGAGATTTTAATATACTAATAAATAAGAAATAAATATTGCTGAACATTTCACACAGCGTTATCTAGCCCCAAACTAAGCAAAGCTTGTACTATGGGAACCAGATAACTGATAGAATACTTATATACTTTCTTTTTGTAAATACGTACTTATAAAATATAGAAAAACATCCAGACTCAGAACAAATATCTATAGATCGTGGAAACATTTGTTCCGCAGCGGGAACCGAACCCGCTACCTCCTGCGTCTCAGCCAGCTGTTCGCCCACTGCGCCAAGGAGGTCGTCATATTACAGAAGATGAAATGAAAAATATATATTAGGATTGTTGAAACTCAAACACTGAAGGTCACAATCATACACACCAGCCCTCCGTCGTCTACATTTGCCTACATAGATTCTGCCTATCCAAACGAGATCGTTATAGCGTTAGGGCTGCAAACAGTATGTGTGTCGCATTTTATCAAACTAAAAAAACTATGTTTCTCTGTATCATGGGTATAAAAAAATACCTGTCTCCCACAACACCCAGAGTCGGAACAAATATTTGCAGTTAATCCAAACATTTGTCGTACCAGGATTCGAGACCGCGCACATGCGTGTCAGTCAACACGCCACATTATCACAGATACGAGTATCACACCAAATCAGGTTGTAAAAAATACTCTTAAAATAAGTTTCCGTTTAAGGCTTTTGAGTCTGAACGGATCGTAATGAAATTTGGCGAGGGGATAGATTATAATATCCTTGAGAAGGACATAGGCTATCTTTTGTCTCAAAAAATAATCTTGAAGGGGGTGAAATAGGGGTTGAAAGTTTGTATGTGCAATCCATAATCCGTTAAGTTAGGGATCTGAAAACTCATAGTTAGGCTTTTGGTAAGAAATAAAGAAATACATGTTTCAACTTTTTTGCAAAATCTGGGGAAGGTTGAGGGGGCGAGCCAGAACAAATATTTGCAGTTAATCTAAACATTCGTCGGAGCAGGATTTGAGACCGCGCACCACCACTTTATCACAGATATCACACCAAATCAGCTTGTAAAAAAATACTTCTAAAATAAGATTCCGTTTAAGGCTTTTGAGTCTGAACGGATCGTAATGAAATTTGGCGAGGGGATAGATTATATCCTTGAGAAGGACATAGGCTATCTTTTGTCTCAAAAAATAATCTTGAAGGGGGTGAAATAGGGGTTGAAAGATTGTATGTGCAATCCATAATTCGTTAAGTTAGGGATCTGAAAATTCATAGGTAGGCTTTTGGTAAGAAATAAAGAAAGACTTGTTTCAACTTTTTTGCAAAATCTGGGGAGGGTTGAGGGGGCCAGCCGAAACAAATATTTGCAGTTCATCACACCACTTTATCACAGATATCACACCAAATCAGGTTGTAAAAAAATACTTCTAAAATAAGATTCCGTTTAAGGCTTTTGAGGTCAATACCTTAGGTTTTAATTTATTTTAGGAACCTGCAAGTTTATTTTTGGATTCTAGTCTAAATGTCGAGTGGTCTGACCGAACAAGGCTCTTATCTGGGTCCATTTATGAGTTACATAATATCTTTCAATATAAACTAAAATTAATGACGGAGTATCTTTTTGAGACTATTCATACTAATAATATAAATGCGAAAGAAACTCTTGTTTGTTTGTTTGTTTGTTACCTTTTCACCACTAAACGGCGGGACGGATCGTAATGAAATTTGGCAAGAAGATAGATTATATCCTGGGGAAGGACATAGGCTATCTTTTGTCTAAAAATAACCTTGAGGCAAGTGAAATAGGGGTTGAAAGTTTGTATGAGCAATCCATAATTCGGGATCTGAAAATTCATAAGCTTTTGGTAAGAAGTAAAGAAATACGTATTTCAACTTTTTTGTAAAATCATCCCTAAAGGGGTGGGAAGAGGGAGGGTTGGATAAATGGGTTAAAAATATGAGGTATTCTTTAGATGCACTCCCTAATTTCCTATGTACAGTTGGTATAATGAAAGATTGTGACCGGGATTGGGACATCGGCCACTTTTTAAGGAGGGTAATGTTTTTATTGACAAACCGCGCGTGCAAAGCCAGGGGAGAGTCAGCTAGTAAATAACAAATAAATTTATTTTTTTAAACTTTATGTTAATCATTTTTATAAATACGGAATTTATCACGTACCGTTTTATCGGTGTTTGAACCGTCAATGTTTCGGTTCAATCCGTGAACCTTCATTGGGAAGAATGCTATCTGCTCCGCTGTGCCTTTAATTTCATAGCAATGCGGTCTGGCGGCAGAAATAGGTATGGTGGTAGTTTCCCCGGCCTCTCTACTTCTCCTGCTTCACTGAATGGATCTCTGTGGATGGTAAGTGACGCCTTAGATGACCTGTAACTGTTTGCGTGATGACTTGGACGCTTGTCTCAAAGATTGGCAAGATTTGGTACAGGATCAAGATAAGAAGAGGGATGAGGGGGATGCCTTTGTCCACCAGTATTTACGAGTGTTAAAATCATGCGATATTATGGTTGTTCAAATGTTTATTGATAGACGACCTCCTTGGCGCAGTGGGCGAATAGCTGAAACGCAGGAGGTAGCGGGTCCGATTCCCGCCGCGGAACAAATGTTTGAATGATCTAAAGTTTCGGGTCTGGATGTTTTTCTATCTATAACGTAACCCAAGGTGTAAAAAAGCGCCCTAAACGTCTTTCGTCGCATGCGCTGCGGAAACTATTGATGATAGAACAAAAGTATGTTCTACAATATTATATAACATATCAATATCTACAAAAATAATATTATAACGAGGAAAGATTTGTTTGTTTGTTTGCATTAAATAGGCTCCGAAACTACTGGACCGATTTAAAAAATTATTTCACCGTTGGGAACACGCGTGCGAAGCTGCGGATTGGTCAGCTAGTGTATTATAAGTATGTATTTACAAAAAAAATATTATTGTACCAGTTATCTGGTTCCCATAGTACAAGCTCTGCCTAGTTTGAAGCTAGATAGCGCTGTGTGACATATCCAGCAATATTCATTTATATGTAAACAAAATCAATTCAACGAACTGGATTAAGCATAATTGGTACCACAATCTTTTTGTACGCTGAGGGCTCAACTAAACTTTAAGGTTGTTATGGATGCTAAGCGACTTACTTCAACATTTCTTGTTAGTACAAGTAAGGAGTGGAACTTAAATTCCGGCGTATGTTTTTCCGAACCAGTGTAATCTCGCAGTCTTCAAGTACAGAGTGAAAAGGTTCTTTCTAGGCAAGCGTAGATTATATTATTATCTTAGATTACACCATCACTTACCACCAGTTGAGGTAGTGATCAAACACTAGGCTATGGTCTAAAAAAACACGCTTCAAAAGTTATCCTTGGACAAACATACACACATTGAGAAAAGAGCCAAGAAGCTCATAGGCAACGATGAGCTAGTTGATGCAAGGCTCCTCAGCCTGGAGCATCGACGAAAGGTTGCTAGGCCTCTCGGTTTTTTATCGAGTACATTTCGGGGAGTGTGCGGCGGAACTTTTCAACCTGATCCCACTATCTCCATTCTATCAACGGACAACCAGACGCTCTGCAGTGCGCCACCGCTATATGGTAGAAATGCCTCCCATTCGCTCAAAGCGGTTCCCTTCGACCTTTATTATGCGCGCCGCCAAAGAGTGGAACGCCTTGCCAGAGTCTGTGTTTCCTGATAGCTACAACCTGGGTATCTTTAGGTCGTGAGTGAATAGGTTTCTTCTAGGCAAGCGTGTACCATCGTAGACTGCATCATCGCGCGCCATCAAGCGAGATCGTGGTCAAACGCAAGCCTATGCGTATAAAAAAAACATACAAACGCGGATTCGCGCGAGTAGAGTTGGAGATCTCGTTTCACTCGATCAATTATTTTTATTATACGTACACACGGCTACACATCAAGTTATACATTTCCAGTATAAGCTGACCTCGCATTGTGTCGGCTTTTCATAGAATGAGAGGTCAGCTTATACTGGAAAATATAGCTTGATGTGTAGCCGTGTGTACATTGAACCACGGAAAACTAAATTAACAAAACTCGACTGACATTTTCACGGACTGACGGTTTTTTTTGTAACATACAGAGTGTTCTGATACTCGTACATTAAGAAAAGGAGTCATTGATCTCACTTCAGAAAACAATGTTTGTGATACAACTTTTCGAAATATGATTGTTTACATCCATTGTTACTTATTAATTTAAAAAAAAATTCTATACTCCAATATAAACTGAATTGATAAACGCAAGCGGGCACTATTATAGGTGGGATGATTACTAAAGTTTCAATATTACGTAATAATGTTGATTATTATTATAACTAGTGTTTCGCCCCGAACTGAGATCACGCGAGTCTCACAAAACACAGAAAAAAATATTTTTAGGGCGACTCGCGCAACGATATGATTCAAGGAGTTGTCAAATCATAATAATACGTAAAACTTAAACATGTTTAGTCGCTAAATACGTTTAGGGATCGTTGTGCAAGCCGGCCTTAAACTTTGACTAATAGAATAGTGCAACGAAATGCGCTACCAACTAACTCGACTTACAGTTTCATTAAAATTACAGGTAACGGGAGATCATGTTAATTGGTAAACCTTTTTTGGGGTAGGATTTGAAATCATTCTGAATTTCGACTTTTCCCTATATTTGTGTCACTAAAGCTACACCCATACCAAATTTCAGTACTATGGGGTCACTGGTGTACCCTGTGAATTTTGTCAAAGTTCAGTTTTTATTATGGCTATTATCTTGAAAACTACAACGTATAAACTAAAAATAAAAACAGGGTCGAAATGTACTCACAAAGGCCTTTTTTTATTAGACCGGATAGTCCCATTTTGTTTTTTTTACCTCTCTTGAACCCCAATATCTCAAAACCCCCCTAAATTTTTAACTCACTAAATTTCACGATGATCGGATAAACGCTTCGAAAGTTATCCTCGGACAAACAAACATACATACATACAACGCCGATTTGTCCAAGTCAAGTTAGATCTCGCGTCGATCGACCCATGTCCCCCTAATTATTATAAAAATAATAAAACATGTATTTTTATTATATGAAAAGTTGTTGGTAGGGTCAACTCATCCAATTCGAGGTCTATACTAATATTACAAAGAGGAAAGATTTGTATTTTTGTGTGTATGTTTGTAATGAATAAACTCAAAAACTACCAGTCCGATATCAAACATTCTTTCACCATTAGAAAGCTACATTCTCCCTGAGTAGCATAGACTACTTTTCACCCCCAACTGCGCAAAGGAGGGTAATGTTATTATTGAAAAACTACGCGTGCGAAGCTGCGGATTGGTCAGCTAGTATTATTATAACGAGGAAAGATTTGTATTTTAGTGTGTATGTTTGTAATTAATAAACTCAAAAACTACCAGTCCGATATCAAACATTCATTCACCATTAGAAAGCTACATTCTCCCTGAGTAGGATAGACTACTTTCTACCCAACTGCGCAAAGGAGGGTAATGTTATTATTGAAAAACTACGCGTGCGAACCTGCGGATTGGTCAGCTAGTATTATTATAAAGAGGAAAGATTTGTATTTTAGTGTGTATGTTTGTAATGAATAAACTCAAAAACTACCAGTCCGATATCAAACATTTTTTCACCATTAGAAAGCTACATTCTCCCTGAGTAGCATAGACTACTTTCTACCCAACTGCGCAAAGGAGGGTAATGTTATTATTGAAAAACTACGCGTGCGAAGCTGCGGATTGGTCAGCTAGTATTATTATAAAGAGGAAAGATTTGTATTTTAGTGTGTATGTTTGTAATGAATAAACTCAAAAACTACCAGTCCGATATCAAACATTCATTCAACATTAGAAAGCTACATTCTCCCTGAGTAGGATAGACTACTTTCTACCCAACTGCGCAAAGGAGGGTAATGTTATTATTGAAAAACTACGCGTGCGAAGCTGCGGATTGGTCAGCTAGTATTATTATAAAGAGGAAAGATTTGTATTTTAGTGTGTATGTTTGTAATTAATAAACTCAAAAAGTACTGTGTTAATTTCAAATATTATTTCTTCATTAGAAAGCTACATTCACTTTGAATGACATATGCTATATTTATTGCTAGAAAAGATCAGGGATCTTAACTAAAACTTAAGTAACGTAACCCTAGGTGTAAAAAAGTGCCCTAAAACGTCTTTCGTCGAATGCGCTGCGGAAACGATTGATGATAGAACAAAAGTATGTTCTACAATATTAAAGAACATATCAATATCTACAAAAAACTTCGTCATATTAGAAAGAGGAAAGATTTGATTGTTTGTTTGTTTGTATTGAATAGGCTCCTAAACTACTGAACCGATTTAAAAAATTCTTTCACTGTTGGGAAGCTATACTATCCCCGGGTGGCATAGGCTACTTTTAACTCAACTGCGCAGAAGGAGGGTAATGTTTTTATTGAAAAACTATGCGTGCAAAGCTGCGGATTGGTCAGCTAGTACTATATAAGCCTGTTGTTTCCCACTGCAGGGCAAAGGCTCTTTCCTCTTTCCACTCATCTCTGTTACTTGCGAGTAAGGCATAATTTTAATATATAATATATTTCACAGCAACCTGTATTAAAGGTTTGTAGTTTGCTGTAAAAAAATAAAAGGTAATACGATACATACAGTATGTTATTTATATTTCA
Organism: Philereme vetulata; assembly: GCA_918857605.2. Lineage (NCBI taxonomy): Eukaryota > Metazoa > Arthropoda > Insecta > Lepidoptera > Geometridae > Philereme > Philereme vetulata. The sequence continues at coordinate 8,283,997 of OU975453.1, forward strand.
GTGACCTTGGCCGTAGTCCGAACGGCAATCACATGAACCCTTCCTACAGTGTACTACAGAGCAGGAATGTTGCGGATTCAAATTTTTGAAGTAAAAATTCTTTACACACGCTTGACTTGGGGAGTAAGCTGGTGAATGCGTTACCAAAAGTGCGAACGGAAATTGACAGGGAGATATAAGTGAGTGAAGATAGAAAGAGAGATAGTTACGTTTCGTATATTACTGTAGGGATAAGAGAGAGATGTGTGAGCACACATTTTCTTTATTTTTTTCTCTCATAGCCTCTCATAGCTCTCTCATAGATTTGTCGCACATCTCCTATCCCAATTTAGCCAAAATTATACAAACTGCAAAAACAAATCACTCCTTCTTGCTGTTTAATAAAGTTCATTTTGCTATAGATAAAAAAAAAAGCTTCGATTTACAAAAAAGTTCAGCTATTCCACAACAGGTGGCAGGCAGCAGCAGAAAATAACTTATGTACTTACTGTATGCGCCTCGAAATAAGGTTGATATTTCCTTAAAACATTATTACATTGCTACTCAGCCAGTGCGGTGACACAAAATATTGTCATTATCGATAGATTGGACCCGATTTTGGGTTTGATTAAAATGTTATAGGATACAAATGGGTGTGGTTATATATAATCTAAGGATAATCTGGTTCAATATTTGACTAAAATTTACTAAGATCATTATTATTTACCTACAGAAATGGAACTATTTAATGCGAAGATTATGATGAAAATAATAAAACATATTATACATATATATACACTTACATATATATGGAGCTAAAGAAGTTTTACTTCAGTCATGTGGTCTAAAGGCACACGCGTTTTTTTTGACATCCACGGATGCGGATGCGGATGCGGAGGCTAATGTGGATGCGGAAGTGGAGACGGAGGCTGATGCGGATGCGGATGCGGAAGCGGATACGGAGGCTGATGCCGATGCCGATGCGGAAGCGAATGCGGAGGCTGATGCGGCTGTGGAAGCGGATGCGAAGGCGGAAGTGGATGCGGAGGCTGATGCAGATGTGTAATGAATAAATGCTGAAGCGGATGCGAATTTTAAAGGATGTATCAGGTAATGCAATTGTGAATCTAAGTATTAATGACCAAAATAAAACTTTAATAAAATAATTCAATAAACGACACACGTCAGCACAGATTATAACATTAAATGAAGGAAATTTCCAGCATTATTAGAAGAAAAAGGAAAAATAACAAGGCGGGCTAGTTAGAGGCTCAGTCCAAGGCTCTCAAGTTTGTCTACGCTACGCGAATTGATGTAGTAGCCTCCACTAACAGTTTAGGATGAGGATTCGATGACCCCTTGAGGACCCGTTCTCAGTCTGTCGTCGTTTATGGCAGTGCAACAAACGAACCCAGAAAACAACATCCACGGGGACCCTGGAAAGCTGCTGCCACCAACCCAAAGTCCAGGTCAAAGGGTCAGGTTAGAAGGGGGGTAATGCATATTGTGCATTACCCCCCATCTAACCTGACCCCAGCCATCCTAACTCCTTGAACGGAGTTAGACTTAACGGAGTAGGACTTTGGGTTGGTGGCAGCAGCTTTCCAGGGTCGCTGTTCTAACTATAGTCTTTCCATTTCTTTATTTTCTCGATGACAGTTCCTGTGAAAACTTGAACGAGCGTCTTTTTTACATAATGTATGCAATATTTCATATAAATATGACGCTTACGCACGTACAAGGTTATACTCGTACCAGAGTCGGAGAAACTGATAGGGATGAAACTATCTATAAACGTAACACGATAACAGACCCGATATTTTTTTACAAAATGTAAGAAACTAAACTACTGCCGGATACTTTTGTACAAATTTTGTTAACTAATATTATATTTCATTATAAGATGTTACACGTATTAATTCTTGATTGATAATGCCAACTTCTTTATAACTTTCGAAGCTGTTGTAAAATAAGTAGGTATAGGTAGGTACTCGACAATGAAACGAAATGATTATAACGACAGGTAATGTTTATTTATTTATTTTAATCAAAACCTGATGAATCGTCACTGTCACTCGATGAGCTCTCCCCATGAGGTCACAACACTACAACTATCAAATTAGAACTGTCATCGAGAAAATAAAGAAATGGAAAGACTATAAGTGACGTAACCGACTTTTGTAATGTTACTTTTATCTACTTTTGAAGACGAACCGATCTGTCTAATCGGCGTATCTGTATCTTCTACCTACATATGTCTAGATGTATGTTTGACGTATCTACATATCTTAAAATTATAAATAATTCGAAGTGTCTTTAGTACACTTACGACTTTTTGTAATATTTTCTAAAATGTCGGATACGTCACTTAGAACAGCGACGAATACACCCCAATGCGGGACGTCAGTGCAGATCTTTTATTCCCCCCACCCTAGAATAAGAATTAGATTAGCTACGCGAATTCGTGCTCCGTTTGTGCTACGCTTGTACTTGGCTCGCCTAGCGTAGACGCAGCTTTACCTTAGGTTCTTTATTAGTTAAGGTAAGTAGCCAGTAAGAATGGAACGTTTCACGAGTACCATGTGAAAAATCATTTGATTTTTAAAATCATATGTCACACCTGCTACTTTCCTTCGCATAACCTTCGCTAAAAATCATTCTTAATAAATCACTTTCGGTTTTCATCGTATATCGGTTGTTGTCATTCGGGTCTGCTACAGATCACAGTCGTTCGCATTTCTTCGGAATTCATCGGATGTTTACGTTGCCCGTGATTTCTCATATGTGAAATAGCTAATGTGACATTACGGCATCATTATGAAAAATCATTGTCTGTGATTTTTCACATGTGAAATAGCAGTTATAAAAAACAATCATTCAATAATCATGCGATGCGATGGAGCGCAGCATTTTGGGTGTCAAGAGAATAGACAGGATTCGGAACCTCGCTGCGCTCAAAGACTGGCATCGCCGACGTCGCGTCGGTATCAAGGCTACCAAGTTGAAGTGGGATTGGGTGGGTCACGTCTCCCGCATGCAAGCAAATAGGTGCGCTAAGGTCGTAACTGGATGGATCCCTGTGGATGGAAAGCGACACCGTGGAAGTATTGGCGCGATGATTTTGACGCTTTTTATAGGGACTGGTGGGGTTTGGATCGAGATAAGTGTGTAACCTGTGAACCTGTATGGAGGTAAGTGTAAAGATATTATTCCCAGCTAGCTGGGTCCTGGGGTTTGCCTCAGAAAATCAGCCTTCTCAAAATATGGACGACACACATTTTATAATAAAAGGAGAAACATGTGAAAATCCTAGAATGATATGCTAAATAAAAAACTAAATTGGCGTTAAAAAACAGACTATATTTTGAACAAAGCATTTACCGCAGCATTTACAGCATTCCATTTATTTTACAGCATTTCTAGTACCACAAGTCAAAGGTGGTTTACAGAATTAATGAATTTATACAATGGTGTTTAACTTAGAAGCCAAGAACAAACCGACTAGGCGTTGCCCTACAAGGCGAACTACTTAAACATGAATTTATGTGAAAAGCCTCCGGGAAGAAAGAGTTTATTTTACAAAGTCTCCCTAAGACTAGCCCTATACCATAAACTCATTTTTTTACATTATAGGCTTGCGTTTGACCACGATCTCGCCTGATGGTAAGCGATGATGCAGTCTACGATGGTACAAGCTTGCTTAGAAAAACCTATTCACTCGCGACTTAAAGATACCCAGGTTGTGGCTATCTGGAAACACAAAATCTGGCAAGTCGTTCCACTCTTTGGCGGTGCGCATAATAAAGGTCGAAGAGAACCGCTTTGTGCGAATGGGAGGTACTTCTACCATATAGCGGTGGCGCACCGCAGAGCGTTTGGTTGTCCGTTGATAGAAAAGAGATGGTGGGATCAGGTTGAAAAGTTCCGCCGCACACTCCTTGAAATGTACTCGATAAAAAACCGAGAGGCTAGCAACCTTTCGTCGATGCTCCAGGCTGAGGAGGCTTGCATCAACTAGCTCATCGTTGCCTATGAGCTTCTTGGCTCTTCTCTCATTGATTCCAGAGCTTCAAGTTGGTACTTCGCTGATCCGTCCCAGAGGTGAGAACAGTACTCCAAACACGAACGGACTTGTGCTTGGTACAAGTTGAGCAACTGTCCCGGTGTGAAGTAATGCCTCACCTTTGTGAGTGTACCAAGCTTTTTAGCAGCCGACTGGGCTTTAGACTCAATGTAGGAGCCGAAATTGAGAGTCGGAGTTAATGTGATACCAAGAAGCTCGAGGTGGTCAGATAAGGGCACGGATACATTTCGGAAAGTAGTAGTCAGATTAAATTGACTTCGTTTTGCGGAGAACATTTGAAACTAAATACAAATATACAATATATAAAATGCAATATTAAAACCACAATGTTGGCAAATATACGATCAACTCTAAATGAGGTTACTCGCTTCCCGGAGTTACATACAAAAACCTTGAAACGTAGGCTAAGTTTAAAATATACCTAGCAAAACTTAAATTGGTGAAGTTACTTTACACATGAAAATTGTTGCTCGCCTGGCAATGAGGACACCTCCACTTTGCTCAAGCGACCACTGTTAAAAGATCAAAGGAAGTAGTACCTAACGCACACCTCGCACTAATACAAATATTAAAACATCTCGATAAACAAAATCTAAGTGGCAAACACAAAAGTTGCAGCTTTAAATAACCTATTAGTTCCATTCTCTATTTGTAATTACGTAGCATATAATCACATAAGTTCTCGTATATCCGACAGGCGAAAACCAACTCGCCACGAGCCTTTAATCAAGGGGTGGACTTCACTATAAAGTTTTAAAAAATGCATGTTTTCACCTTAAGATGGCGGTGTTTCTGGAGCATCTGATCCTAGTTCGACCCCATCCGCATGAGGTTGCCCAACCATCTTGTCAAAATATCCAAAGATGGGTGTTTGCTCCTACCGTCCGCATTGCGCACACGCACCTCACCAAACAACGCGTCGAACTCCCCATCCGAGCGACCGAGCAACCACTGAAAAAAAAATATTTCGATTAATAATAAAGGAAGAAAGGTTCCGAAGGCCAATGACCCCACGATGGGCCTGCCACCATGTTGGGTTGCTTACCTGCTCGGCTTCTCTTTCTCGAACACACCGTTGTTGCAATGATGCGAAAGTAGCTGGCTACGCCTTGTTGAATTTCAAACTCCTTCGGGGCCGTTACCTGGAAGAACAACCAAAATGAGATGACGAAATCAAACACGTGCCACAATGGCTCATGTGCATCATACCCAACAAGCATTAAAAAACCTACACTTACTGATGGAACTGCTTAAATCCCGCTAGGATCATGGCTTTGTGCTCAAGTAAGCCACGATCAAATAAACTTGTGGTATTGCAAAAACTGGTTCAAAATTACATGTTCCTCCTCTGCCATTCTGGCTGTGAAAGAAAGACGCTTTTACCATCTTGGGGCTTAGGGAAGGTGTCCCTTTGTCATTCGAAATGTTTATCAATAAATTTGGCTTAAAATATTGTTTACACCGTTTTGAAATTCCCCGAGTAAGCAGGCAAGCTCAAAATAGACCATGGCACCCACCAGCTCCATGCAAACCACGGACCTCTGGGGCCTCTCTGTTAGCGACGTGAAAACATTGATTGACATAATTGCTCCCGAACTAGCTTCAATATTCAACGAGTGTATTGACTGTGGTGTATTCCCTGATTTAATGAAACACATTAAAATAACTCCCCTTTTCAAATCAGGCACTAGTTCTGATCCTGGTAGTTATACGTAGGTCACACTAAAAGTTTTGCGTAATTTAGAAAAACAACATGTTATAACCAAAATATTATGTTTATGGCTTTTCAAAATACTCTCATTTACATTTTAAACATTTTTTCATGCGATCGAACCATTTTTAAAACAGGAGGACCACAGATCAGAAGGCATGTATTTTACGTGCTGATTGAACGCTATCACTGCCTCTTCGGAGTTGGTAAAAGTGAAACCTCTCATTAAATCTTTGATTTTGGGGAAAATACAGAAATCACATGGTGCTAGGTCGGGGCTATGTGCAGGATATGTGACGAGTTGTACTTTTTCGGAAGCTAAAAATGACTTTGTTTTGTTAGCCGTGTGTGAAGAAGCGTTGTCATGATGTAGGAGAACGTGGCTTTTTGGTCGTCTTGAGGTGTAGTATAGGTAGATATAAGTATACACATAAGATAGCACATAAGCGACCGATCTATTGTTTAAAGAGAGAGTAATAAAAGGTCTTCCACTGAGTTAAGACGTTTCAATAACATCCCTTCAGTCTTTCGCGAACTTTTTCGAACACCCTGGGTAAACAAATGGTAGAGTACCACTCGGCATTAACACTCTTTTGATCTTCAAGTGGAATTGTGCAGATGGGACCAGCTTGTGCCGCTGAGAAAAAAATCGCGATCATTTATTTATCAACGTTTCTCGCCTGGCTCACTTTTGTTGGCCTGTTCTCATTTTCAAACACCCATTCGCAAGATTGTTGTTTTTTTCCGGTTGAAAACAATAAATCCACGTTTCGTCTCCTGTGACAATGTCATAAACAGCATTAGAATGTCCGTGGTCATACTTTAGTAGCAACTGTGAGCACCATTCCACGCGAGCCCGCTTCTGCTCCGCTGTCAGTTCATGAGAGATCTAACGATAACAAAGTTTCCGAACTTTCAATTCTTCGTGTAATATTTTCTGAATTTGGCTCATACCAATCCTCATTAGTCTTCAAATTGTCTCATAGGTAATCCGCGGGATTTCTTCAATTAGCCGCTTAACAGTAGCCACATTATTTTCGTTGACGGCAGTTTAAGGCCGCCCTTCACGAAATTCGTCATGTAAAGAAACCCGACCTCTCTCAAATTCAGCAACCCATTGCCTTACGATGCTCAAACAAGGTGTTTCTCTCCCAAAAGCATTTTGAAGACGAGCGGCACAGTCTTGCGGAGAGAGAGAACTTTTAAAATCATAAAAAATCATCGCTCTAAAATCTTTTCAACTTTTCAACCATTTTCGTTGCGAACGTAGAACTTTGATGTGTGATAAAAAACAATTGACAAAAGATATCCAGCCAATTTTTTTTTTTACTAAGAAGGTTGCAACGTTTCAAACAATATAATATTCTTTTGAAACTATCATGGTTATGAACACTATTTATACTAAAAACGGGATATTTACCATGATTTGTGAGTATTTGAGTATCCCGATATTTCGGCGCAGTTGCATGCGCCATAATCACGGGTAAACTGAAATATCGGGATACTCAAATACTCACAAATCATGGTAAATATCCCGTTTTTAGTATAAATAATATAATATTCGAAATTCAAATAGTTCCGATTAGCAAGAAGTGCAAATCTTTTAGTGTGCCTCATGTAGACCAATCTCAGTACTTCCGACATTTAGTAAAATATTTAAAAAACGTATTTTAAATTAACTGCTTAGACATTTCAATTCACATAATTTACTGATTAATAAACAATTTGGATTTATAAATAACCAGGGATTATAATATATAAATATTAAATAACCAGGGGTCGCTCAACCACTGATGCTCGTATTGCAGCATCAGTGGTGGAGCGACCCCTGGTTAATATCGCACGTATTTGATGCCTGGGAGAAGTCTCATGGCGCAATATGTGTTTTTGTGATTTTTCCAAGGCATTTGATTGCGTAGACCATGACACATTGATCAGGAAACTACACCATTATGGCATTAGGAGCGTTGCTCTAGACTTTCTCACTTCTTATTTAAGTAGCAGAGTGCAAAGAGTTTACGTGAATGGAAAGCATTCTCCGGGGTCTCTGGTTAAAATGGGCGTACCACAGGGATCAATGCTGGGATCATTTTTGTTTTTAGTACCTATATATTAATGATCTTCCCCACCTTGTAAGCGACGATCATGAGGTTGTATTGTTTGACGATGACACGTCACTTTTATTTAAATTAAAGCGACGACAAACCGATTTTGGCGATGTAAACCATGCAATCTAAGGTCGTAAAATGGTTCAATGTAAACAATATATTTCTAAGTGAAAAGAAAACAAAGTATATTAGATTAATACTACCTAATGTTACACAAGTTAAAGCAGATATAAAAATCAAAGACGAGGAGTTGGCTAGATAATAAGCATCAATGAGGCCCTCACATTGATAAGTTATCGAAGAGACTTAGTTCTGCGGCATATGCAGTCAAAAAGATCCGTATTTTTGCAGATGTAAACACAGCTAGACTAGTTTACTTCAGGTACTTTCACAGCATTATGTCATACGGTATACTGCTGTGGGGCAGTGCTGCAGATTTAAACACCGTTTTTGTGCTGCAGAAACTGTTCGTGAAATTTAACCAGATATCTGAAAAAATGCATATATACTTGTTTATGTAAATACATACTTATAATATAAGTAACAAACAACTAGACCCGGAACAAATATCTGTAGATCATGCAAACATTTATTCCGTGGCCGGAATCGAACCCGCTACCTCCTGCGTCTCAGCCGGCTATTAGCCTACTGCACCACGAAGGTCGTCATAACGTAATAAGTTTATAGAAATAAATATTATGACATTCCCTTGTCAATAAATCTATGAAAATCTAATGTATGTTCACAAAAATATTATTTTGTGTAAGAAAAATAGCGATAATCATAATTTCAATACCAGAAATAAAGATAAACTCGCAGTGGCCACTTGTAGACTCCATAATGTTAATAAATCGTGTACGCTTTTATAGCAAACTCCCAAGTGATGTACAAAAATTGACAATTAACAAATTTAAAAACGCAATTAAACAAAATCTTTATAAAAAAGCCTACTATAAAATATCGGATTATTTAGATGATAGAGAAGCTTGGGATTGAAATTGCTCCAACTCGTTCAAAATGTTACAATTAAACGTTATTTATTTTCTGTGTTGTTATGTATTCTAAAAGGATCAATAAAAAAACGACCACCCTTGTTTTCTTGCCATTCTTTTCTGGCTTGGTCGCGAAGGAACAGGCAGTAAAATTGACGTTGCAAAGTGATTCTTGTGATTTTAATGAATAAAAGATTTTGACTTTTTTTACCACAACAAACGGAAACGACAAGCATAAAACATTGTTAATTATTGATATTCGATTTCTAACAACCATCGATGACTGTCAGTCCGCAATCCCCGCTAGTCTCAACAACGCTCAAGCAACTGCGTACGAAATACCTCCTGCTAACAAAAAGGAAAGCTGAAAAATGCGTTCGTAAATGTGGCGATATATCCTAGCGACATCTCTCGGCAATATCGCCAACCAAAATGCCATCTAGTTGAACGAAAGGTGGCGCTAAAATTTAGAGTCACAGTCCCTAGTAAAGAAAAAAAATAACCCGTTACAAGTGGAGAGATGAGGGGGAGGCTTTTGCCCAGCAGTGGGACACCATAGGCTAGTTATAACAAATGATCATATGAAAATGATTTAAAGTACCAATCATTTCCATGACTGGTAACCAGCAACTGTCACTTGCGCGAGCATTTTGGCGAGATACGAGTGACGAGTGTGATGGTGAAGTATTAGGTAGGGTTATTACAATCACCTTCCAGTCTATACTCACCGTCATCGAATCAAACAACTTTTAGACTGGATTCTTATAAAGAAGTAACAGCCATGTATATATTTAATTTACTACAGACTACATCTTTTTATACACTACGTAAAACTTGATAAAAAAGTGGTGGTTTTATTGATATAAAGTTTCCGTGATTCAATGATTCAACAATGATGTTTTGAAACTTCCTTTTTTTCCGAGATTGTTTCATCATTATACAGTGTTTTTTTTTACTGTAACAGTACGGCAGCACCCATAACCAGAGGAGTTACACGTGCAGTTTCTTTTAAAACATCAGCTCGTTTTCGAAGTAAAACATTTTGGCATAAAATTTTTTTTCGTCATGTGTGAGTAGCGCCTTAAAATCAATCAAGTTGGTAAACTTTTTTTTGATGCCGATCGATGCAATCCTTTATAAGGATCATTTTATTGTATCGGATGAAAAAATCTGAACAGCGGAAGTTAGTCCAATTTGATAAAATGTATTCTCATACAACAGGACAAACTAAATTCCTTTTACAAATAGTTTATTAGATTCTAATTGCACATTAAAAAAGTATTAATACTGTAGCGATTAAGAAGTTTAGGAACACCATGCTCTCATGAACAATTCAAAAACATTTTGTATTTCAGAACAATTTTGAATTTCGAACATGGTTCTTGCACCTGTCGGACTTTTATATCAGTCATTGCATCATCTTATTTGTCCTATCATGGCATTGTCAAATACGCAAAAAGTAGACCTAATTGAAGCATAGTCCTAGATGCAGAGGACTATGCTTCAAGACTATGAGACCGATGCGGATTTACTGAAGCCTATTTATTGTCCGTTACATTGCGTGAACTTCTCTACTATGAAGGCTGGTGACGACTGTCGCGGCGGCGAGCTAATTGACAATGATGTTGGGCCAAAACGCAGACTTGTATAAAACTCAGCTACAGTATATACTACAGTAGCTCTGCCCCCACACCTACATTCAACTGCATCGCGACCTAGAAGTGCCAAAATAAGGAGTAGCTAAAGAACTGAAATCTAACGCTAAACTGATGGAGCATCACCCAAATGAGCTTGCTTTAGTAGATTAAAGAGGACAGCCCCTAAAGACATCACAAAAATCAGTCTAGGTATATAATCTAATCATTAATCATTAAATTGTTTAATTAATTTTATTGTTTATGTTAAAGTGTTTTTGATTGTCTGTATTTAATTATCCACTGTATGTAGTTTCTGTGTGTTTGTTACTTGTGTCGAAATAAATGTATATATCTATCTATCTAAATTCTCAGTCTCAGTCTTAACAAAGATAGATAGCTATAATTTGTACAACAATTATGTACCTACTGATTACTCGGTAAGTTACTAACTACTTAATTAAAATAACAGCTATAAAATCTTATTTCAAATTATTATTTTTAGTATATGCAATTAAAAAGTCTTATATTGTACGCTAAGAAAAGCAGTTTTTCCACGCGGCGCGGCGGGCGAGCACGAGTCCAAGTTTCGGCGCGGCCGAAAGTTTCGGCCATTTTTTGGCCGAAACTGAAACTAAGGCCGTAACTAGATTTCTTGGCCGAAACTGGCCGAAACCGAAACCGAACTTTCGGTCGGTCACTAGTATTTTTCGATTTCTTGTATAGATTAGACGTTGTTCGTGCAAAATTATCACGGCTTGTGAATTCAAAGACCTCAAAATCGGACCAATTAGATCTCCTTTACTGAGAAACGTGAAGCTTGAAATTCACGAAGCTTATGCTATGCTAGAAGACAAGGTGTTTCTCAACAAGATCGAATTACACTAATACTATAAATGCGAAAGTTTGGATGTTTGTATAACGAAAACTTCTTTAGCCGCGTTGGGCATTTTTTTTTCCATTGGAAAAACCATTGAACTCGCGACACTGTTACCGTTACCGACACCTCTGTATATAAGTAGTGAAAACTTCTTTAAGCGCGTTGGACATTTTTTGAGATGGGAAAAAACCATTGAAATCGCAACACTGTTACCGTTACCGACACCTCTGTATTAGTATCTTGTAATTGTTCAAGTTTTCACTTCTGTCGACACTCCCGGAGTGCCACTTTTTTATTTATTTGTTTGTTGCTCAATCACGTCGTAACGGCTGAACCGATTTCGATGCAATTTAGTATGTATATCTATAACCTAGATTAACACATAGGCTCTTTTTATCCCATAAATCAGGCCCTATGGGATAAAAATGGGGTGCCAAGTGAAGTTGCAACAGCGAGGTTCGCTTCTAGGTTACCTACACATTTAGTAGTGTACTCGTACGAAGACGCGGGCAACAGCTATTCAGAAATAAGAATATCCGTAGACAAAGTCTACTAAATTCACTGAAATAGCCCAGAGGACAAGCAAACTGAAGTGGCAGTGAGCAGTGCCGGATTAAGCAAGCGCGGGGCCAGTAGCAAATTGTATCGAGGGGCCTTTGATCTGCTATGGGTTTTAAGTATAAAGTAGCGGAGGTGGGCGGGTTTGGGGCCCCATTATGCGCGGGGCCTGTAGTCAATTCTATCGAGAGGCCATTGATCTGCTATGGGTTTTTGAAGTAAAACTTCTTTACGCAAGCTTGACTTGGAGAGTAAGCTGGTGAATGCGTTACGAAAAGTGCAAACGGAAGTTGAGAGGGAGATATAAACAAGTATATTTACGTTTTGTTTCTGTCCAGAATGAACATAAACTGATCGACCTACAGACGTGTGGACAATTTTGTAATTAAACCATTTTATTAATTAATATTTTGGAAAAGAAGTTTCATTTCAGTCGTGTGGTCTAAAGCACACTCGTTTTTTTTAAAGTATAAAGTAATGGAGGTGGTGTTTGGATACACGGGACCCCTTTTGCGCGGGGCCCGTAGCAATTGCTACTCTTGCTATGTGTTTAATCCGGCACTGGCAGTGAGCGAGGCGCATCGGCCGACGAGCTGGTGGTCGCTAGGGTCAATAACTTAATACGTAATATTTGGCAAAAAAAGGATAACAACTTGTGCATCGAATCTTACTTTTGGAAGTCTGGTAAAACCCAGAATAACAAAAAAATTAAAATAAATCTAACTTTGCGGTTAACTCGTAAATATTCCACAGTATCTTCATTACATTTGAAAGCAGCGATTTTGACGTCATTAGCTATTTATAAAACAAATTTTTACTCTTTAGTGTGATTGAGAAGTGAATTTTAGTATTTAGTTATAGGTATTTGTACATAGGTATTAGACGCCCATGCGGTGGACCGATCAAATAAAAGCTACAGTGGGCGGCCAACCGCATGAATGCGCGAGAATGTCTGCCAAGCCAACAGAGACAAATGGCGAGATATCGTGAGGCGTGTAACATCTGCCCCAAAAAACAATGATACAACATGTTGACCACGACCGCTCTGTCAAGAGCGTTACGATTAAGAAGAATTAGACGTACTCTCTTCATAAATAGTTTGGCCATAAATGTACACCCCGACCATTATCTTTGTTGTGACAAAATCCTCACCATCCAAAGGTTGTCTGAAAGAGATGGCTTCTAAGCGATAAGGCCCATTGTACTATTTCCTTTGTATTTTCTATTTTGTTTGTATTTTTTTTTGTTTATATTGTGTACAATAAAGTGTTTTCATTCATTCATTCATTCATCGTTGACTCGAAGAAGAAGATCAAGTTGAGATTGACTCCTGAATGAGGTAAAACATTCCAATGCTATATTATTCTGTAGTGATGATAATGATTGATGCTTCCTGCGACCTTAATGTCTGCTCATAACCTAATACCTAAATATCTCTTGTCTATATACCTCGAGTTGATTGCAAGTGTATTTTTTTTGTGAGAAATAATAGTAAATTATTAAACGAGGGGATAAAGCAGTGTCTTGCCTCACCGTCGTTATATTATATCCCGAACGTAACGAAGAATTCTAGAGTTAACTCGCGAGCGGATCGAGAGAGTTACTACAATCCTGAGTGCAGAGAGGGATATAAGCACGCCCAAGATGCAGACAGCTTTATCCACGAGGAGACTACTCCACTTTTCATACTTTCTGCGAGACAACAAAAATCAAATCTAGGTTGGTGCATTCTGTGCAGAGGTTAGTTCGATTTACGAATACGTTCTTATTGTGTGGGTCTCTTTGGTTCAAATTTTAATACCGATGAGGTTCCAAATTCAAATCACTTCAATATAACTCTACTCCCGGCTCAGCCGTAGGGATTTAATCACCTGCTTTTGTTGAGACAGTATAATTTGACATTGTCGATACTTTTTTACGTTACTTTACTATTCTAATTCAAGAATAGAGGGGCCGGGGGAGGGGGGGGGGGGGGGGTAAGAGGACTGACGTCCCGCATAGGGGTGTATTGTGCATTACCCTCTTTTTTGCCCGACCCCAGGCATCCCAACTTCCTAATGTAGCGGAGTAGGACTTTGGATTGATAACAGCAGTTTGTCAGTGTCCATTCTTTCTGAGATATTCCACGCCGTGATTCACCTTTGTAAATAAAAATTACCACAATATTAGATCTCAAGGTTTCTAATGGATTTACCACAAAGACGGAAGATTTTATTATCTCACAAATTGAATCGTAGCAAAACAAGACAGCTGCCCTCTAAATCGGTAATGAAATGACGCAGGTTGCAAAGATTCAACTACCTTTTTGAGGGTTCCGTACCCAAAGGGTCATACGGGACCCTATTACTAAGACTCAGCTGTCCGTCTGTTACCAGGCTGTATCTCATGAACCGTGATAGTTAGACAGTTGAAATTTTCACAGATGATGTATTTCTGTTCCCGCTATAACAACAAATACTAAAAACAGAATAAAATAATTATTTAAGGGGGGCTCCCATACAACAAACGTGTTTTTTTTGCTGGTTTTTGCTCGATATTGATAACGGCAACAGGTACACTTGAAATATTCACAGAATATTTAGTTATATATTCACTTAATTATTCAATTTATTTTAATTTAATTAATAAATAATTAAATTAAAATAAAGCAATTATTTAAGGGGGGTTCCTATACAACAAACGTGATTTTTTTGCCGTTTTTATAGACAACGGAACCCTTAGTGCGCGAGTCTGACTCGCATTTGCTAGGTTTTATTAAATCTTGCGCGTTGCCCGAGCGAATTGCGGATCAGTCGGTTGTCGTCCCCACTTGTGATCGGACAGCGGTAACTTGTGAAAGTGAAGTGATATTTAACCACGGGTAAGTTTATTTTTTAATTTGGAACGCGATATTAGAAATTGTGTGATATGTGCTCTGATTTTTTTTTATTTAAAAATATTTTTTTTTAAATATTAATAAGAGCGTTACAAACGATCTAGATAGCTCTGTAGGTAAGTGCTTTACTACTTTGATTCTCTATTATTTTTTCAAATTATACCTATTTGTTTAATAATTAAAATTAATTAATTTAAATTAATTAAATTTTATTGAATTCTACTGCCGATAATGGATTTGGAAACAAAAAACACAAAAAAACTCAAAAAAAATTAACACAGTTAATCGCGTGTTTAAAAAAAATTCTATATAAAAATAGCAAAGGATTTTTTGAAACACAGTTTTTACTTTTTTGTGTTAAAAAAATGTATTTTTATGTTATTTTTTAAATTATTTTGGAAAATTTAATCTACTTAAACCCTAATTACAGATATTTGACGCGTCATATTCATTTTTTTTAATTTAATTTAATAATACAAAACATTAATTTCAAATAAAACATGGGCACAAAGACAGAGTTATCTGTCTTCTGTTTTAGTTAAAAAACTGTATTACAGAAGGCAGCTTCATCCTTGATAAAATGCAGATACATACAATTTAAAAAAAATACTTAGTACTTGTGCTGCTGTGTTCCGGTTAGATGGTAATGGTATGTTCCTGTAATTACTGGCACATAGGCATAACAGCTAAGTCCTATAGTATGGCAACGTATCCACATAGAGATCAAGACAACATAATAGCTTGTTTTGAATTCTATGTGGATATCCATGGGCTGCAGTAGCCACTTAACATCTGGTGGACTGCATGCTCGTTTGCCATATAAGTAGTATAAAAAAAATTGTATCAAATCTAACGCTTGATTGATTGGACTTAGGGACTAAACATACGCTTATAGTGTAAGAAGGTGTAAACAAGACAAGAATATACTGAAATGTATTGTTGGCAAGAAGTTGCATGCCATCTTAGTTTTTTATTAAAATCCAATTAATTTACTTAAAATTAATTGGCTCGGCATAAAATATTATTGCATGCAGTCTATCATCTGTGACTATAGTAGCACTAAGTTCTAACATTTGTAAATGTAACCGCTGGATGTTGTCAGTGTATGCTGTGTTTATGATTCTTATTAAAAATAAGACTAAAATGGTTTTAACGTAAGATAAGCAAACTAAACATAACACAGTAAAAATAATTAAAAGATACATACATATTTACACAACTTAAGTTATTTTGCTAATTGCAGAATCAAAGTAGAGGTAGCAGACAACAATGTAGTAACTTAAATGACAATTAAGTACTAGGCGGATAAAAACTATGTACCTGTGTGTGTCCCGTTGGTGTATAGACAACTTTTACGAAAAACTTTTCCACAACATCGTAATCAAAAGTATTTAACCGATTGATGTTAAAATTAATTATTTTCAGTTATTCTCGTAGATATCAAATTGTGTCCTTATGTATACATCTGATTTTAATAATTGGTTTCGACATATATATAAAAGAAAGTCGTGTTAGTTACACTATTTATAACTCAAGAACGGCTGAACCGATTTGACTGAAAATTGGTGTGGAGGTAGCTTAGAACCAGGAGACGGACATAGGATACTTTTTATCCCGTTCGACCGCGTTCCCGTGTGACGTGACATAAAATGTCAAAGAGAATACAATTCACTATAAAATGTGTTTTAACAAAAACGCATCTGGCATGGAATAACAAACAACAAATGACAGCTAAACGTAATTTTGTCTATGGTTAAGTATGGTTTTAAATATATATACCTATATAAAAATCGGGTTAGTTACATCATATATAACTCAAGAAAGACAGGACCAATTTTGATGATCTTTGATTTGTTGGATTTGTCTCCGCCCCAAATAGCAGAATAACTATTAAAATATCGGAAAAATTCACGCAAAAAGAAATTACGAAGAAAATTCATTTTCTCATATGTAATGATGGCCGGGGACAACCATTAACAATTCTACCAGGGTGACGTATATTGACAGCCCGCGTTATATGCATGTCAAGGCGATACGAAGTTCGGCGGGTCAACTAGTATAAAATAATTGTGCAAGTTTGTTGATAGAATCCAGGTTTAAAATTCTTGAGAGAAATGACGTACTGATATTAAGTGTTCTGTTATTTTTTAATTTGTTCTTTAATAACCAACTAGCAAGTATTTATTTTGAAGGGTATATACGCTACTAGCTTCCGCCAGTGGATTCGTACGCGTTGTCTGTCAACAAAAAGTAGCACATGTGTTAATCCAGGCTATAATCTACGTACATACTTAATTTAATCGAAATCGGTTCAGCCGACGTGATTGAGTAACAAACAAATATCCAAAATTTCACATTTATAATACTAGCTGCTGCCCGCGACTGCCCGTACGTGTTACAATACTAATGTGTAGAGCTAGAAATAAAGCTAAACTCGATGCTGTATCTTGACTTGACACTTATTATCCCACGGGACCTGATTTATGGGATAAAAGGTAGCCTATGTGGTAATCTACGTATATACCAAATTTAATCGAAATCGGTTTAGCTGTTACGACGTGATTGAGTAACAAACAAACAAATAACTGGTGGTAGAGCTTTTGTGAACGAGCTCGAGGAAGTGGGCACCACCGCCTTACCTTTATCTGCTGCCGAATAGCAGTACTTGTGCTGCTGTGTTCCGGTTAGATGGTAATGGTATGTTCCTGTAATTACGGGCACATATGCAAACCAGCTAAGTCCTATAGTATGGCAACGTATCCACATAGAGATCAAGACACCATAATTGTGTTGAATTCTATGTGGATATCCATGGGCTACAGTAGCCATTTAACATCTGGTGGACTGCATGCTCGTTTGCCATATAAGTAGTATGAAAAAAAAACTAACATCCAAACTTTCGCATTTATAATATTAGTGTGTATTAATGTGATAACGATAAGAATAGTTTAAACAGTGTGTAGATGTTGGCAGGCGATCGGAAAGTCCTGGGAGACAATGGGTGAGACAGGGGGAGCAGTGGGATAACACAGGTTGAATAAAAAAAACATATCTAAAAAATATCAAACTGCTCTTCTTACACAACAAAGGAATTGGAATATAATTTCTTATCGATGTTACAAAGTTTTGAAACATGAATGATAGAACATGTATTATTACCAATATTACGTTAATATATAATAATAATCTATTGAAATTAAATAATGATTACTACAAACCCGGAACAGCTGGCAAACAATCAGAGTTTGCGTCATCATTATCATTAACCTATTCAATGTTTTTTTTTAAGGAAAACGATTAAATAACCATGGTGTCCTAGAAATAATTGCCATTATTAATTGATCGAGCGCAACGAGATCTCCAAATCAACTTGGGCAAATCGGCGTTGTATGTATTTTTTTTTATTTATTTATTTAATACTTTATTGCACAAAAATACAAATTACATGTACAAAAGGTGGGCTTAATGCTAATAGCATTTTCTACCTGCCAACCTCAGAGGTAACAAAAAAGGTTGGCGTGCTAACTTTTAACAATATTAATGTTTATTAAAAAAAAAAACAAAAGAAACACAAATAACAATAAACTCCGATTACAGTTAGAATAAATACATAAACCTACTTGATATAACAATAATAATACATAGAATATATATATGAGAAATATAACAAATATATATATATATATATATATATATTTATAGATATAAAACAAAAAATACTATTACATACAACACACATAGGTACTACGTTTTCATATATTTTAACAGCCAGTGGAGGACTGCAAGAAATGACTATAGACTAGTCGTCTGAAAACCGGTTTACTAGGCGCCTTTTTAATATGAGTAGGGAGAGAGTTCCATAGACCGACAGCTACCACCTCAAAAGAGTTGCCACGGAAGGCGGTTGAGTGTTTCGGGGTAGCGTGTATGTATGTTTGTTTGTCCAAGGATACCTTTCCAAGCGTTGATCCGATCATCGTTAAATTTAGTATATAATTAGGGACTGATGGCACAATTTCGGTGTCTAAATGAACTATAAGAGGGGTAAAAAAACCAAAATGAGACTATCCGGCCCAGTGGCATATCTAATAAAAGGTCTTTGTGAGTACATTTTGACCCCGTTTTTATTTTTAGTTTAAACATTGTAGTTTTGAAGTTATTAGCCATAATAAAAACTGTACTTTGGCATAATTCACAGGGTACACCAGTTACCCCACAGTGCTGAAATTTAGTGTACGTGTAGATTTAGTGACACAAATAAAGGCAAAAGTCTGAAATCCAGAATAACTACAATTTGTACCCCAAAAAAAAGAGTAACCAATTAACATGAACTCCCGTTCCCTGTAACTTACTGTACCTATTTTTTCACCCCACTTGAACCCCAATATCTCAACAACCCCCCCAACATTTTCAGTTCATGTAGTCACACCAAAATTGTGCCATCACTACCTACCTATATATCAAATTTCACGTGATCGGATAAACGCTTCGAAAGTTATCCTCGGACAAATAAACATACCTAAGTACATACATACAACGCCGATTTGCCCAAGTTGATTTAGAGATTTCGCTTCGCTCGATCAATTACACTTAGATTCACAGCTACATTAACATATATGATAAACTAATGCACAAAACTGAACTTAAACCAAATTAAATCTACACTAGTGGTTCGCCCCGAACTGTCACGAGTCTCCCAAAACAAAAAAAAGATATTCTTAGGGCGACTCGCGCAACGATGCCTAAACGTATTTAGAGGCTAAATATTATTTAAGAAGTTGTCAAATCATACAAATACGAAAAATTTAAACATGTTTAGTCGTTAAATACGTTTAGGGATCGTTGTGCAAGCCAGCCTTAATCATAGACTAATAAAATAGTGCCACGAAGTGCAATTAACTAACTTGATCCACAGCTTCATTCAAATTACAGGTGAAGGGAGTTCATGTAATTTGGGTCTTCTTTTTTGGGGTACAAATTATTGCAGCTGTTTTGGATTTCAGACTTTAGCCTATATTTGTGTTATTAAAGCTACACGTATACCAAATATTTCAGCACTGTGGGGTCACTGGTGTACCCTGTGAATTTTGCCAAAATTTAGTTTTTATCATGACTAATAGTCAAAAACTATAAAGATTTTTCAAAAAATAAAAACGGAGTCTAAATGTACTAATGAATACCTTACATTTGACGTCATACTTGACCTGATAACCTCATTTTCATTTATTTTACCCCTCTTGAACCCCAATATCTCAACAACTCCCAAACATTTTTAGCTCATTTAGTCACACCAAAATTTTGCCATCACCACCTACAGATGTATTAAATTTCACGATGATCGGATCAATGTTATGGAAGTTATCCTCGGACAAACAAACATAAATACATACATACAACGCCGATTTGCCCAAGTTGATTTAGAGATGTATGTATTTATTACACATCCTTGAATAGATCCTATCCTACTAATATTATAAACGCGAAAGTTTGTATGTATGGATGTATGGATGTTTGTTCCTCTTTCACGCAAAAACTACTGAATAAATTTTAATGAAAGTTTACAATAATATAGCTTATACATTAGAATAACACATAGGCTATATTTTTAAAGATAGTATATGAATTGTCCAAAATATAACGATAATTGTCAAGTAAGTCGGAAAAAAATCTGCCATCTGCGAGCTATTCTGGCGCACGCTGCAAAAACTGTAGAGTTTACACGTATATAATGTATAAGAGAAATGTTTAACTTAATTAGTCCTACAAAAAAGTCCGCGACAGCATATATCTAGCTTATATGAGTAAGCCATTATCGTTAAAAGAGTAAACCATAAATCCAATAAAAATTGATAATATATTTCTAATGCACATTTGGTAGTAACAAACGAAGCTACTCGAAGTACTTACTAATCCTGCGCAGACGAAGTCGTGAGTACCAGCTAGTAGATTATTATCTTATTTCCTACCAATAAAGTAAAAAAAAACGAAAAAAGCGATAAGGTCACCTATAGATCCTATCAATTCAAAGGTTGTCAGAAAGAGATCGCTTTTAGCGATAAGGTTACCGGCGCGGTGCTACTTGCACTTCCGCGAGTCTAGTCTATAGCTACATACTGCTTTTAATTTGTTAATTATAATTTATTATCTGACCAATCCGCGTAGCGTAAAAACATTACGCTCCTTCTGCGCAGTTGGGTAAAAAGTAGCCTATGTCACCCGGGGATAGTGTAGCTTTCCAACAGTGAAAGAATTTTTAAAATCGGTCCAGTAGTTTCGGAGCCTATTCATTACAAACATACACAGAAAAATACAAATCTTTCCTCTTTAGTATATGTAATATAGTATAGATATATAAGTATAGATGTTGTGTACGGTAAAGGTCATTTGGAGTTTCCAGTTGGTGTAAAATCATGGACAATGACCATAGCAGAATATTTTTTTAATTATAGCACGCAAAATCGGACGGTAATCCAGAACGAGTTTTATACCGGTTTTAAATTAATGAAATCGTTGGTTTTTTACGATTTTTCTGATTATTTACGTTATCACTACATAGTATAAAACAAAGTCGCCTCCCGCTGTCTGTCCCTATGTATGCTTAGATCTGTAAAACTACGCAACGGATTTTGATGCGGTTTTTTTTAATAGATAAATTGATTTAAGAGAAAGGTGTATTTGTATAATACATGCTTAATATTGTAGAGTAACATTGATAATTTTAGAGGTTTCTAATGTGATGTCGTAAATAAACACAGTTTTTGCGCTTACATTGCAAACGCTGGCTGAACCCTATGAGATAGATGAAAATAATGTACTACAGTATTGTACACCTTAAAAAGGTCTACAAAAAAGTCCGCAATGGTATATGTCTATCTCTTAGGGATAACCCACAATAACCATTTTTATCTTTTTTACGAGTAATAATGTAATATTGTTAGACGTTTGTTTTTTCTTAGGGCCACTTGCGCAACGATACCTCAACGTGTTTAGTGGCTAAATATGTTAAAAACATGATAGAGTTGTCAAATCATACAAATACGTCTAATTTAAACATGTTTAGTCGCTAAATACGTTGTCGGGCTTAATCTATTTCCTATCATTGTTTGGCTAAGGTCTGCTCCAAATCATTTCAACTGTCCCTTTCCTACGTGAAGTTCAGTTTTGAACCGATTTCTAAAATAAAGGTTTTTTTATGTTTGTTACCTCAGAACTTTCGACTGCGTGAACCAATTTTGATGATTCTTTTTTTATTTGAAAGCTGGTGCTTCCCGTGTGGTCCCATTTCCATTTCATCCAGTTCTGACAATGGCATCCATGAGAAAACCATATAAGTATTAAATTTGTTTTATTTTTATGTTCTGTTATGTTTGTTAGCTCAGAACTCCGTTATACAGTGTGTTTTTTTTTAACTGGGACAGTACGGCTACACCCATAACTAGAGGAGATATATAGGTACAGTTTTTTTAAAACATCAGCTCGTTTTAGAAGACAAATATTTTGGCATTAAATTTTATTTGGTCAAGCGTGAGTAGCGCCTTAAAATGAATCAAGTTGGTAATTTTTTTTTGACGCCGATTGATGCAGTCCTATGTAAGGATCATTTTATTGTATCTAATAAAAAAATCTCAGCAGCGAAAGTTAGTCAAATTTGATAAAATGTATTCTCATACAACAGGACAAAGCAAAATTCCTCCAACAAACATTTTGTTAGATTCTAATTGCACATTAAAGAAGAATTAATACTGTAGCGATTAAGAAGTTTAGGAACTTCATGCTATCATTAGCAATTCAAAAACTTTTCGTATTTCAGAACAATTTTGAATTTCGAACATGGTTCTTGCATCTGTCGGACATTTGCATCAGTCATTGCATCGTCTTATTTGTCCTATCATGGCATTGTCAAATACGCAAAAAGTAGACTTAATTGAAGCATACATAATATGTATAGATGACTGTAAAATAGGGTTGCCAACCGTGCTGTTTTCCCAGGACATGTCCTGCTTTTTAGAGCGACCTGGGCTGTCCTAGATAGCTTTTAGGTAGCGACTTCGGTTTTTAAAAGTGTTTGTGTAAAATTCAAACGTAACTACTATCTCCAATTTTTTTATGTTAGTTTTGGGGAAACAGGCTTACGGCCCACCTGATGGTAAACGGTCACCGTCGCCTATTGACACCGGCAACACCCGGGGTATTGTCGATGCGTTCCCTACACTGTAGAAACCTCTTTACATTTCTCTTGAAGCGTGCCAAATCCTAGCCTAATGTGAAAACCTCAGATGGTAGCTCATTCCACATCTTGTAAGTATGGGATTGAAAAGATCACGTGAAGCGTGTGGTGCGTGATACCCATTTGTCGACGATATGTGAATGAATAATAATCATTCATTTTTTACTGGGCCCGCGCCTCGTGTATGTGGTCGTTGACACTTTTTGAAACAAATAAGCAACGCGGAAAGCTTTCCTCATGAGGATTCCTAACACGTCCTGGTTTTAAACTGAAATGCCCTGGTATTTCTACCTTCAAAACCTGGATTTCAAAATTTGGAGATGGCAACCCTACTGTATAATCTATACTAATAATATAAAGAGGAAAGATTTGTATGTTTGTATTGAATAGGCTCCGAAACTACATAACCGATTTAAAAAAATCTTTCACTGTTGGAAAGCTACACTATCACCGGGTGACATGGGCTACTTTTTACTCAACTGCGCAGAAGCAGGGTAATGTTTTTATTGAAAAACTACGCGTGCGAAGCTGCGGATTGGTCAGCTAGTAACCTATAATGTTGAATGAAGCAACCATTGATTAGAAGTGTCGATCATAGTTTGCGTAAAGGATAATTTCGCATTCATTCCGCGTTGGGTCAAGGCGTAATCGTAATCCATATAGAACTTTCTACTCTGCTTAATGTTAAGCGCGTAGCTTTACTTAGTCCTTCTTACTAGATTAGAGATTCTTACTAGATTTATGATTCCACACGTCCGAACGGGGAAATGTCCTGGTTTGAAAGACGCCCAGCAACCTTTATCAGTCATTAGTACTGATCGGCGTAGGTAGTGCTATTCACAGGAATTAGTGACCGTTAACTTAACATGGATATGCCTTCTAAGTCCCGGTAAATATATTTAACAGGTTTTTTAAGAATTCATATTTCACATAGTATTTATTCAGTTTTATGCAAATACATATTGTATTGGTCACTAAAGTCATTCCTTTCCCTCATGCTTTTGTAGCTTATCGCGGGTTAGGTGAGGACTCGGTTTCACTATATCTATCTATAGATGGTATCTTAAATAGATTAACTTCATTTACATCGACATTCAGAAAAATATTCCCGGGAATCGGAGAATAAATCCCAGGGCATATCAATATTAACTTATCATTCAGGTTCATTGACCCAAAATAGCACTACCTATGCCGATCCCTATTTATCAGTCATTAGTACTAGTGGTTCACCTCGAACTGAGATCTTGCGGGTCGTGAAGGTTCACAAATTGATCCGAAACATTGTCGATCGAAACACCGATAAAAACGGTACGTCATAAATCCCGTATATAAAATAATGAGTGAAATAAATCACGAATCAGGTCATTAGGTCGTCTTCCATCTTAATTGGATGCCGTTCTTCGATGCGCTTTAACAGTGCGTGGCCTCTAGAACCTTTCTGCCATAATGGCCGTCAGTTCTTCGAGCTATGCTCCGTCCACTGCCACTTTAGCTTGCTAATCCCCTTGGCTATGTTTGTGACCTTGATCTACGGATCTCCTCATTTCTGATTCTATCTTGTACATCCAAGCATCGATCTCCAAGCACGCTAAACGACCTTGAGCATTCTTTGGGGCCCATAGCGAGACGATAAAACACGATGTAAATATCTTCTAATAGAGTAGACCGAGGCAGATCAGATCAATTATTTTTTCAAGCATTTTAATGCTTGCTACGGCTCTCATGATGTTCTATCTGCTCTTTCACCCTGGACTTCCTTTCCAATTGAACTAAACAATTATTTCATCAGTCGAGCCTGCTCTTCTTGTTGACGACGCTTCTCTTCCTTATCCTGCCGTCGCTGTTCTTCCTGCAACCGAGCCTGCTCTTCTTGCTGGCGGCGCTGTTCTTCCTGCAACCGAGCCTGTTCTTCCTGCCAACGTCGCTGATCTTCCTTATCCTGACGAAGCATTGCCACAATAGCAGCACTGTTTTTAAACAGTTTTGCATAAAATATTATATTTATTGATATCATTACAGTCTACACATATTTCATAATGATTAGAAATTGTCAAACTTAAATTTAACTTGGACATTACTCTTTAAAAACAAAAAATTGGAAATACCCGATTCGCCCTATCTTCGGGGTTGAAACGGATCAACTAAAAATTTCTTTAATTATTATAAATTATCCATAAAATCATTATACAAATCGTTCAGAATCAAAAATTGACCATGACCGGTTGTCCACCACATTGTTTAATTACACCCCTTCCTTGATAGTGTCACTCTCCTCTGTAAACTCGTGAACAATACTCCGTAGATCTCAGCCGTCCGACGCACGGTTAGTTTTTTTGGTCAGCGCTTTATTGGCAGCTTCTGCCATGGTTTTAGGAAGCCACTGTCCTTGTTTGATCTTCCTAAAACAACAAAAATATAATTAAGTAATACAACAAACGTAATAAAAATGTATTATGTAGTGATTTTATTCACCTCGAGCAACGTGATCCGATTCGCCCCATATCACAGCAGAACATAATAAACAGTTTACTCGAATACTAAATAAAATTATACTAAAACGCATAACGAGATACATACTTAGTAATAAAAAACAATAAAATCTATAATTCGACTTATTTCTGTAAAATAGCTACCAAAATTCAAAAATAGTTCGGCGCTAAAGTTGCTACACACACGAGCAACCGCGTCACTGTAGACCGGCGCCTAAACTGATGTAAGAACGACATCGATTCCTCTACATGACAAGAGATGTGGATTGAGGAGTATTTATTATTTAAATATTTCTTAATTTATCCGATTCGCCCTATGATCCGATTCGCCCTATGATCCGATTCGCCCTGTTTCACCCCCTCCCCCACCCCTCCCATTTTTTAATCGCCATTCATTTACACGAAGTGCCGCGTTACTTTGACAAGAATGTTCTAAATAAGCCACGGGCGGTTCAGCTAGTTATGATATAACAACTTGACCTTAAACTTAGACCTTAGACTTGGAGAACCTTCAATGGACAAAATCAAGGTCAAAGCGCCGTACGTAGTCTCCAATAGAAGTATCTCATTATCACATCATATTTTTCTTATAAATGCGAGAGAATGAATGTTTGTTTACATATTTATTTGTTTGTTACTCAATCACGTCGTATCCGCTGAACTGTTTTCGATGAAATTTAGTATATATATATGTAGATTTTACCCTTGATTAACTCATAGGCTACTTTTTATCCCATAAATCAGTTGCCATGGAATAAAAATGGGGGGTCAAATCAAGTTACAACTGCGAGTTTAGATTTATTTCTAGGTTATCTACACATTTAGTAGTGTAACGCGTACGAAGTCGCGGCCAGTAGCAAGTAATAATTATAATATAATTAGTTAGTCAAGCTGTTTAGTTGTAAAAATGTAACAAACAGACAGACAGAGAGACCTACTTAGAGTTAGGAGTTACTATAGAATTTATAAGACTAGTATATCCATACTTGACTGGAAGAGCTATATTTATTACTAGCGGTTAGTTAGCTTTTACCCAACTGCAAAGAAGGAGGGTAATGTTTTAGGCTAATCGGCTTAACTGGTTTTGACAAATGAAGTATCTAATTACAGATTCGAACGGGTATTTATCCCTATATAATAAATAAAACAGGTACATACGCGATAAATACCAATTTAAATCAGTAAATAAGTACAGTGATTACGGAAGTTTTAAAAAATACTAAATGAAGTATCATTAGAATCTTCTGAATGAAAGACAGATAGACGGACAACGAAGTGATCCTACGAGTTTTCCTTTTTTAGGGTACCGTACCCAAAGGGTAAAACGGCACCCTATTACTAAGGCTCCGCTGACTGTCCGTCTGTCACCAGGCTGTATCTCATGAACCGTGATAGTTAGACAGTTGAAATTTTAACAGATTATGTATTTCTGTTGTCGCTATACCAACAAATACTAAAAACAGAATAAAATAAATATTCAAGTGGGCTCCCATACGACAAACGTGTTTTTTTGCTCGTTTTCGCACCATATTGATAAAAACAACAGGACACTTGAACTATTCACAGAATATTTAGTTATATATTCAATTTAAAAATATATTTTTTTTATCTAGCCTATGCTGTCCCACTGCTGGGCAAAGGCCTCCCTGGTATCTGAAAATTGAATAAATGAATGAATGAAAGATTAATACAGGCTTGCACAATGATCCCTAAACGTATTTAGCGACTAAATTTGTTTAAATTTGACGTATTTGTATGATTTGACAAATTCTTAAATCATATTTAGCCACTAAATACGTTTAGGCATCGTTGTGCAAGTCGCCCTAAAAATAATATATATTGTTTTGTTTTTTGGGAGATTCGCGAGATCTCAGTTGGGGGGAACCGCTAGTATTATAAGTATGTACCTCTTTATAAACACAAAAAGGGCACAAAATATCTTCCATCGATTGTTTTCGTTTGGTCCACCTGGAATCCGCCCCTGTATCCATAGCTATACTAATATTATAAAGAGGAAAGATTTGTATTTTTGTGTGTGTGTGTATGTTTGTAATGAATAAACTAAAAAACTATTTTGCCGATTTCAAAAATTATTTCATCATTGCAAAGCTACATTCACCCTGAGTGACATAGGCTATATTTATTGTTAGAAAAGATTAGGGATCCTTACTAAAACTTAAGTAACGTAACCCAACATGTAAAAAAGTGCCCTAAAACGTCTTTCGTAGCATGCGCTGCGGAAACTATTGATGATAGAACAAAAGTATGTTGTACAATATTAAAGAACATATCAATATCTACAAAAATAATATTTTAAAGAGATAGATTTGTTTGTTTGTTTGCATTGAATAGGCTCCGAAACTACTGGACCGATTTAAAAAATTCTTTCACCGTTGGGAAGCTACACTATCCCCGGGTGACATAAGCTACTTTTTACCCAACTGCGGAGAAGGAGGGTAATGTTTTTAGTTAAAAACTACGCGTGCGAAGCTGCGGATTGGTCAGCTAGTATTAAATATTTATATGATAAATATATCATAGATTTATCAACTATGTTGAATATTTACCTATAGGATATAAAAAAATTGCGTTCTAAGAGGCCTTGAATTTGAAGTGTTCGCTAATGAGTGCAAATTAATACATCACGCAAGATTTAAATTGCATATTCGGCCACTAATATATTCAGGTACGACTAATAGTTTTTTTATCGTATTGAATATTTATTTGACTTTTGATTTTTGACTTTGACTATCAAAATAGTGCCACGAAATACATTAGCAACTAACTTGACCTACAGTTTAATTTAAATTCCAGGTAACTGGAGTTTATGTAAATTGGTAACTTTTTAAGGAGTAGAAATTACAGTTATTCTGGATTTCACACTTATATTCGTGTCACTAAAGCTACACGCATACCAAATTTCAGCGCTGTGGGGTCACTGGTGTACCCTGTGAATTTTGTCACAGTTCAGTTATATTATAGCTTATAACATAAAAACTACAAGGTTTAAACTAAAACTAATAACGGGGCCGAAATGTACTCACAAAGACCTTTTATTGGACGTACCACTTGACTGGATAGTCTCATTTTGTTTTTTTTTACCCCTCTTGAACCCCAAATAGATAGATAAATAATTTCATTATTGTACACCATTAAATACAAACATATAAAAGAAAATACACCTTTAAATCATAGGTACAATGGGCGGCCTTATCGCTAAAAGCGATCTCTTCCAGGCAACCTTTAGTTGGACAGGATCTATATGAACAAATAAGGACGGCGGCGTAAGATATTATGAGAATCCCTAGAACAAGCATATATTACAATTTATAAAAAAATATAGTTAATATAAAATAAAATGCTTAATTATATTATATTTTATTCATTCATAACGACTGAACTGATATTTGAACAATAAAAAATTTCGCACATTAAAAAAAAAAATAGTTTTATGTATACTAAAGAGGAATGTCAAATTCTCACTTAGGACAAACCTACAAAGGTTTTATAAGTGTATTAATTTTATAAGTATATGTTTTTAAAAATAAATAAATATAAAAAACATATATAATATAATCATAAAATTACATAAATATTAATATTAAGATTCATAATATATATATATATATATATAATAATATATATATATAATATATATATAAATAAATAAATGACCTAGTGAGCGATGGATGACAGAAAGTGTTGTCTGACCATGTTTTTTTAAAGGAGAGATTTTGCATGACGAATTGAGACAGGTAGGGCATTCCAGAGCCTGGTAGCCTGCAGAGTAAAAGAGGCACTAAAAATACTGAGCTATGGTGGGGAGTTTTTAATTGAAGGGCTTCAGAGGAACCAATGTCTCAACATCATTAGTATAGTTTATTTTATTTTATAAAGTATTTATGTAGGTTTATTTAAGTAGTATGTACGTATGCTATTATTATTAGTCCTGTGCAAACTTTCATTAGTTCCCTTCCCTGTGCACTACCTATACATCTTTATCTACAATACACAAAGGTCATCTGGAAGAGAATGCTCTTTAGCATTAAGTTCGCCTTTGTACCAGTTTTATAAGTGCAATAAAGTATTTTCAATCAATCAATCAACCGAGACACGTTCTGGGAGATCCGGATAACGAAAATGACGATCTCACCTCCAAAATCACCACAAGGAGATTTCGTAGTTGTCTACATTAGACAGAGCAAACACTTCATAGATACACCGACCTCGCCGGCGAGGTCGACGAGTCCCTTCAGTCGCCGCCTATACGAGGTACAAGCACGTACCCGGGCGTTTTTCTCCTATCCCCGTCCTGGCAACAGCCCAAGCCGAGGCTCGTACCTAAGTGGTGCCCTTGCGCTAGTTGCCTCATCAAAACTTACAGGTCTGAGCGCCTTTTGCGCTCACCAAAGGTTTGGTTAAGCTGCAACGGCATCAGAGGCCAACCGTAACAAAAACATCAAGTGCCCACTCTTACCTTAAATACAGTCAAGTCTGCTGAATACCGAGCTTTTTATTTGAAGCCTGGGTAGGAAACACATATTTATTAAGGACTAGCTGATCAATCTGCAGCGTCGTGCGCGTAGTTTTTCAATAAAAACATTACCCTCCTTCTGCGCAGTTGGATAAAAAGTAGCCTATGTTACTCAGGGATAATGTAGAATTCAGATAGTGAAAGATTTTTTTTGAAATCGGACCAGTAGTTTTTGAGTTTATTCGTACACACACACAAAAATACAAATCTTTCCTCTTTTATAATATGAGTATAGAGGTATAGATTCGTATAGACAATTGGCACGCTCTCTGTGCTCATTCTGTAAAGGCAACCACAGGTAACCCTAGCTAACTTCACATCTATAAAATATTAGTATTACTCGTGCGCGATAACTTGGGACCTGCTAGAAATGCGACTCCCCGACCGCTTCCCCTGCACTTCCCCGATGGCGCCCGTATTGTACCGTTCGCATCACTATTTTTTACTAGGGTTTTTAGTCTCGTACTGGCCTACGTCACGTAACGACGCGCTCTGGAATTCTTTTAGTTTTCGTTTGTGTTATTGTTTTGTTGTTATAGTTTGTGTCATTGTTTTGTTGTTGTAGTTTTTGTTGTTATAGTAAATGTTGTAAATTTATCGGATACCTCTTCGTCAAGTGATTATAGTGAGACTGAGGACGAAGAACAACCTCTAGAAGGCATAAATCCACTAAGTAGTGACGAAGATGAGATAATGTAAATAATAGATAAAATAAATGTATAAACTTAAACATTGTGAAATGTTCAGCAATATTTATTTATTTATTGTATTTTTATTTTATTCAAATAGTGTAAAAAAGATTAGATAAAAAGCAGCGTCCTCCCTGAGTAACATAATAAATTAGGTTAAAAAAATCAAAGACGAAGCCGCGGGCGGCTTTTTTTTAGTTTTCGTTTGTGTTATTGTTTTGTTGTTGTAGTTTTTATTGTTATAGTTTGTGTCATTGTTTTGTTGTTGTAGTTTTTGTTGTTATAGTTCAAATAGTGTAAAAAAGATTAGATAAAAAGCAGCGTCCTCCCTGAGTAACATAATAAATTAGTTATACTAAAAACGGGATATTTACCATGATTTGTGAGTATTTGAGTATCCCGATATTTCGGCGCAGTTGCATGCGCCATGATCACGGGTAAACTGAAGTCTTTGCGAGTAGGTAGTTATTGGCAGATATAACGATCTACCCTTTTTCTTAGTCTCTTGCTAGGAATTAATTCGCTAATTCTATTACTACCACCGGCTTCATTCTCGATCATAACTCGATTCCGACACACAGCACTCACGGTATCAGGACGCGTAATTAGTATAAATAGTGTTCATACCATGATAGTTTCAAAAGTTATATAATAAATTAGGTTAAAAAAACACACCAATATGACGTCACCGCGCTCAGGTCCCAACTTATCGCGCACGGGTAATACCTAGAATCCGATGATAGGTGTAAACATTGACATTAAGGTGCGAAATCTACTGTTAATTTAGCCAAAATGGTAATGGTAAATGGCTAAATGGTAGGTTATACCTAGGGAGCAAAGTGATGTGCTTGAGGAGAGAAAATAACAAAACTAATAAAATAAAAATCATTTACTACAGTCCATATAAAAATCAGAATCATTGTACATTGACGTTTATAAAAGAAAAACAATCTTTCATTGATTTCTTATTCTTTACTAGCTTCCGCGAGCGGCTTCACACGCGTTGTTTGTCAATAAAAAGTAGCCTATGTTTGAATCCAGGCCATAATCTATCAAAACACCAAATTTCATCGAAATCAGTTCAGCCGTTACGACGTGAGTAATAAACAAACATCCAAACTTTCGCATTTATATTATTAGTCTGTTTCTTTATTATTACTAGCTGACCAATCCGCAGCTTAGCACGCGTAGATTTTCGATAAAAACATTACCCTCCTTCTGCGCAGTTAGGTAAAAAGTAGCCTATATCACCTGGAGATAGTGTAGCTTCCCAACAGTGTAAGAGTTTTTTAAATCGGTCCAGTAGTTTCGGAGCCTATTCAATACAAACAAACAAACAAACAAATCTTTCCTCTTTATAATATTAGAATAGACAAATAGATTACAGACATAAAAGCTTACGAAATGGACATGTACAAAGGCGAGCTTAACCCTAATAAGAGGTAAAAATTTGAAGACAGAGATATTGTTACGCCGAGGCTGTTACAGAATAAGTAATAGTAAAGTTGTAATAGTAAGTAAGCTTCTCGATGTTATACCTACTGTGTCACAGAATAGGTAATACTTGGTATGGAATATACCTTCATACCACGTCTTTACCTACAGTTGCACAGATTAAGAAACAGTAGTGAATCGAAATACCTACACTTTTCTAGTAACTAGTAGAAACCGCGAGAAGGTTCTGGAAATAATGCGCGGTATAAATTGTGTTTAGAGACGCTCAAAGAGTCAGTCTGGATTTGGCTATACATACGTGCGAACATTTCCGTGACTTTTAGTGGTTTATTGTGTAACAGTGGTTTGATTTAGTGTGTTGTGTATCCTTGTGATTAAGATCGTGTATTTATCATTTACCGACCGCAGGTCGGCGTTGGATGCAGGCCGCTTCCAACCACAATTCCTGGAGATCAATGAGGGAAGCCTTTGTCCAGCAGTGGACGTCCTACGGCTGATATGATGATGATGATTTATCATTTCAGTGTTGAATAAAAGTATTATTTTGGTTAGATTCATTTTAATTATTTTATCCCGAACCCTCAGCTCGTAACAATATTTTTACCTGTAGCGTAGCCTTATTACGTAAGACGGTCGTAGTCGCTCAGAACATCCCTTCCACACGTAAAAGAAACATAGTCGCGTCGCGTACGTGCGAAGGAACGGCCTCGCTATGTTTCGAAAACAGGCTTTTGCAAGCTATACAATCTGTTTTGTTATGTACGACAATAATTGAAACACACATCCGCAATCGAATATTTATCTAGTAATCGATACATTTCCAATAAACAATTTTGAACATAAATCAGTGGCGCCTTCTAGACGATGCCGGTTAGTCAGTTTAACAGGTTTACATAAAAAATTAATATGATGACTACCTCCGTGGTGCAGTGGACGAATAGCCGGCTGAGACGCAGGAGGTAGCGGGTTCGATTCCCGCCGCGGAACAAATGTTTGCATGATATGCAGATATTTGTTCCGGGTCTGGTTGTTTCTCTATATATTATATGTATGTATTTAAAAAAAAAGTATATAAGTATTCTATCAGTTATCTGGTTCCCATAACACGAGCTCTGCTTAGTTTGGGGCTAGATAGCGCTGTGTGAAATGTCCAGCAGTATTTATTTGTTTACCTATTTTATACAGGCTGTTTCATTGATATTTTAGGACTTGATATTTCAAATTATTCATTTCAGATGTTAAATCCATAATTTGTTAGTAAAAAATAAAATATTTAAACTATGTTAGTGCAATTTGAAATCCATAATTATTATCTCGTATTATAGATATTTGTTCCCGGTCTGGTTGTTTCTCTATATATATATATAAGTATGTATTTAAAAAATATATGTATATAAGTATTCTATCAGTTATCTGGTTCCCATAGTACAAGCTCTGCTTAGTTTGGGGCTAGATAGCGCTGTGTGAAATGTCCAGCAATATTTATTTATTATTTTTATTATCAGCCCACTGTGTCCCACTGCTGGGCAAATGCCTCTTCCCATTCTTTCCAGACACTTCCTTCAAGCGCTAAGATGCGCCAGTCCGCTCGGAAAGTAGTGAGCTCATCCCTCCATCTCTTCTTTGGTCTGCCGTGACGTCTTCGGGCTGTGTCAGGGTAATTAATAATAAATTGATTAAATTATTATGGATCAAATCAACAATTTAAAATTAATAATTATATAAAACCGGCCAAGTGCGAGTCAGACTCGCGCACGAATGATTCCGTACCATTATCTATAAAAACGGCAAAAAAATCACGTTTGTTGTATGGGAGCCCCCCTTAAATATTTATTTTATTCTGTTTTTAGTATGTGCTGTTAAAGCGGCCACAGAAATACATAATCTGTGAAAATTTCAACTGTCTATCACGGTTCATGAGATACATCCTGGTGACAGACGGACAGCGGAGCCTTAGTAATAGGGTGCCGTTACCTTTTGGGTACGGAACCCTAAAAACAAAAATAAAATAATATTAACTAATAAAATTTAAAAGATACTCTAAGATAGATTTTAAAGATACTACTGCTCTACAAGTTGGGTGGGTTTGTGTTCCTTCAGCCAATGTCTCTCATTATGTTGGAGCTAAAGTTATGAATAACTACTGTCAGCATGATTGGTGCTGTTGCTGACCCGGCGCATCATGGATGCAGTTCTTTTGCGCACGATGGCAAAGAAGTCCTCGCTCGCGCGTCCGCAAAAATTCAAGAGGGCTTAGCCAAGTTGCATTCGATTAGCGATGACGCTAGTCGATTACCGAAAATGTATGGGATTTGACACATGTTATGGAAATATCACGTGATATATCGACAACAAACCTATGTAGAAATCGAATCGATTCGTAGCGAATGTAATTTGACTACGGGCCCAGATGCACTGCAGAATCGCGGTAACCCTAACAGCATTCTGAAGTTATTATACTAAACGCGTAGAGCATTATAAGCTTTTTCCGTATATTTGACCCACAGGCTGGACGTGTAAAATGTTTGACAATATGCCTTGAAAAGTGTCACTTTGACCGGGGCAGAACAACGTGCAAACCTGCGAGCCAACATATTGCATCTCACTGACGCTTCCTCTCAATGGCCATGTCGTCACACATCAGCGTTGCCAGATTTTGCGTTGTCAAGTCGGGAACGGGAAATTTTTTGAGTGAAAAAAGGACATAGTAAAAACCGTTTATAATCAGAAATTTTAAAATATATATCTCTTTATTTGAGTTTTAAATTACGTTTACGTGACAACAGATAGCAAAAATAGCCATAGAAAATGTATTTGAATAAAAATGTAATATTTTAAATCAGGTTTACCATAACGTTAGGTAGTTGAGCCTTCTTCGTCTCCTGAATAAAAAATAATAAACTAAAATCAAATAAAACGTTTTATTTATTAGAAAAATGTGGTGTTTCGAACTTCTGAGAAATGAGCGTTACAAGTTGTAACTTACAATATCAGAATATTTTATTTATAAAATAAATAAATATTGCTGGACATTTCAAACAGCACTATCTAGCCCCAAACTAAGCAGAGCTTGTATTATGGTAGCCAGATAACTGATAGAATACTTATATACTTTTTTTGTAAATACATATAGAAAAACATCCAGATCCGGAACAAATATCTGTAGATCATGCAAACATTTGTTCCGTGGCGGGAACCGAACCCGCTACCTCTTGCGTCTCAGCCGGCTGTTCGCCCACTGCGCCACGGAGGTCGTCAGAAGTACTTATTCATGATATTTCTGTGAAGAGTTAACTTCTTTTAAAGTTTCCTCAGCACGCTGCAAGCACGGTCGCGTTATCTCCGAAAAGCGGGACTGAGCCTGTCCCGCGCGGGACATTTAATTTTAATTTCGGCCGAAAATCGGGACGTGTGGCAACGCTGTCACACATCGTCGCTGTTCTGACTAAGTGACGTAACCGACATTTTTTCATAACTGACATTTGTAATGTTACTTTTATCTACTTTTGAAGACAAACCGATCTGTCTAATCGGCGTATCTGTATCTTCTACCTATGTCTAGATGTATGTTACCTAGACATAGCATCGCCTTAGGGCTTAAAAAAAACCTGTAATGATGTTGTTTCTAAAATAAATAAATAAATAAAATGTTTGACGTATCTACATATCTTAAAATTATAAATCTTTCGCAGTGTCCTAAGTACACTTACGACTTTAAGTAATATTCTTTAAAATGTCGGTTACGTCACTTAGTCAGAACAGCGACGACATGTCCTCTGTGACTCAGTGGCCCAAGTACTTCTAATAAGCGTTCATAGCGGCATGATGAAGTTAGCTGATGACTGTTTCATGCGCGCGCACACCAACATCCAAAAGCGACATGATGAAGATAGCTAATAACGTATCCGTCAAAACTCATAACTAAATTTATTAATGTATCATTCCTTTTACAAACAAAGAGTTGTGGCATACGGGATGAAATCTTTATCTAAGTATTTTTGTTCTGTTATGCTAAAGAAGTATAACTTCTTACGTGCGTACATAAGTACACACACACGTTTTTTATAAGATTTTATTGATCGTGATGTCACTAATAGGTACTACAGACCAGTTTTGGTAAAACTGGTCTGTGATACTCGTAATACGCATCGTCACGGCAAATTTCAACACACCACTAATCTACACTAATAATAAAAAGAGGAAAGATTTGTATTTTTGTGTGTGTGTATGTTTGTAATGAATAAACTCAAAAACTACTGTGCCGATTTCAAAAATTCTTTCACCATTGGAAATCTACATTCACCTTGAGTGACATAGGCTATATTTTTTGCTAGAAAAGATTAGGAATCCTTACTAAAACTTAAGTAACGTAACCCAATGTGTAAAAAAGTGCCCTAAAACGTCTTTCGTCGCATGCGCTGCGGAAACTATTGATAATAGAACAAAAGTATGTTCTACAATATTAAAGAACATATCAATATCTACAAAAATAATATTATAAAGAGGAAAGATTTGTTTATTTGTTTGTTTGCATTGAATGGGCTCCGACACTAATAGACCGATTTAAAAAAATATTTCACCGTTGGGAAGCTATACTATGCCCGGGTGACATAGGCTACTTTTTACCCAACTGCCCAGAAGGAGGGTAATATTTTTATTGAAAAACTACGCGTGCGAAGCTGCGGATTAGTCAGCTAGTATATTCTATTATTATAAAGAGGAAAGATTTGTTTGTTTGTTTGTATTGAATAGGCTCCGAAACTACTGGACCAATTAAAAAAAATATTTCACTGTTGGGAAGCTACACTATCCCTGGGTGACATAGGCTACTTTTTATCCAACTGCGCAGAAGGAGGCTAATGTTTTTTAATTGAAAAACTACGCGTGCGAAGCTGCGGATTGGTCAGCTAAGACAAAACGGCTGTAATGTAACTAGTCGGAAAGACAGATGGACATACATAGATAGATAGATAGATAACGGTTTATTGTATAACAATATAAGAAAAAAAAAACAACTTGATACACAAATAACACTAAACATGGACAAACTTATAAACGGAAAGTTAAAGAAAGGTCCTTCTCTATAATTTTATTATTAGGTATATAGTTAGGGATACAGTTTTAGGTTCATTATATTTTTGATCGAGCGAAGCGAGATCTCAAAACCAACTGGGGCAAATCGGCGTTGTATGTACATATGTATGTTTGCCCGAGGATAGCTTTCGAAGCGTTGATCCGATCATTGTGATATTTATTACATAGGTAGGTAGCGATGGCATAATTTCGGTTTGACTAAATGAGCTAAAAATGTGGGGGGGTTGTTGAGATATTGGGGTTCAAGAGGGGTAAAAAATGAAAATGAGACTATTAGGTTAAATAGGACGTTAAATGAAAGTTCTTTATTAGTAAATTTAGACTTCGTTTTTATTTTTAGTAAATTCCTTATAGTTTACTGAGTAATTAGCCATAATTAAAACTGGAATTTAACAAAATTCACACAGGGTACACCAGTGATCCCATAGTGCTGAAATTTGGTTTGCGTGTAGCTTTAATAATACAAATATAGGCAAAAGTCTGAAATCCAGAATAACTGCAATTTGTACCCCAAAAAGAGTAACCACATTACATAAACTCCCGTTACCTGTAATTTGAATGAAACTGTAGGTCAAGTTCTATGGTTATGCATTTCGTGGCACTATTTTATTGGTCTAAGATTAAAGCCGGCTTGCACAACGATCCCTAAACGTAGTTAGCTACTAAACATGTTTAAATTTTATGTATTTGTATGATTGATTAAATCATATTTAGCTACTAAATACGTTTAGGCATCGTTGCGTGAGTCGCCGTAAGAATATTTTTTTTTGTGTTTTAAGAGACTCGCGAGATCTCAGTTCGGGGCGAACCACTAATTATTACCAATGAAATAAATATATTATCTATAAATACTGCGTTAGTAACTATAATAAATATAATATTTGACTTTTCGAGTATGAAGTAGATAAAATTGCTGCATTTTTATTAACAAAATTATTACAAAACGCTGAGTTACTGCAGTCTTGCTTCCCTAATTTTAGTGTTCCTGCAGTATATTTTTAGGTGATTCCGAATATGTCGTCAATTTCGTCAAATACACTGCTTACTGCACTCTTCGGAAGGAGGGCAGCGTAGTCGTTAGTGTCCAATAAATAATTAAGAATAATGGACATTTCGACACTTAAAGGTTCCTAGTTCATTTACGAAACCCTAAAAAATAACAGAAGCGGTAAACTAGAACTATTTCTAGCTTTACCTAATTGGCAATAGAAGGGCGGGGTCATTGGTAATTACGAATACAGATTTAGCCTTTCGCCAATGTTGTCAATGCCAGTTGCTTAGAATGAC
The DNA here is from genome assembly GCA_918857605.2 of Philereme vetulata. NCBI lineage: Eukaryota > Metazoa > Arthropoda > Insecta > Lepidoptera > Geometridae > Philereme > Philereme vetulata. The sequence goes on from OU975453.1 coordinate 8,322,593, forward strand.
TACATATTATATAAACAAGGTTAAAATGTATTGTTTTGTTTCCTAACCTATCTCGTCCCAATGCTGGGCAAAGGTCTACCCCAACTCCCTCCAAGCCTCCCTATCTGTCGCTATTTCCCACCATCCTCTTCGGAAGGTGTCGAAATCGTCCCGCCAACGCTTTCTCGGCCGACCCCGACGTCGCCTTCCGTATTCAGGCGTCCATGGTGTTACAATATGGGCCCATTTCTCGGAGTGCATTCGGACAACGTGGCCCGCCCATTCCCACTTAAGTCCAGCCGATCTCTTCCCTACATCTGAAATGCCGGTAAGTGAGCGCAGCATGGTGTTAAGCACTCGGTCGACACGTTTAAAGCCGAGAATGCTGCGCTCCATTGCCCTTTCACAAATCTTGAGCTTTGACTTCTGGGCTTCAGTCAGAGACCATGTCTGCGCACCGTAAGTTACGATGGGCATACAGATGTCGATGAGTTGGTGCTTAAGTATCAGAGGAAGGTCACCCTTCGTGTGCTCCTTCATGGGCCAGTAGCTCTTCCTATTCTCGATACGGCGATCGATTTCCTAATCCTTTAAAAAAAATTATAAAATCAAAAAATATGGTGCCATTTTAATGCATTGTCGCCGAAGTTACATATGTATTCCGAATTTCAGCTCAATTGGTTGAGGAGAACGGGTTTAAAATTCAGTTGCAAGATTCCACCCGGACATACATACATACATTGCAAGTTAATAAAAAATTTGTAAAATGTATGACTTACAAACGTGATGTCCTCGGTCAATACATAAAACTAATAATAACGAATATACCTATGTGTTAGAATCAGATATTAGCTAAACCACTATTAATGAGTTCTCATATTCGCGGAATGATGTGCGCATTTAATTCTCATCAAAGTCAAAAGTCAAGGTCAAAATCTTATAATTATTAAAATCACAAGAATCACTCTGAACCGTCAATTTTACTGCCTGTTCCTTCACGACCAAGGTAGGAAAGAAACGCAAGAAATGAGGCTGAATGTTATTTTTAATGATCCTTTTCGAAGAAAAAATTACGTCTAAATTGTAATATTTTTGACCGAGTTGGAGCAATTTCAATCTCAAGCTTATATATCATCAACCCCAACATACGGTACTTTAACATATCGGTATCTCAACAACCCCCCAACATATTTAGCTCATTTAGTCACACCAAAACTGTGCCATCACTGCCTACCTATGTATCAAATTTCACAGTGTATGGATCAACGCTTCAAAAGTTATCCTCGGACAAACAAACATACATACATACTTACATACATACCTACAATGCCGATTTGCCCAAGTTGATTTAGAGATCTCGCTTCGAACGATCAAAAATATGTACTCAGGTAGGTATTATTGAATATATTGTAGGTACAATCTAGTACACTCCACAACTCCAGCGAACGAACTTTATTATTGGCAACATTATTATACCTAGAACTCGTTTATAATTCTAGATTTATAACAGGCGCTACAATTATATCCTATAAACCAAGGCATAAACAATGGCGTTAGTAATCTTATTATTAACATAAATTAGAATGTTATAATAAACTGAGAAAAAACTTAAATGATAGTAGAAATAAAACCGGACAAGTGCGAGTCGGACTCGCACACGAAGGGTTCCGTACGATTATTAGTTTTATGTATTACCCGTGCGCGATAAGTGGGGACCTGAGCGCGGTGACGTCACATTGGCGTGTTTGTACCGCCCGCAAAAAAGCGAACATAACAAGCGCAGCCGCCCGCGGCTTCGTCTTTGTTTTTTTTAACCTAATTTATTATGTTACTCAGGGAGGACGCTGCTTTTTATCTAATCTTTTTTACACTATTTGAATAAAATAAAAATACAATAAATAAATAAATATTGCTGAACATTTCACAATGTTTAAGTTTATACATTTATTTTATCTATTATTTACATTATCTCATCTTCGTCACTACTTAGTGGATTTATGCCTTCTAGAGGTTGTTCTTCGTCCTCAGTCTCACTATAATCACTTGACGAAAAGGTATCCGATAAATTTACAACATTTACTATAACAACAAAAACTACAACAACAAAACAATGACACAAACTATAACAACAAAAACTACAACAACAAAACAATAACACAAACGAAAACTAAAAGAATTCCAGAGCGCGTCGTTACGTGACGTAGGCCAGTACGAGACTAAAAACCCTAGTAAAAAATAGTGATGCGAACGGTACAATACGGGCGCCATCGGGGAAGTGCGGGGGAAGCGGTCGGGGAGTCGCATTCCTAGCAGGTCCCAAGTTATCGCGCACGAGTAATATTGACCGATTACATCACGTTTGTAAATCATACATTTTACTAGCTTTTTATTAACTTGCAATGTATGTATGTTTGTCCGGGTGGAATCTTGCAACTGAATTTTAAACCCGTTCTCCTCAACCGATTGAGCTGAAATTTGAAATACATATGTAACTTCAATGGTAATGCAATAATATGGTACTATGCAGGTGGTCTCATGATGGAGGTGGATGGAACTTCTGAATGGACTATAGTAGGCTACTAGTGTTTGGGCTCATTGGAATCTGCTTGCGATTCTGATTATGAAAAGCTTGTATTGAAAAAGTAATTTTTCAACATAAAACTTATTTATTACCACTCAGTTATGTTGTATGATAATTTTTGTCTGATTGTCGAAGAAAATTTTTCCAGTTTATCTATACCTACTCTGCTTTTGTAAAGGATTTTTCTTAAATTGTCGGGACTTCCGGATGGCAGTCTCGACAATTAAAAAATCCTACAATCTATAGGTACCTACTATACTACTACCTATTACAAAGAGGTAGGGTTTGCGATTTGTACGGTTGTCTGGAAGATACTTTCACAGTCACAGCACCTACTCGACAATGTCAAACTATATATCATGTAAACCTCACCGAAAACAGTTGATTAAATCCATACGGCTGAGCCGGGAATAAAGCGATACTGAATTTTATTATGCCCTAACTATTTAATTCCGTTTTAAATTTGGAACCTCATCTGTATTACTAACAATAAGAACTTATTCGTAAATCGAACTAAACTCTGCACAGAATGCACCAACCAGTGGCGTAGCGTGGGTGTCAGCCGCCCGGGGCGGAAAAAATATTGCCACCCTCTTATTTAGATATTTCAATTTAATAGACTATAATAACTTCTGTCTATAACTAATGCTTTAATCGTCTAATTTTTTAAGACTATATTCTTTGTTAGCAATGTCTATAGCATCACACACCTCTTGCTCAATAGACAGGATAGCCAGATTGAGTAGCCTTATAGTACTCATTGTTGATCTTAAATAGTTTTTGATCAATTTAAATTTTGATAAACTTCTCTCACAGCTGGCATTGATAGGTGACGAAAATATGTAATGGTTCAAATATTTATAAGATATTATTACTATTATTTATTGTTAAATTTTGCCGCCCCTAAACATGCCGCCCGGGGCGGGCCGCCCCTGCCGCCCCTACTACGCTACTCCACTGCACCAACCTAGATTTGGTTTTTATTGTCTCGCAGAAAGTGTGAAAAGAAAAGTATTATCCTCGTGGATAAAGCTGTCTGCATCTTGGGCGTGCTTATACCAATATAGCGTGATTCAATATAGCGCCCGTGACGTAAGACACTGCTGGATCCCCTCGTTTAACAATCTACTGTTGTATTCTATGGTTTGTAGCGGGTAGTCTCAGAAAGTACTGTACCGATTCTAAGAAATCATTCACTGTTTGAAAGCTATTTAACGACGAGTGCAATATGCTAGTTATACAAAAATAAATAAATATTAGTAGACTTTTCACACAGCGCTATCTAGCCCCAAACTAAGCAGAGCTTATACTATGGGAACCAGATAACTGATAGAATACTTATATACATTTTTTTTGTAAATACATACTTATAATATATTGAAAAACATCCAGACCCTTAAATTTTAACAAAACCTTATAAAAACCTTAAACCTTCCCCAGCTTCCTTACTATTATTGAACAAAACTTAAGTTAATAAATTATTTATAACTGATAACAATTGAGTATACAATTTGGTATACCTACTTATTCGGTTAGTTGTTTATAAAATTATGATAGAGCGAAGCGAGATCTCTAAATCAACTTGGGCAAATCGGCGTTGTATCCTATTGCCAAGTGAATGGCAATATTTAGCAAATGTTAAGCAATATTCTGTAACACATTGCTAACCAGTTATTTTGTACCATTATAATAAATTACATTGAATATTGATCTTAGAAAATATCCTAATAGTTGCATCTAAACTCGTGTCTACAGAGTGCTTGGAATCCATACTTTCCACTAATAAGACAAGTATTATAAACGTTTGTATGTATGTATGATGTTTGATACTCTTTCACGTCGTAACGGTTGAACCGATTTCGATTAAATTTGATATGCACGTAGATTAGAATCTGGATTAACACATAGGCTACTTTTTGTTGACAAACCACGCGTGCGAAGCCGCTGGCGGAAGCTATAATCAAGTAGATAATAAACTATACTATATTTAAGTATTTAAGTCTATATATGTTATAAAGAGGAAAGATTTGTTTGTTTGTAATAGGCTCCGAAACTACTAGACCGATTTTAAAAAGTCTTTCACTGTTGGGAAGCTACACTATTCCCGGGTGACATAGGTGACTTTTTACCCAACTGCGCAGAAGGAGGGTAATGTTTTTATTGTAAAACTACGCGTGCAAAGCTGCGGATTGGTCAGGTAATATTTCATAAATTAGAAAATTACTCTGTCCCTCCTCTGTTTGTTTGTTACGTATTCACGACTGAACGGCTAGATCGATTTCGATGAAATTTGGCATACTTACAGATAGATTAAGACCGGAATTGGAACATAGGATACTTTTTACCCGGCTGCGCAGGCGAGTGTTTTAATTGACAATCAATGGATGCGAAGCTGCCAGTAGCAGTTAGTTTAACTCATGTTTATTTATTTTACTGACCGAGCGAGCGAAGCGTCTCAGTTTCGAGATTGGTCAAAAAATGCTTTTGTCTTTTCTCGCCTACAGGTCGCATTTTTCAACAGATTTTAACGAAAATTGGCACACGAGTTCCTTGATTTATTAAAATTTTTAGTCGATCGCGATTTTTGATTGGGGGGAAATAGGGGGGAAGTTTGGTGTAGCGTTATTTATTCAAATTTTAATCAAATTTGAGAGGCACACTAAAGACTTCATTCTACGCAAGATGTAGCGAAAAAAATTAAAAGGAGGGAGTTGAGGGGGGAAAGGGGAAGTAAGCTTAGAGTCAAAGAGCATTACCTGTCCTTGTAAGCTTTTAGGTTATTATGTATAAGTAGGTATATTATTTATATTTTGTATAATGTATTATGTTTATCTATAATGTATGTATAGTATAAAGGTATTTTTTTAATATGGTTAAGTGTTGTATTTATTATAGTATATATTAGTATTTTACTCCAATGTCCTTCTCTGTGCACGGACCCACCACTATAATCAAATATATATCTTCTATCAATATATCTTTAAAGGTTTGCTGGAAGAAAACACTTATTAGGGTTAAGCTCGCCTTTGTACATGTCCATTTTGTAAGCTATTTTTGTCTGTAAATCTATTTGTGTACAATAAAGACTTAAAGAATTTGCTGTAGCGGAATATGGACAGATTTCAAGTTTTGAATTTTTTATCGGAAAATGTTATTACCTTAACCAATCAGACTACGCAGTCCTCTCCGCCATCACGACACGAACTCTTGTCACCAGATTCGACCTCGTGGGACTAAGGGAACGCAAGTAATCGCTAAAGCTTATACCAATATTTTGCTCAAAAGTCTACATAGCATATTAGAAAAAACAAGCACCTGAAAATTGATTTAAAATTTGACTTTCTTCGTTTATATTCGCGCGACGCGAGGTCTACTGTTCTCACAGAACCACTAGCTTATTATGGAAAAACAAAGAACTACAAAATATATAACGTAAAGGTCTATGTTAGTATAAGTCGCGGCACGTAAGTCTAGCGCTGACCGTTATTGCGCAGAAGTATAAAGTGAGGTACCTGAGTGGGGCTAGCGGGACGAAGGGCGGGCGTGCGTAGCGACGATTGGCTCTCCAGTCGCATTCCGTTCCCCGCACTGATACTACACCTCGCGCACATCCAGTGTAAAGTCGCGTTCTTAATTGTATTGTTATTGCTGTTATATGAATTTGTTCGTTTAGTTTTTTAAGTTTGTTTGTGACTTTAAAGTAGATATGCCTAGAAGAAATACTGTTTTGAAAAGACAGGCAAGAAAAATGGCTTATGACGTGAATTGTTTTTTTATTTAAAAAGGGAATCTATTAATTAATTGATTCTTTGAAACAAATCAACAGTGAGATTGATGAAGCTACAAGTACTTTACTCAGTCATTCGGAAAGCAATACTAAAAATTTGAGCCAGATAAAACAAACTGCCGAAATTATTAAGGCGGGAAACATTAAATTATATGGCGATTTAGGGAAAATTCAAAAAAGGACAGCAGAGTCTATAAATACGTCAATTGCAACGGTAAGGAACATCTCCAATCAAGCCAATAGTGGCTATTGGCTATTGTATTGCTTGCGCGACAGTACCCATGCGCAGCTATTTCCTCCGCGTGCCGTTAAGCGCTAAACTTACGTGCCGCGACTTATACTTATTATATCATGTGTGAGCTATTGATACTGTAGTCCACGACGTTATCCACGGGTTAGATAAATACAACTCATAAAAAGAAACGTTCCAGCTAGATGGTAACACAGATTATTAAGGTTATGTTAACAAAAATATAACCACTACAGACATCACCCAGTCAGTGAAAAATCTAGGAATACAGATGGATACCCGTTTAACCTGGGTTCCCTGTATCAATGAGATTAGCCGCAGGGTATTTCCATCGTCTGGATCTTTACGGAGACTTCGTAACTTCTTGCTGACTGCTACCAAGGTTACGCTTGCACAGACCCTTTTACTTCCAATCCTGGACTACGCCGACGCCTGCTATCTTGATATCTCTGAAGCCCAACTGAGCAAACTTGAGCGCCTTCAAAACCTCTGTATTCGGTTCATATTTGGCTTGCGCAAGTATAACCATATCTCTAATTTTCGCACAAAGCTCAAGTGGCTCCCTATCCATCTTCGCCGGAATGCACACATACTGTCCCTTTTGTATAACATCATTTTTAACCCTTCTTCTCTCTTCTATCTTAAGGAGCGTTTTGAGTTTCTCCACCAGGCTAATGATCGCAATTTGCGTTCTTCAGATTCCCTCCAACTTAAAACTCCTGTCCATACGACAGAGTTTTATGGTCGATCCTTCAATGTAACAGCCGTACGATCGTGGAACGCTTTGCCCCTCTCTATAAGAACATCCAAGTCTATTATTAATTTTAAAACAAAAGTGTACACTCATTATCTGTCCCTGTGTTGAAGTTGTTAATTCTTCATAACCCTTTTTATAGTAGCTTATTGTATTAAAATTAAATTTGTGTTAATACTAGTATTTAGCGATAGTATTTTAGCGTTAAGACCGCCCATTGTACTAAATTTATTTGTAAGAATTATGTTTTGTATTTTACTTTGGTGTACAATAAAGAGTTATCTTATCTTATAACCATCATAAGTGAAGAAAATCTTTTTCCCCTTTAAAGGTCATAGCACACATATCAACTCGGAAAGGGATCGTCACCGTATCAGCTCGAGCCGTTTGGTATTCTTTGTATGAAACTCCCTACTGTAACGCACACTAATCGGAATCGTAACGTAATCGCCTAGCCTCGGGACAAGCTCACAACCGCGGTGCGGTGCGCTTACGTCTCGTCGTCCTCGCGCTACGTCCTACGGCTCGTCATCCCCGCGCTTACGTATCTCCGTACCCGAGCGGTGAGCCGTAAGCGCGGAGCTGCTGATCCGCTTTGATGACGTGCTTACATTAGGTTGACGCCTGGTTGACGACGAGGCGAAAGGCGATATGGTGACGATCCCTTTCCGAGTTGATATGTCTGCTATGACCTTTAAGGGCGCACTATACCTGCGGAGACGATAAATCGCTTGTTGAGAAACAATGTTTTGTTCAACAAATTCTGTGCTTTCAATTTGTAATTCATAAACGTTATAGTTAAGAATACGTGCTAGAACGCCTGTGTTGTGAAAACACGATTCCGTAAAATTTTCTCTTCTGGAGAAAAAAAATCCAAAGATGACTCCAAATTTATCTTAAAACTGTTCTTATGTGATGAATACTACAATTTAGACCTTAAAACATTATACAGTAATTTTACATAACATAAATAAGGGCACCTGTGTTTTAAATTTTCAAAATACCTTTTGATTTTACCATAAAATTAAAATATCTAAGTTTTGCAATAATGAAACCATTCGCTCCGGACGCCCGTTCCGCGATTCAGTCTGGCCTCGGCTTTCAGACGGGGGGGAGGTGACGCTTGTCGCTCCAAACGAACACGTAAGTCTTAGGTAGAATTTATATTTAGTTGGTTTTTGTAAAGACGCAGTAATGAGAAATAAACACAACAAGATAATGAAGGGACTGAATGATAAAAAACCGGCAAACATATGAACCATGGCGAGATAGGACGTGCAGCGGCGCGCGGAGAAGCGGGACTGAAGTTCGAGTTTGGGCTGAGGTATAGTCAACTCTTAAGCTTCCTCTGTGCAACTTGAGTAAATGATTCTTTATTATATCTATTATTAAATGTATTATTAGAGCCGACAGAAACCTAGTCACCTAAATAATTTGACTTGACTTAATTACGGGCAATACCTAAGCCAGTTTTGAGTTCGTCATAAATAAATAAATATAGACGTAGATATTGATTGGGTCCAATTTAATCATTTTTAATACGGGATTTATCAAATACCGTTTTAAAGCTGCCATGACCTAAAATACCGGTTAAAAATAAGGAAAGTTTTATTAGGAACGGCTCTCATTAATATTCGTTAGGTCAACTGGTATTTCTATCAGTGGGGCGCCGTCCTGCGCCGTAACTATGATTATTGAAGTAAAACTTCTTGACACACGCTTGACTTGGGGAGTAAGCTGGTGAATGCGTTACGAAAAGTAAGAACGAAAGTTGAGAGGGAAATATAAGTGAAGATAGAAAGAGAGAGAGTTACGTTTCGTATATTTTTAAACGTTAATGTGCGAGTGCGAGTTGCGTCTGTCCAGAATGAACATAGACTGATCGACCTACAGACGTGTGGACAATTTTGTAATTGAACAATCTTAAAGATTAATATTTTACTTCAGTCGTGTGGTCTAAAGCACACTCGTTTTTTTTTCAATCCAATATTGAAGTTGAAAATCCTCCGTACCATATAAACCGCAATTTTTAAAGACTCCGTAGTATATGAGCGACAAGGCCGTCCATTTTACATATGATTTTGAAGTGTATTTTTTTAAATTGTTTACAAATAAGTAAAAATATATAATCCAGACAACTTAATAAAGCCCACAACTAAAACTACAACACACACAGATAATAAAATAAAAACCGGCCAAGTGCGGGACTCGCGCACTATCTATAAAAACGGCAAAAAATCATGTCTTTTGTATGGGAGCCCCCCTTTATATATTTGTTTTAATTTAATTATTTATTTCAAAGTGAATACATAACTATATATTCTGTGAATATTGGAAGCGTCTACCTGTTTGCCGTTATCAATATCGAGTTAAATCGAGCAAAAAATCACGTTTGTTGTATGGGAGCCCCACTTAAATATTTGTTTTATTCTGTTTTAGTATTTGTTATTATAGCGGCAACAGAAATTCATCATTTGTGAAAATTTCAACTGTTTAACTATCACGGTTCATGAGATACAGCCTGGTGACAGACAGACAGCGGAGTCTTAGTAACAGGGTTCCGTTTTACCCTTTGGGTACGGAACCCTAAAAACAAACAATTGTAAATATTAAGATATTTTTTTTTAATCTTAATTATCTATGAGATAATGGATTTGTTGCGAATGATCTAGAAGCAGGCAGACAGACAGAGTTAGGTACTTTCGAATTTATATTAAAGGATGTTTTTCGCTTCTCCGCATTTACTTTGTAATTGTATTGTGTTATTGATGCTTACGTAATGAATAAATTAATAGTCTACAATTTAATTACATACCTGCTAAATAGTATCGGCTTGTTAAATTCATTATTTTTCGGTTTTTATACAACAACTTGTAAGTTTTGTGCACTAAACTAAACACATTGGTTGATTATTATCATATTTTTGTATCTAGTTGTTATGCTGGCTGGGTTATAATATAAGTTATCTACATGTTTATTTTTGTATATTATCAGGCTTCCGTGCTTTACTCACAAAGGTCCCAATGGAAGACCAGCGCTGTGTTCCCTTGACAAAGAAAAATGCTGAGTTGGAACATTTTTGTGGCGATTACTAATAACTAATATCTATTTTATTTATTAGTTTCATTGTATTTTAACTTGAATATGTTTTTAAAATGGCTTCCATAGTGGGAGGATATTCAATCATTTATAAAATTGTTCACACGTCTGTAGGTCGATCAGTCTATGTTCATTCTGGACAGACGCAACTCGCACTCGCATGTATCATATGTTTAAAAATATACGAAACGTAACTCTCTCTCTTTCTATCTTCAACTTATATCTCCCTCTCAACTTCCGTTCGCACTTTTCGTAACGCATTCACCAGCTTACTCCCCAAGTTAAGCGTGCCTAAAGAAGTTTTACTTCAAAAAACGAATGATAACAAAATCGGGGGATACAGTTTGGTGTTGCAGCTTTATATCTATCTTCTCCATCTAATTATTACACCACTGGATAACTAAAGGATCAAAGAATTCGTTACGCTAAGTGAGGACTATGACTCATCGCGCGCGGTGGAGGAGGTAGCGCCGCCATTTTAAGGTCATTTTGCTGCGTTAGAAGATTTCTATTTAGAATGACCCGAAGGAATTCTTCGTGTTCAAACATGATTATAACATATATGAAATATCGTATTTTATCTTTTGTATATAAAACATTACCTGTTACGTATTCGCGTACAACACACGGCCGTGTTCATGACACAGTCACACCCCATTTTTTGTTCGTTTTTCTTTCTAATATATTTTTTTGTTCTTTGCAGAATATGGCAGAAGTGGAAACGAAGATTGAATCGAAGCAGGGAGGTGACATCACGTACTTGGACTTCAAAGATGAGACGGAGGCGCTGGGAGAGTCGCAGATACAGCGGTTCTTTGCTGGGTCCACTGTGCTGCTCACTGGTGGGACTGGGTTCCTTGGGAAGCTGATGGTTGAGAAGCTTATGAGGTATGTTCTTTAGGCCTTACATTTATATCTTCAGCCCACTGTGGAAGAGTGATTACATTCAGCTTAACTACAGTTAAATATTCTTTAAATTAAGTCAAATAAATAGATATTGCTGGACATTTTACACAGTGCTATCTAGCTTCAAACTAAGCAGAGCTTGTACTATGGGAACCAGATAACTGATAGAACACTTATATACTTATTTTTTTAAATAAAATCCCTCCAGACCTGGAACAAATATCTGTAGATCATGCAGACACTGTTCCGAGGCGGGTATTGAATCCGCTACCTGGTGCGTCTCAGCCACTGCGCCACGGAAGTCCTAAATTATTACCAAAGTTAGTGCGATTGCAAGCAAAACGTTGAACGCTGCGTAGAATACTATTCGAATACGACTACTGTCGTATTCTAGTACGCGTAGAATACGACAGTAGGTAAATAAACTGTCGAAGGCCACGATTCATTTCCTAAGATCTTCCATATTTGTCCTTACTTCAGCCATATAAGACCGCACTGGCCACACTTACTCGTAACATTGGACAAGCCGTAGTGCGCAACTTGATTATTAAATTGTTCATGTTCTTCGACCCTCCAACAGATAATTAGATTCATTTTACTTGAATTAAATGCCAAAATGCGTAATAATGTTGCCAACCCCATATTCTTATACTAGCTGCCGCCAGCGGCTTCGCTCGCGTTTTTTGTCAATAAAAAGTAGCCTATGTGTTAATCCAGGTTATAATCTACATTTATACAAAATTTCATCGCAATCGGTTCAGCCGATTTCGGCGTGAAAGAGTAACAAACATCCATACATACAAACTTTCGCGTTTATAATATTAGTAGGATTGTGTCAATGGTAAGCTAAACTATTTTAGAGAATTAGGCACTTGTCTCACCGGCGCTATCAACTATTTTCTCGCAAAAGAAACGAACAAAAGATATACAATCCGTGTCAGTAAAAGAAACACTTTCTAGTCGTTTTGAAGTTTTACTTCAAAAACATTACCCTCCTTCTGCGCAGTTGGGCAAAAGTAGCCTTTGTTACTCCGGGATAATGTAGCATTCTAATGGTGAAAGAGTTTTTGAAATCGGACCTGTTGAGTTTATTCGTTGCAAACATACAAATTTTTCCTCTTTATAATATTCGTGTAGATGTATGAATTAACATAATACAGGATACGATGTTATCGTTCAAAGAAATCCACACTATATACCTACTTATTCTAAAGCTAAATAGATATAGTTAAGGAACCATATCTACATAATTTGAGCTTAAAACCTGTTTAAAATTTTTGACAAGAACGCAAAAAATGCGATAATTTTAGAGTTCCACAGTCAAACTAGGTACACTTACAGTTTCATCATTTTATTTTATTTTCAAAATTTTTGGAAAACTTACAGCTAGGTCTTAAAAATATTTATTTACTTAATACATGCCGGTATATACCAGCGCAAATGTGCTGATGGCCAATTAAAAAAGTTTCCGCAGATATGTAAATACATAAATAAAATCAGAACACCGTGAACGTAGACGACAGGAGATATAAAATATAAAACGACATTAAATAAAAGTAACAGTTAATTTAAAAAGAAATCGTCGCTTAGCGAGCGTTTAAGCTTACTTGCAGATGTGTTAAATAAATCGACATCAATAGTTTTATTGACCAATGAGTTGAACGATTTGCTAGCTCGTACTGTGCGTGTCATACTGTGCAGAATATTTGCGGGGAAATAAAATCGCAATGCATCGCGGAAATAAAATCTCAATTGCGATTTTTAAACGCTATGCGGATAGGCCCTTGCTGCCATGATAGTAGGTATAAATAAATGTATGATACTAGGTAGGTACCTACAATACTAAAATATTATAAGTACAGCATTGTGAATAGGTATCTATGATAAAAATAAATAACAAGGATTTCAAAGTAGGTACCTACCATATAAACATTTTTTTTATTGAGATATAGGATACCTACCTACTTACCTAGTGTTAAAATAAATGTTCATGTATACTAGTGTTGCCGATCGATATAAAACTATCGATAGTCTATCGATATTCACAAAAATTCAATAGTATCGATAGGTGTATCGATAGTATCGATACTATCAATAGGGTGATATGAGGCAATAGTATCGATTTCGTCCAATAAGTACTATCGATAGTATTAAACGTCAATGGTGACGAAACTATTGATAGTATCGATACTATCGATAGTATTGCTTAAAAACTATTAATACTATCGATAGTTTCGCTACTATCGATAGTTGTGTGCTATCTATAGATATCGACTTGTATATAATGAAAAATACTATCGAAATATATGCTACTATCGAAAATACACAACTATCGACAGTATCGATACTATCAATAGTGTCGATAGTTTATATGCAATACTATCGATAGTATCGATACTGTCGTTAGTTTCATCACCTTTGACATTTAATACCATCGATACTATCGATAGTATTGGACGAAATCGATACTATTGCCTCATATCACGCTATTGATAGTATCGATACTATCTATAGTATCGATACTATCGATAGAACAATCGATAGTGTAACTGATTTATGACGTCAACTATCGATATTTCAGCAACACTAATGTATACCGATCTAAAAAAATATCTGAAATCGAAAAGTAGGTAAGGTGCAATAGTCACAACGGATCTATATTTTTCTGAAGTTAGGTGCAAAAGACGATTGGTTCTGCGTAGCCACTGCAGCTAACTTCAGAAAGTCATAGATCCGTTGTGACTATTGTAGGTTTAAATATCTACTTAGGTTAGTTGGTTCTTTATTCATACCTACCGACCTACGCCTACACTGCCATGTTAGTAGGTTGTAAAATAACAAAGTCCGTCAACAGAGCAAACCGAAGGTGAATCGAATTGAACATTTTGCGAAGGCAAGGCAGTGTGCGTGCTATACATTCATTACTATCCCCACGAGCGCGTGGCTGTGTGAGTGTGGGCAAACGAACGATTCTAAATTTGATTAGATTTTGACCGTGTTCCGTAATACCAAAAATGATGACTAAAAACTTATTGAATTTTACTCATTGTGTTGTTATTCTGTAACAAGACGATATAATCTATGTTCCCATGACTAGGATACGTAAGATGTTGTTGTTTTTAATACGAAACAATTAGGTTGAAAACAGGTCTTTTATGACGTAAAAACATGCAGATGGCGATACGCTTTTATTCCATTTTAGGTAAGTATTTTGATCTAATATATGGTTGGGAACCTAGATAAATACTATTCAAATTAAAATAATACCTTATTAAGATTGAAATATGCTCCAATTAGAAATGATCTTGGTAGTACGTGTTGTATGGGCGATTGTCCCTTCGGTATCCCCTTAAGAATGCGTTTTGGCTATAAATTATTTTTTACCATAGGAACGTGAAGAATACTCAGTTTTCTCAATGCAGCAGTATTTGTACGTAACCCTACTTGCTCGAGTAGCTCATGTTCGCCTTTTTCTCCGACCAATTAAAGTCGATTTACTAGAAGACTATCTGTGCTGTCAAACTGAAATTTCCCACGATGGGTTTTAATACGATACGTTTTAATGAGACCTTGTAGAGAATAAAAAAAAACTTGTTTATAGCATCTCCTGTGTAAGTCATCAACATCTTAACAGCCAAAGGACGTGCACTACTAAACAGAGGCCTCCCCCATAGATTTTGTTCAGCCTTCACCCAACGGCTACCAGCAACCTTTATCAGGTTTTCTGTCAGTTAGGGCCGTCCTAAGCTGCGGTTCCTAGTGCGTGGTCGGCCGTCAGTTCTTCGAGTTATGTGTTCTACCCACTGCTACTTAAGCTTGCTACTCGAGCTCGCTATAGTAGCACATAACACTGTTGATGTAAGAGCAATTTTCTAGAGACCAACGCCGACCCTGGAGTAGGGCGAGAGGAGCGGTCGCTATAGGCGCCAGATGGCAAGGGGCGCCAAAAAGCCAAATGTGAAAAATTATATACCGCGCAAAATAAAATTTTGATGTCGTCTTTTAAGAGGCGCGAGAGCTGTGTTGTGTTGCCAGGTCAAATTTTTAAAAATCCGTCGGGTGACGCTTAATTGTGGGTCGGTGATTGCCTCTAGATAAGTCCGTATATCTATAGACTTTTTTAAAAGCTAAATTTGACTGTTTGGAGCGGCTAGTCAAGCCTTGAACCTAGTCCGTAAACAGCGTTTCTTGTTAAGTTTCATGGGTGACAGCTCTTTTGTGCACATCTGAAGTCAGGGCTTCTTAACATTATGATAAATAGCGGTATTTATTTAACACTAGTGGACCCGCCGAACTTCGTACCGCCTTGACATGCATATAACGTGGGTTGTCAATATACGTCACCCTGGTAGAATTGTCAATTGTTGTCCCCGGCCATCATTATGTATGAGAAAATGAATGACTTCCACAAATAATTCAATACCAAAATTAGCCAAATCGCTCTACCCGTTCTCGAGTTTTAGCGAGACTAACGAACAGCAATTCATTTTTATATATATAGACAATATCTCAGAATAACTCCGACCGAAGCATCTGTTTCAAACGATATTCATTCTTTTACATCCTCTTTGATGATATTTGCAGCACGCATTCTCTCAATTCTATGTCAAACGTCATAAGGTTACATTATAAAAGCGCTAAGGTTAGATTATAAATAATTTTATATGGTGGTTAAGTATTCTTAAATTTTCTAATTTTGCTCGCAATTTTCTTAATTTTTTCTTTCATAAGAACCTTTTTCTGACAATAAGAAATATAACAAGAAAAGAATTAGTCAAATCGGTCCAGCCGTTCACGCGTGATGGCGTGACCAGGGGAAATAGGGATTCATTTTTATATATAGAGAAGATAAAACCGTTGTAGAAGTGTAGTGAAAGCGTCGACTAAAGGGCGCTGAAAGACAATTTTGCTCTACCCTGATCAAAGACCAGGACCGGCGCTGCTGAGTTGACTTCTATTTTGTGCCGATCTGATACTTATTCCTTGCTGCGATGCGACTGGTACGGTTATGCTGTGACGGGTTTGAGTTTGTCTATGCGGCTCAACCTCTTATTAACTCTAACTATACCTAGCTATGTAATTGTTTTATCTATTGATTGATTCTTGTTAGATTTTTTTTGTAAGGTAACGGTCTGTTTAATTTTAGTGTAAGTTTTTGAATGTCTTCGATTTTCAATGACATTTTTATTGTACTCGATGACATTTTTTGTATTTGCTGACATGTTATTGTTACATTTTACATATTCTATTTATTGTTCAATAATCATGTTTTTATCATTGACATTGTTTAATATTGCACGCTCCTGAGCTGATTATGGATATTCTAATTAATGTATATTTATCATCTGTTCCTAAATAACTGTACCCATTTTTGCAAGGAATGAATGAAATGAGACTGGTTTGTTGTAGTTATTAGTTTCTGGTACTCTTTTTGAATGATCACACAGAAAACAACACAAATACTGCAGTGAAATACCGGAATGCTTACTCTGATAGTTTAATATGTTTTAAATCAATGTTTTAACACATTCTCTATATGTACCTTAGGCTTATATTACACCAGTTTCTCGGACGTCAGTCTGCTAGTTCCTTCTCAATCTTTATTAAATTAGATCATAACTACTCTCATCAATATTTCCCTTTTTAAGAGCTCCCATCTTGAAACTCATTGCACAACTACTAAATTGTAGGTACTATATGCCGATTGGCATTCGAGCAGCTGGTAGTGTGTACAATGTTACCTACATTGTAGCAACTACCAGTGACCCACTGCCCACTTAATCTATTTTTTTACTGTTTATTAATGTATTGTTTGTAAAATAATTAGTACTGTTCACTTTTTCAATTATTCCGTGGATGATGTCAAAGGTCATGCATTTATTTAGGTATGTTACTAGCACTATGTTTAACTTCATAATATATGGACATAGAAAATAATTTATTCACTAGATTAGCACACAATATACAATACAGTTGCATTTTAAGAAAGAGAAAAAACAAAAATATTAAATAGATTAAATGTAAAACATAAAAAACAAAAAAAGGAGAACTTGATAGATAATGTGAGTTATAACAGTAAATGGGCATCGACTCAGCATCATGCAAGCGCTAATATTATGTCGAGTCCGCTCCATTTAGCCACTAGAACTTGAGAGTATTGTGTTGTCAAGTGAGAATATTATGGGTCATAGTAGTTATGTCATGCTGTGTCAAAATATAATAATATACAGTAGAAAATGTCAAAACAATATAATACGTTATAAAATAAATAAAGTCAGAACATAAGTATATAAATCAAATTAATAGATTAGTTAATAGGCTAGCACGTGAAAGGTGCACTAATACTTCCCGCACCAGGCAACCCAGTTTTCTGTATGCTAATATTTAAGAATTTTAAACTTTGTTTAAAGATTATCTGTGATTTTAAATGTTGAAGTGGTGGGGGAATATTGTTCCAACACTTGGTTGCCTAGTATCAGAAGCTGCCCCTAAACGCTACCGTTTTGTGCTTGGAGTAGTGTAGTAAATCTCTTGTCGGTCTTGTGCTGTACTTGCTCTCGTGTCGATTCAGTTTGGAGAAGAGATATTCTGGTGATCCAGACGTTACAATGCCGCAAGCAAGTACGGCCAAGTGTAAGTACCTCCGTGAGGCCATGTTAAGAGTGGATGAATTATTGAGATAAGGTGAGATATGTGTTCGCGGAGGGATGTCATAGCAGAATCTGCAACAAGCGTTCTGAACTCTCTGGACTAATTCAGCTTCGATAAGACAAGGGATTCACAGAATTTGATACAGACTTCCTCTCTTACAAATTTTCTTACTTTATACAGCAACTTAAACCTAAAAAAAATAAGCTTTTACCAATCCCAAAATATGACCCTCAAATCGAAGGGTGCTCTCAAATAATATTCCAAGGTTTTTTGCTTCATATACCTGCTCAATGCTTTTACCAAGGATGTTTTTGCTGTAGCATTTAGCAGATTTTTGAACCCAAAACCATGAACTTAGACTTAGAGGGATTCATACCAAGAGCGTTATTTTATGGCCAGAGAGCTATGCGTCCCAAATAATCATTTATTTTAATAATTTCATTCGGCACATCCTTGGGACGCATAGGAAGGTACAACTGCACGTCAACAACGTAAAGGTGGAAACGACAGTGCTTAATGGCCCAATAAATATCAGCACTATAAATGGTAAAAAGTAGTGGGCCAAGGATGGATCCCTAAGGCACACCCCGACCCACTCCTCTCAATGATGACGCAAGTTGCGTGCCGTCATCTCGAGTGATTTGCACAAACTGATAACGGTCACTTCGATAACTGTCGTCGTTTGCGCGACGTCTACTCTGTAGAATGACAGTTTTGATAGAAGCAGTAGGACATTAATGGAGTCAAATGCACGAGAGAAGTCGAGCAATACCAGCTACGTATGTGTATGATAATGATAATGTATGACTGTTTATCTTCCTAAATAAATAAAATTAGATAGAAAATAAAATATTTTACTAGTAGTAGTCGATTAGTTGACCTGTCTGTATGTGGGTATGTAAATAGTTCATAATTATAATGTTCATACAAAATTACCAAAATCAACATACCTAATATAATATTAATATGATTAAGTTACGACGGAATTCACTGTATGTGTTTCGACGCGCTCATGACCAACAACTTTGAGAAGGCGTTTAATTTCATTCAAGTTTTTTATGGCTGTATAACTTAAGTATGTGCTGAGTAACTAAATAACAAGCCACCTATCTACTAAATCAATTTTTTGTTTAAGTTTAATCATTTTAGAGGTCAAGTTGTAACATTTTTGGCATAATTATGATAACTCTGTCAGTGGACAGAATCACAGATATCGAAATTCAAACGTACTTAGAATATATTTTATATTTTTAGTTTAATTTTAACATCCGCTCCTACTTCTCCATTTAAGGACATTTCACACAGCGCCATCTAGCCCCAAACTAAGCAAAGCTTGTACTATGGGAACTAGATAACTGATAGAATACTTATATATATATATATATATATATATATATATATATATATATTAGTTTTTTTATCTATATCTATACTAATATTATAAAGAGGAAAGATTTGTTTGTTTTTATTGGCTCCGAAACTTCTGTACCGATTTAAAAAATTATTTCACTGTTGGGAAGCTACACTATTCCCTGGGTGACATAGGCTACTTTTTACCCAACTACGCAAAAGGAGGGTAATGTTTTTATTGAAAAACTACGCGTG
The DNA here is from genome assembly GCA_918857605.2 of Philereme vetulata. Lineage (NCBI taxonomy): Eukaryota > Metazoa > Arthropoda > Insecta > Lepidoptera > Geometridae > Philereme > Philereme vetulata. Next base: position 8,342,205 of record OU975453.1, read on the forward strand.
CGAAGCTGCGGATTGGTCAGCTAATACCCAAACCCAGACCAAATATCTGTAGACCATGCAAACATTTGTCCTGCAGCGGGAATCGAAACCGCAACTTTCTGCGTCTTAGCCAGTTATTCGCCCACTATGCCACGTAGGTCGTCAAACTAAAACAAAATCAAACTTTAACTACGTCAAATGTGACACTACTCGGCGCGCAATTTAGCTTAAAAATGGGTATATATAATTAACAAACTTTTTTGATAATTATATACGGGTAAATGGTATGTAAACCGAAAGTTGGTAAAACAACTTTTTCTGATTCTAATAAAGTCGAAACTCTACAATCTTTTTTTTCATTTATAGAATTACAAGCTTAGGCCGACTTTGCACGCGTGGTATGACAATAAAAGTAACCTATGTTTCAATCCAGGTCATAATCTATCGGTCAAACATCAAAATCGGTTCAGCCGTATTAGTCGTGTAAACGTAACAAGCAGACAGACAGACAGACAGACAGAGTTATTTTCGAATTAATAATTTTAAATGTTTATTATAATAATGTATGTACAAAAAAAAACGTATGTAATTATTCTATCAGTTATCTGGTTCTCATAGTACAAGCTTTGCCTTGTTTAGGGCTAGATGGCGCTGTGTCAAATGTCCACGAAATGGCCACGGAGGTCACTATGTTAGTGACCTGGATTTGTCTACGAATATTCTCATTTCTGATTGCATCTCTTAGAGAAACACCAAGCATAGACCTCTCCATAGCACGCTGAGCGACCGCGAGCCTATGAGGTCCATAGTGAGAGAACACGTTTCTGTACAATACGTCATCACTGCTATGATAACATAGACTGCTTAGCATAAGGCAAATTTTATACTAAGCTCCATAGCAAGTTGTGATCTTGGTCACAATGGTTTCATAGATCGACTTCCAGGGCCGCCGGTAGGACTTCCCGTCACGCTAGCCTGAATGATATCATACGCCGGGCATTTTGCAGCGTCAACTATCCAGCCGTTCTCGAACCGAACGGTCTGATACGTGACGATGGTAAGCGGCCTGATGGCATACCATCAGGCCGCTTACCATCTCCCAAGGTAGAAGAGTCATAACTCTTCTACCTTGGGAGAAGGGTAGGCCTATGGTGTGGGACGCCACGTGCGTCAAAACCCTTGCACCATCTCATCTGTCTGGTACAGCAGTTGGGGCGGCAAATTCAGCCGAAGATCTCAAGCGGCGAAATTATGGAAGTCTTGACAGAGATTACGTATTTGAGCCATTTGGGGTCGAGACCCTGGGTCCATGGGGTACGGAAGCCCTTCGCGCTTTCAAAATTCTTTCTGGGCGTCTGGTCGAAGCGACGTGTGATCCGAGAGCTGGCGCTTATCTGGGTCAACGCATAAGCATTGCAATTCAGCGGGGCAATGCAGCCAGTGTCTTGGGGACACTTCCGCCTGGTAGTGATCTGGAGCAGTTGAGCTATCTATAGATCGTTTGCAACGGTCTTAAACAGGAAACAGTTGAATCTAGATGATTCAACTGTGTCCTCTGTATTTTCGTCAAGTGAATATTTACGATTAATTATTAAAAATTACAGCGATTGTTTTGTTTGTTTAATTATTTATTGCAAAAACAGAAAAATGTACAAATGGACGACTTAATGCTAAAAGCATTTTCTACCAGTAAACCGTGACAGGTAAAAAACCTCATATCATTTATAATTAAAAAAATTAATTACTGATAAAGCCTTTGTCTTTGAGACTTGTATTTTCCGCTTTTTTGACGTCATCTAATCCAATTGTACATTATAGATTTACATAGTTTAAAGATTTAAATTTTTGAATGTATACAGGGGTATATACAGGTTGTCTCGGTAGGTACCTACTAGTACTTTATCACGATATATAATAAATTTCCTAAGTCGGTATTCCAGGCAAAACTGAAAAAAAAGCTTGTAGAAAAAGCTTATTACAGTTATAAGGAATATAATATAGATGACAAAAATCTTGTTTAATAATAATACTCAAACGTTTGTTGTATTCCACACTGTAATAATAGGTGGTAATTGATAGGTACACACGGCTACACATCAAGCTATATCGCTGCCTCCCGGGAATAAAATGGTAATCGAAAAAACTAAATTTTACATGAAAAATAAAAAACTTTTTTTTACGAATATTTCATTAGCTAAAAACATATCGGAATTGTTTGAATACAAAAAGAAAGGTGATTTTTTGTAAAATATTTCTATGTACATGTACATAATATAAGTTTCTTGCGAACGTAGTAAGTAATTAAATTAATATTACAAAGAATTAAATGCACAAACTTGAACCGTAAATCAACATTACAATATTATTCGCGTAAAAAGTGATGCAATAACGTTACAGTAATAAGACATTACTATCTTTTTCGTTGATAAATTGTGATAAGATCCCATATTGTAATGTACTATTATCATTTTATACGCTGACTAACAATCAAACAGAAGTTGAGGTAATATCAACTTATGTCTAAATTCCAGGGAATATGTAATTTACATAATGGAGGTAAGCACCAAATATTGAATCAAACTTATTGTACTAGTGCAAGGTAATGAGCGAGAAAATAACAGTAATCTGTTGATTAATGGTTTATTTATTTATATCTGAGAACAATTTATTAAAAACAATACATTATGAACCGTTTACATAAAATTAGCACAACAAGAAGGTACCCTAGGTAGCCCGAGGTAGCCCTAGGTACGAGGAGTACCTCGTCCTCCAGTTCAGAGTCAGAATTTTTGGTTGAGTTGGACTCGCAGCTCGTGAGGGAGTCATAAAATGCATGATAGTGCTGTGGGGATTGCATTACTTGCGCACACCCTTTGTAAATCTGTATACAGCGCTTTACTTACGAGAGTATTTGTTGATCGTAAGACTGTTTTATATCCATGTAGATTGATTCAGCTGGTGTCGCTACTGATGGTGTCTCTCTTCGCCCTCGCCTTGGTCTAGTTATTTGAAGCTATGTGTCTATTTCCAAATATTCTTCTTTGAAATCATATATAAATTGTAGAATGTGAGGTTTTAAATATAATATCTCCATTTCCATTACCTTCGTACATTTGATTTGGTTTCATTGAGTATCTTTTAGCTAGGGTTTTCCAGTAATAAGGCTTTTATGTCGTAAAAATAGCGCTGTTGCATCTCATTTACCTTATATTTTACTTTCATTTTAGCACTTTATGCCACTTTAGCATTCATGATGACGCTATATACTTGGTTGGGGGTAAATAATACGTTTTTCATGGTTCTTTCTATGCATGAATGCATGCTATCACCTTCATTCTGGCTGTGGCCGGTCTCAAATATCTATAGATTATGTTCTCTAGATCATGAATTCTTAAGGCGTAAAGATGTAATCCAAAAATAAAACTAGTTTTATTTTGTCCAGCGCAGCCATTGGAATTTAAAGTTATAGGTTTTATTCCTCGGAGTTTCTCTTGTTCGATGATTTCAATTGACCCTCTTTTGGCAATAGACAAATGCCAGACAAAGCAATGCCCAGATTTGCGTAGTGTATCGTAAACGGTAAAACTATAGGGTTTTCTACTGTAATGAAAAATCCCCACTTCAGACTGAGGGATACTAAGGACCTTTTCGAGATCAAATACGGCAATAGTGATACTTCTTTGGTCTATTGCTACTTTTTCTTCTTTTTTTAACTGGCAGACTTTGAATTTCCTCTTTAAATGTTCCCTATACTCTGCCTCCAGATAAATTTTCGTTCATAATGTCGCTGTTTAGCCTTCTGTTCTGTAGAATAATTTTGATTTGGGAATGAGAGCTCATATATATGGCGCGGTCCTATATCCGCCGGTAACCGACTACGACTCGTATCTCCTTGAAAAAGTGTCAAACTAGTGTCAAACATTGACACTTTTTCAAAGATATACCGGATAGTTGTCGGTTACCGACGGATATATACCTTTTGGAAATGTTTAGCTGTTCTGATAAGAACAGTTGCTGCGTATATTTTCTGACTTAATGGGATTCTACGACAGGAAATATTTCAATATCCTTCATTACGCTTTCTTTTTTAGAATCACTTATCTTATGGGGCCTGTTTAAATGAGTTCCTCTCTTGTCGATTATACTTTCATATCTTTTTATTTTCACTAATGCAGTGTAGACAGTTTGCTCTGATATTTAAGTGTATTTAAAAAGAATACCGGACATAACCTTGCAGACGTTAATATTAGTTCCCACTAGAGGAAAGCTGTGTTTTATTGTTTGTGTTCTATTATTTTTTTTATCTAATGTTAATAATAACATCGAATTATACTTAACCCAAAACATGTTGCATACTTTCCCGAGAATAAAATCGTAATTGCAACTTACTGGAAAAGTAACACATAAAAAGTATTGGTAATAATCTCTAATAATTTTATTCGTCGCTTAAAGTTTATTGTATGTACAAACGAATTATTTTGTTAAATACATTACAAATCCCGTAATTCCGAAAATAGTCGTAGAATTATTTTGAAAAAAAATAGACAAGATGTAATCAGACCTCTAGATACCGAATATGCAATAAAGTTGTAACTATCGTAATAGCACATTGCAATTTTATTCGCAGGGGACAGCGATATATTTCCAGTATAAGCTGACCTCGCATTGTGTAGGCTTTTCCTAGAATGAGAGGTCAGCTTATACTGGCATAATATAGCTTGATGTGTAACCGTGTGTACATGTTCATTATACATGTCCAGTATAAGCTGACCTATCATTCTACGAAAAACCTACACAATGCGAGGTCAGCTTATACTAGAAGTTATAGCTTGATGTGTAGCCGTGTGTACAACTATATTATGAAAAGAGGAGGACGTCATTGTTCTTGTTTAAAAAAGAAAACATTCTAATCTAATGTCACAGTATAGCAGTTAAGCATCTAAAATTTGTCATTAAAATATCCCAGCACATTTACATACTTCCCTAATATAAATTTATGGTAGGGTAAGAATTGTGTTTTTGAAAATGGGTTTTAATTAATTATAACCAACTCAACAATTTTGACATTGTTATTATAATTCAAATCATGACCCGGATAGAAATAGCTCGAGCCTCTTTTAATAAAATGAGGAAAGTTCTTTGCTGTCGTCAACTGAATATAAAGCTCCGAGTCAGGCTACTCATGTGCTATATATGGCCTATCGTCATGTATGGTTGCGAGACGTGGACCCTGAAAGAGGACACTACAAGACGCCTACAGGCATTCGAGATGTGGTGCTACCGTCGCATGTTACACATTAGTTGGACGCAGAGGGTCAGGAACGAAGCCGTGCTTCAGCGCGTTCATATGTCCCGGAAAATGTTGCCTTCTATCAAAAAGCGCAAGATAGAATAACTCGGCCATGTGCTCAGGAACGATAGATACATGCTGCTGCAGTTGATAATGATGGGCAAAGTGGACGGAAAGAGACGTGCTGGGCGAAGAAAGAAGTCATGGCTCCGGAATATCCAGGAGTGGACCGGTATTGCCTCCGTCGAACAGCTGTTCCGGCTGACTGCTGATATAGATGAATACAGGAAGCTAACGGCAAACCTCAGGATTGAAGAGGCACTGGAAGAAGAAGAAGAATTATAATTCAAACGGAACCTACTAATGAAACTTTGCATACGTGTTTAGGCCATAATAAAACAATAATATGTGGGTAAGAGCACAATGACTTTCTGTCCTTGTCTTTCCCCTATCTGATGCCTCCTATCTACCTTTCCCTAATTACCAAAAAACAGTCGTAAAAGAACGGTTAAAAGCGATACCTGTGTCGAAAAGTGCTCTGTGCCAAAATAAGTAACTAAAGAAACTGCTGTGAAATAAGACCAGAAAAGTGTAGTGTTGTGTACACACGGCTACACATCAAGCTATACGGTTCCAGTATAAACTGACCTCTCATTCTACGAAAAGCCTACACGATGCGAGGTCTGCTTATACTGGAAATTATAGCTTGATGTGTAGCCGTGTGTAACTCGCGAGGTGAAAAGTCAAGGTCAAAGTCAAAATCTTTTATTCATTAAAATCACAAGGATCACTTTGAAACGTCAATTATACTGCCTGTTCCTTCGCGACCAAGCCAGGAAAGAAAGGCAAGAAATAAGGCTGGTTGTTTTTTTATTGATCCTTTTAGAATACATTACATTACAATACAGAAAATAAATTACGTCTAAATTGTAACATTTTGAACGAGTTGGAGCAATTTCAATCCCAAGCTTCTCTATCATCTAAATAATCCGATATTTTATAGTAGGCGTTTTTATAAAGATTTTGTTTAATTGCGTTTTTAAATTTTTTTAATTGTCAATTTTTGTACATCACTTGGGAGTTTGTTATAAAAGCGAATACCTTGCCCTTTAAACGAATTACTAACTTTATGGAGTCTACAAGGGGCAACAGCGAGTTTATCTTTATTTCTAGTATTAAAGTTATGATTATCGCTATTTTTCTTAAACAAATTAATATTTTTGTGAACATACATCAGATTTTCATAGTTGTATTGACAAGGGTGAAGAAAGTCAACTACTGGAAGAAATGGATTGGCGATATTTGACCAAGTTTTTGGAAACTAAGGTTGGTCCTGAAGTAATCCCCCCTTTATCTCAATCCAGCCAGTCACTGTGTTCGTATTAAAATATTAGCAACTAGGTATCCGACTAGATCATTCAGAGCCCGCACGCAAACAATACGTAAAACGCTGTATATGGCTGTACTTATACTATGTAATACTAAACACTGTGTACCTACCTATGTGACGCACTAAATAGATTTTTGTTCATCTATTTGGATATAACGATGCCCGTACCTAATGCTGCCACCTTTGGGATGGTTCGGCCAAATACCAGCTCGCTATAGATCCGATAGAACGTAGGGCTTTTAGGCTTATATGTGAGCAACATATGGCGGAGACTAAGACACACTCGAACACCGCCGTAAAGTTGCAAGCCTATCGATCTTTCACAGAATACAATTTGGGGAATGTGCCCAGGGACTATACGATCTTTTCTTGCTTGTCCTGGTGAGACAAGTGCCTTACTTCGCTTAACGCTTTTATTCATTCATTCATTTATTCAATTTTCAGATGTCAAAGATCCATATATTTGTTAGAAAAAAAAACCTTAAATCAAACATGTCACATGGGTTAGTACAAAGTATACGCACAATAAAACAAACAAAATTTATATAAAAACAAAAGTTTAAGTCAGTCAAGTCCTGATTGCGTCGTCGGTAAAAAAAATATGATTCGTTTAGGAGCACGCTAACGGAGATCTAATTTAGATGTGTGTGGTGTTGTTGCCTTGGCGCATGCGCTTGCGCAATTCTGTGCGCGTGGCATTAGTAAAGTGCTATCAAATACTTTGTTATGCCTTCACTTAGCTAAGTAACATACCTTCTTACTTCGTTTAGTAATCTTAAGTAATGTAGCCGCAGTTGGACGAATCGGCATTGTTAGTTTAAAAGTATTTTACCCAAAAATATACGATTCAATCGTGCATTTATATCAATCACACTAATAATAAAAATGTCAAAGTTTGGATGTTTGTTTATTTATTTGTTCGCGTCGCGTCGTAACAGCTGAACAGATTTCGATGAAATTTGGTATATACGTAGATTATAATCTGGATTACCACTTAGGCTACCTTTTATCCCATAAATCAGTTCCCATGGGATAAAAATGGGGTGTCAAGTTGCAACAGCGAGTTTAGTTATATTTCTAGGTTACCTACACATTTAGTAGTTTAACGCGTACGAAGTCTCGGACAATAGCAAAATCCAAAATAAATATTACGGGACGTTTCCACACAGCGCTATCTAGCCACACATTAAAAAAATCTTGTACTATGGGAACCAGATAACTGATAGAATATTTATATACTTTTTTTTAGAAAAATACTTACTTAGTATTAAGCATATATTTATATGCAAAGTTGAACCCCAACTTATGCGAATTCGACTTACACGGTTACCGCTCGGTCCCACCTATCGCGTAAGTCCGGGGTATTACTGTATACAGAAAAGAACATAGACCCGGAACAAATATTTGTAGATCATACAAACATTTGTTCCGCGGCGGGAATTGAACTCGCAATCTCCTGCGCAATCTCTCACAGCCGGCCATTTAATCACAGCGCCACGGAGGCCATATGACGTTCACTACTGAACATAGGCCTCCCTCATAGATTTACAGAGCGACCGATCTTGGGCAGCCTGTACCCAACGGCTCCCAACAACCATTATCAAGTCGTCTTTCCATCTAGTGCAGAGGCGTCCTACGCTGCGCTTTCAAGTGCGTGATCTCCACTCGGGAACCTTTCTGCCCCAACGGCCGTCATTTCTTTGGGCAATGTCGCCGCCCACTGCCACTTCAGCTTGCTAATCCTCTGGGATATGTCAGTAACTTCGGTTTGTCTACGAATCTCCTCATTTCTGATTGGAACTCACCTGATGTTAAAAGTTAACTATACCTCAGCCCAAACTTGAATTTCACCCCCCCCCCCCCCTTCTCGGCGCGCCGCTGCAAGTCCTATCTCGCCGTGATTCATATGTTTGCCGGTTTGTTTATCATTCAGTCCCTTTATTTTCTTTCCCTTCTCCCAAAAAACAACTTAATATACTACTCTACCTATGAATTACGTGATTACGTGAACTTCGTTTGGAGCGACAAGCGTCACGGGCACCCCGTCTAATAGCCGAGGCCAGACTGAATCGCGAACCGGGCGTCCGAAGCAAATGGTTTCATTAGTGAAAAAGTTAGTTATTTTTATTTTACGGAAAAATTAAAATGTATTTTGAAAATTTAAAACACACGTGCACTTATTTATGTTGTGTAGAATTACTGTATAAAGTTCCAAGATCTAAATTGAAGTATTCGTCGCTTATGAACGGTTTTAAGATAAATTTTGAGTCATCTTTGGATTTTTTTTTAATCGAGAAAATTTTATGGAATCGTGTTTTCACAACACAGGCGTTCTATCACGTATCCTTAACTATAACATATATGAATTACGAATTGAAAGCACAAAATTTGTTAAACAAAACATTGTTTCTCAATAAGCGATTTATCGTCTCCCCAGGTATAGTGCGCCCTTAAGTGGTAACCATCGTCTGTAACAAAGCATTGCCTCACACCTTAGAAACGTGCCCTACGATACACTGTTTGTCTCTATCAACTTGAGGCATACAGGTGTAAAGCTGTATCTTTAATTTCACCGGCAACCCTTCAAACCAAACAGCGATGCTGCTTGGTGGCAGAAATAGGTAGGTAGTACCTCCTAGGCCGAGCTCTTTTACAAGGCTCCACTACTCATAAATTCCGGGTTAACATTCAAATATGTATATCAAATATGCTTAGGTAAACGCTCTTGTTTAAATATTTACACTGCACGAAGCTAAACGAATATTGACAGTGAATGATCAATTCAAGGCTATATCATCCACTTAACTACAACGATTCCTTAACGTATTTAGGACTATATATGTTTAAAGGCGTATTTAGATAGATAGATAGATAGATAACTCTTTATTGAATTACCACACAAAGTGTATTAATACAAAAAAAACGAGTGTCCTTTAGAGCACACGACTGAAGTAAAACTTCTTTATCTCCATCTATATGTATGTATATATATGTATAAAATAATGTTTTAATGAAATGTCAACCTTATTTTGAGGCGCATACAGTAAGTACATAAGTTATTTTCTGCTGCTGCCTGCCATCTGTTGTGGAGTAGCTGAACTTTTTCGTAAATTGAAGCTGGTAGATTCAAAATACGTAACGTCGTAAATACTTTTGTTATCGATAGCAAAATGAACTCTATTAAACAGCATGAAGGAGTGTTTTGTTATTGCAGTTTGTACAATTTAGGCTAATTTGGGATAGGAGGGAGAGTATAGGAGCGACAAATCAACTGGCTACGAGAGAAAGAGAGAAAGAAAATGTGTGCTCGCACCTCTCGCTCTTGCCCCTACAGTAATATGCAAAACTTAACTCTCTCTCTCTCTCTCTCTCTCTCTATCTTCACTAACTTATATCTCCCTATCAACTTCTGTTCGCACTTTTCGTAACGCATTCACCAGCTTACTCTCCAAGTCAAGCGTCCGTAAAGCAGTTTTACATTAATAAGTACTAGGCTAGAATAAATAAGGCAATACAATGGGCGGCCTTATCGCTGAAAGCGATCTCTTCCAGGCAGCCTTTGGATGGAGCAAAATTTACGAAGATACGGAGTAGTATAAAAAAAATATGATAAAGTTTTAATCCTAATACTTATTATACTTATAAAATAGACTAATATATACGTATATACACATAGCAAACTATACTAACAGATAAAACAAGTACATAAATAGAAAATATACAACGCTAGGAAGATGACATCGTCAGGTATTTGTATGATTTGACAATTTGAATCGTATATAGCTACTTTCTAAATTAGATTTTTACAAAAAACGGGATATTTACCATAATTTGTGAGATATTTCGAGCCAGTTGCATGCGCCATGATCACGGGCAGACTGAAGTATTTGCGAGTGGGTAGTTATTGGCAGATATAACGATCTACCCTCTTTCTCAGTCTCTTACAAGGAATTAATTTACTAATACTATTTCTACTAACGGTTTCAATCTCGAACATAACTCGATTCCGACACCAACACTCACGGTATCAGGACGCGTAATTGACACTTCACTTCTTCGGGTCTTACACATTCTCACCACAGGATTTCAGGGTACAGACAGTTGAAAACCATCTTCACGATTGAAATTCTTGTGTTTAGTTGCCTCTTGAACCAGTCTTGGCATGTGCATGAGCTGGATCCAGTTTCTAAATTCTACTTGCTACTGAATTCGATATTTTTCTTATATGAAGCACTTGATGAAATCTGTTGAGGTTGGGAAAAAACAGTTTACATACTTATCAGTTATCTTAGGTGTGAATGACCTTAATGACATAAGTAATTTATTTTACAATTAAATATGTAGGTAACCTAGAAATAAAGCTAAACTCGCTGTTGCAACTTGACTTGACACCCCATTTTTACGCTCCTTCTTATCTCCGTGAGCGCTTTGATTTTCTTATCCCACGTGAGATGTAGGTCATTGTAGGTCCTTGTAGGTCTTGGAGTCTCAAAACCCATCTTCATTCCTCCAGTCGCTATGGCGGTTCCTTCACTGTTTATGGAGTCAAACTGTAGAATTCTCTACCTCATTCTATCCGCGCAACTCCATCACTAAGCACTTTTAAGCTTAGAGTTAAAGAGCATTACCTGTCCTTGTAAACTTTTAGGTTATTAAGTATAAGTATGTATAATAAGTATATTTGGTATTATGTTTATCTATAATATAGGTATAGTTATAGGTTATAGATATTATTGTATTTATTATGGTATATAATATATTATTATGTATTTGTTAATATTGTACTCCAATGTCCATTTCTGTGCTACGTGCACCACTATAATCATCTTCAAAGGTTTGCTGGAAGAAAACTCTTATTACAGTTAAGCTCGCCTTTGTCATGTACAAAGGCCAGCTTAACCCTAATTGCTCAAACCACCATTTTGTAAGCTGTTTCTCCCTGTAATCTATTTGTGTACAATAAATAAAAAACGAGTGTGCTTTAGACAACACCACTGAAGTAAAACTTCTGCTGCTGCCTGCCATCTGTTGTGAAATAGCTGAACATTTTCGTAAATCGAAGCTGGTAGATTCAAAATACGAAACATCGTAAATACTTTTTTATCTATAGCAAAATTAACTCTATTATACAGCATGAAGGAGTGTTTTGTTTTTGCAGTTTGTATAATTTAGGCTAATTTGGGACAGGAGATATGCGACAAATCTATGGCTATGAGAGAAAGAGAGAAAGAAAATGTGTACTTGCACCTCTCTCTCTCTTGCCCCTACAGTAATATACGAAACGTCACTCTCTCTCTTTCTATCTTTACTAACTTATATCTCCCTCTCAACTTCCGTTCGCACTTTTCGTAACGCATTCGCCAGCTTACTCCCCAAGTCAAGCGTACGTAAAGAAGTTTTACTTCAATATTAAGGAGTTTTATCTCATGGGACCATTAGGGGACAAAAAGTAGCCTATGTGTTAATCCAGGTTATAATCTAGGTACGTGCATACTGAATTTCATCGAAATCGGTGCAAACCTTTACGACGTGATTGAGTAACAAACAAACAGACAAATAAATAATTAAACAAACATAAAAAATCTTACATTTTTATTATTAGTGTGATCAATTTCATAAGTATTTTTTAATAACTGTTGCGCACCTTATCGGTGGTCAACTTAAGTGACGTATAATTTGACAAATTATGAATAAAATGTTCAAAAATATGTTTATATTTAAAAGATAAGATAAGATAACTCTTTATTGCAATTACCATACAGAAACAATAAAACACTACGATAAAACTAAAAAGAAAATATATGATATGTTTTTTGCACGTTTAAGGTAATTTTTTTTAACTGGATAGATCTTCGTTTCACCACAATCTCACCTGATGGTAAGCGATGATGTGGTCTAAGATGAAGCACGAAGATCTAGAAGAAACCTATTCACTCTTACCTTATAGAGACCCGGATCGTATTCTTTAGGAAAAACATACGACGGCAAAGTGTTCCATACCTTAGCTGTTTGCATCAAGAACGTAGAAGCAAAACGGTGTGTGCGGATGGGTGGTATATCAACTAGGTACGAATGGTACTGAGCCTGAGGAAAAGTGCGAACGGAAGTTGAGAGGGAGATATAAGTTTGTGAAGATAGAAAGAGAGAGAGTTAAGTTTCGTATATTTTTAAACGTTAATGTGCGAGTGCGAGTTGCGTCTGTCCAGAAAGTACATAGACTGACGTGTGGACAATTTTGTAATTGAACAATTTTATAAATTAATATTTTGAAAAAGACGTTTTACTTCAGTCGTGTGGTCTAAAGCACACTCGTTTTTTGTTGTCAAACCACGCGTGTGAAGCCGCTGGCGGAAGCTATATTATGTGGAATATATATAAAACCAAGTCGGGCTAGTTACACCATTTATAACTCAAGATCGGCTGGACCGATTTTGATGATCTATTATTTGTTGGAAAATATCGGAAAATATTAATTATTAAATGATTTATTATTAGTAAAATTATTAATAATATTTATCCATTTTCCGCTTTAAAATTTAGCATAACACGTTTTTCTATGACGTTATTGTCAACTTTGCATGATTGCAATTCCTATCATTGTACTTTATTGTTTTTATTAACTGGTTTGTAACTCTACATTTTATCATCATACTATTCAAATGCATTATCGGCCTCTAATGCATAGTGGGCAAGACTAAGACGCAATTCTCTCTGGAATCAATTGAGAGAAGAGCCAAGAATCTCATAAGCAACGATGAGCTAGTTGATGCAAGCCTCCTCAGCCTGGAGCATCGATGAAAGATTGCTAGCCTCTCGGTTTTTTATCAAGTACATTTCAGGGAGTGTGCGGCGGAACTTTTCAACCTGACCCCACCATCTCCATTCTATCATCGGACAACCAGACGCTCTGCGGTGCGCCACCGCTATATGGTAGAAATACCTGCCATTCGCACAAAGGGGTTCTCTTCGACCTTTATTATGCGCACCGCCAAAGAGTGGAACGCCTTGTCAGAGTCTGTGTTTCCTGTTAGCTACAACCTGGGTATTTTTAAGTCGCGAGTTAATAGGTTACTTCTAGGCAAGCGTGTACCATCGTATACTGCATCATCGCGCGATCAGGCGAGATCGTGGTCAAACGCAAGCCTATAATGTATAAAAAACAAAAAAAAATCGATTCCAGCTACAAGACAAATATTTGCTTGCTCTACGCTTAGTTTCTAACAAGTATGAATATAACCTGACTGGCTGGCAGTAGTCGACAAATACCTTTATCTTGGACATATTCTTTCTTTTGGTAAAGAGCATCAGAACAAGGAGGTCTCTAGACGAATGCAACTCGGGTGGGCTCCATTTGGACAACTTGAAGATGTTTTTCGGTCAAAGAAGATCCCACAATGCTTAAAACCCCGTCTGTATAACCAATGTGTCCTGCCAACAAAGACTTACGGTGCCGAAACATGGGCCACAGAGAGCCATGAAGCGCGCCATGCTTGGCATCAACCTGCTCGAGTTCCTAATACCGAAATCCGACGTCAGACGAAAGTCCAAGACGTCAGAACAAGGGTGGCGGAACTCAAGTGAAACTGGGCAGGACACTTGGCTAGACGAGGTGATGGCAGGTGGAGTAAACTTTTGACCGAATGGTAGCCAAGAACAGACCTAAGTCCAGGACGTCCGTCGGCGCGGCGGGTCAACGACATAAAGAAAGTCGCGGGCAACTCCTGGATGCGTGCTGCACAGGACCGGGAAGGGTGGCTACACCCAGCAGTGGGTTGATGATGATGATAAATATAACCTCTTATTTATGCATCGGAAGATAAAAACTGGGATAACTAAAGAACCACCCTAGTTAAACTGGCTTTAATAAAATCGACTAAACTGGACCCATTTCGATGAAATTTGGTATTTAATAGTATAGTATTTAGTGTCACCTCAATTATAGGTAGAAACAGCATGCAAATACAAAAACAATGCTTAAAAAATTCCCCAAATAAATGATGAAATAACTACTGGTTCGACCCGAACTGAGATCTCGGGAGTCTCCCAAAACACAAAAAAAATATTCTTAGAGCGACTCGCGCAACGATGCCTAAACGTATGATTACGTATGAACGTAGGCTAAATATGATTTAAAGAGTTGTCAAATCATACAAATACGTAAAGTTTAAACATGTTTAATCGCTAAATACGTTTAGGGAACGTTGTGCAAGCCGGCCTTATTCTTTGACTAATAAAATAGTGCCACGAAATGACACCACATTACTTGACCTACAGTTTCAATCAAATTACAGGTAACGGGAGTTAATGAATATGGAATATCTTTTTTGGGTTAGAAATTGCAGTTATTCTGAATTTTAGACTTTTACCTATATTTGTGTCACTAAAGCAACACGCATACCAAATTTCAGCAATGTGGGGTCACTGGTGTACCCTGTGAATTTTGTCAAAGTTCAGTTTTTATTAAGGCTCATAACATAAAAACAACAAGGCTTAAACTATAAACAAAAACGTGGTCGAAATTTACTCTCAAAGGTATTTTATTAGACGTGCCATTTGACCGGATTCTTCTATTTGGTTTTTTTTTACCCCTCTTGTACTCCAATATCTCAACAATCCCCCACATTTTTAGCTCGTTTAGTCACACCAAAATTGTGTCATCACTACCTACCTATATACCAAATTTCACGATGATCGGATAAACGCTTCGAATGTTATCCTCGGGTAAACTAACATACATACATACAGACAACGCTGATTTGCCCAAGTTGATTTAGAGAACAACTCGCTTCGCTCGATCAATAATAGCTAAAATTTTATACAGTTTTTTTTATCACGACTAGATCTTCGTTTGAGCATAATCTCGCCAGATGGTAAGCGATGATGTGATAGAAGAAACCTATTTACTTGACTTTGGGAGTAAGCTGGTGAATTCGTGACGAGAGCTCTACGCAAAGTGTGATCGGTCGAGGCGAACGGAAGTTGACAGGGAGATATAAGTTAGTGAAGATAGAGAGAGTCACGTTTAGTATTTTATTGTAGGGGCAAGAGAGAGAGGTGCGAGCACACATTTTCTTTCTCTCCTTCTCTCATAGCTAGTTACGTTTCGAATATCTAAGACACAGTGCAGGCCTATTGTCTGTATTACACTGTAGAAGCAAGATGGAGCAGTGCGCGTGCACATTTTCTTTCTCTCTTCCTCTCATAGCCAGTGCATGAAATATATATATATATATATATATGTATATATATATATATCATATATACCTAGTCAGGTCATAAATTCTGTCACATGTTTAATATAAAATAATTGAAACAAGTTTATTCATTATGTAACCATTTATGTACCAAAATGAACTTAACAAAACATAGATTCTTATGACTTTAAAGTTTATTCAAAATGACCTCCGTGATTTTGAATACAGGCCTTCAATCTGCGCGGCCAGTCGTCTATCGCAGCACGAACGAGGTCCATGTCAATATCGGCGGCTGCCTTAATCAAGGATGTATTGAGTGACTCCAAATTGGGATGAGGCTTTGAGCACGCCTTTTCCTCCAAGTGTTGCCATATCTTGTAATCTAACGGATTCAAATCTGGACTGGAGGAGGGCCAGTCTTCGTGCCGGATGAAGTCGATTTCACGCGCCGCCAGCCAGTCTTGTGTGCTCTTCGCTCTATGAGCTGGCGCCGAATCTTGTTGGAATACCCAGTGCCTGTTATTGAACATGGTATGAGAAACAGGTTCCACAAGGTTCGTCAGGACTGTATTTTGATACACAACTGCATTCGTTTTTACACCTTTCTCACAAAAATGTACCTCTGTTAAGCCCCAATAAGAAACTCCCAACCATACCATGAGCGAGGATGGAAAATGACCTCGTTGGACACGCGGAATACGGTTGCTCGCTTCTTCACTACTGTGTGCGTACACCTTATCATTTTGTTTGTTGTAGCTCTCTTCTACGGTAAAATTTTTTTCATCCGAAAAAAGAATTTCCCGATATTTTTTTCCCGCGTACCGCTTCAAACAAGCGCGGCATCTCTTCAGTCTCAGGTCCATTAGACGAGCATTCAAACGATGTCCTGTTTTTCTTCGATATGCCCGAAGCCCTAAGTCTTCATTTAACACCCTTTCACCGTGGTTCTGCTTAACCCCATCTGAAGGGCCAACAGTTTCTGCTTACGTTTGATATTTCTTTGAATTCGCGCCTTCACAGCTTTTATCACTGCTGGAGTCCTAACAGACCGAGGGCGATCACTTCTTGATTTGTCATCTACACTTGAGTCTTCATTGTATCGTTTGATGGTGCGATAAACGAATCTTTTGGTTATATTAAAATTTTTCAGTATGTCAAAAATTTGAATTGGCGCGTAACCGCAACGATGCAACGCATATCTGCAACACGGTCTTCTTTAAGCGTCCACTCCATATTTAAAAATGAGTAAAATTCTAAAAAGTATACATTTTTATTATCATGAACAATTCGAAATTCGAATTCTATAAACTTTTTTGTGGCCAGCATTCTAAAAGAAAAGTTTTTACTGTGTGACAATACTTATGACCTGACTAGGTATATATATCTCGCTAGCAAACTCGCAAACAAACTAGTGACTAGAGTATATATATCGAGTTGGCTAGCATTACGCGAACGGTGATTGCTTGATTATTTTTTGTAATATAATTTTGTTGTTGAACAATTTTTTAAATAAATATTTTGAAAAAAAAGTTTTATTTCAGTTGTGTTGTCTAAAGCACACTCATTTTTTAACACCTTGAAGAGGCCCGAATTGTATTCTGTAGGAAAAACAGACGACGATAAAGTGTTACATACCATAGCTATACTCATTCAAAACGTATAACCAAAACGGTGAGTGCAAATGGGTGGTATATCAAAGAGGTATGGATGGTACTGAGCCGTGTCTCCTTGTCCTTTGATGTTAGGGTTATGGCCTGGATTGACATAGGCTACTTTTGCGCAGGAGGGCAATGTTTGTATTGACAAACTACGCGAGCCAAGTCGCGAGTGGGAGCTTATTAAATTATAAGTATAAAATAAGTATAAGTATTAAATTATATCTTTAATGTATATTATGCAAATGTAATGGCTCTTTATTAAAGATAGCCACAAGAATGAAACAATGAGCGTATATAAACTATTATGCAAACAGAATAATCATTACCATAAATACAAAACTCGGAAAACGGCTGTTGGCACAAAATCTTGGGTAATGGTGATCACGTTAAAATACCAGTGGTTTAAGATGAAAAGTTTTTGGTCTGTGTGTGTTAGTGGTGGACAAACCTTCGGCCTACCTGATAAATAAGTGGTAACCATCGCCTTTAACAAACTATTGCCTCGTAGGACACGCACCTTAGAAACGTGCCCTATGGTGCGCTGTTCTGCGTCTACCAACTTGAGGCATTCATAATCATGTGCCTGTAACTTCACCGGCAACCATACCCTTCAAACCGAAACACAGCAATGCTGCTTGGCAGAAATAGGTATAAAAAAAATAACCTAGTATGGTACAGGCAAGCGGTGTCTTGGGACATATGGTAGGTATCAATCAGATCTCATTGATTCATCATCATCATCATATCAGCCGTAGGACGTCCACTGCTGGACAAAGGCCTCCCTCAGGGGGTTGTTGCCATACTCGCCACGCTTGGCAGGCGGGTTGGCGAGCGCAGTATAGGTATTGAAAACACGAAAAGACGCTGCTGCCCATCTTTCGGAGGTATCCCTTAGCAGACTCCTACTGCATCC
Source organism: Philereme vetulata (assembly GCA_918857605.2). NCBI lineage: Eukaryota > Metazoa > Arthropoda > Insecta > Lepidoptera > Geometridae > Philereme > Philereme vetulata. Next base: position 8,360,629 of record OU975453.1, read on the forward strand.
ACTACTACTCATTGATTGTTACCTACCATTTGTCCCAAGATACCGCTAACCTACAACGTCTAGTTCACAAGATATGACTGTTTGAAGTTTGACAGCTGTCATCAGAAATGCAGATCTCATTGATACCTACCATTTGTCCCAAGACACCGCTAGCTTACATCATCTAGTTCACAAGATATGACTGATTGAAGTTTGACAGCTGTCACGAGAAGACCAGGTCTCATTGATACCTACCATTTATTCCAAGACACCGCTAGCATAGAACGTTTAGTTTCCGAGATACGGATGTTTGAAGTTTGATAGCTGTCATCAGAAATGCAGATCTCATTGATACCTACCATTTGTCCCAAGACATTGCTAGCTTACATCATCTAGTTCACAAGATATGACTGTTTGAAGTTTGATAGCTGTCATCAACTCATTAGACATGCAGATCATATTGATACCTACCATTTTTCCCAAGACACCGCTAGCCTACAACGTCTAGTTCACAAGATATGACTGTTTGAAGTTTGACAGCTGTCATCAGAAGACCAGATCCTATTGATACCTACCATTTGTCCTAAGACACCGCTAGCTTAGAACGTTTGGTTTCCGAGATACGGGTGGTATGTACACACGGCTACACATCAAGCTATACATATCCAGTATAAGCTGACCTCGTATTGTGTAGTCTTTTAGTAGAATGAGAGGTCAGCTTACTCTGGAAATGTATAGCTTGATGTGTAGCCGTGTGTTCTATGTTTTTATGGGTTCAGTAATTTTTGTTCCGATTATGTTCACCGATTAACAAAAAATAAATATTGCTGGTCATTTACACAGCGCTATCTAGCCCTAAACTAAGCAAAGTGTGTACTATGTGAACCAGATAACTGATATAATACTTATATACATTTTTTTTTGTAAATACATACTTTTAATATATAGAGTAACAACCAGACCCGGAACAAATATCTGTAGATCATACAAACATTTGTTCCGTGGTGGGAATCTAACCCGCTACCTCCTGCGTCTCAGCCGGCTATTCGCCCACTGCGCCACGGAGGTCGTCAAATTGTAACCTTACTAACATTACTTATATTTGTAACCTTACTATAATCACTGAATAATGTGGCCACAGCAGATCACCGACTTTTAATCTTTTAGGTGTATAGGACTTTTGGAAGTTTGTAAATGTTCAGCGTCTTTTGGCGTTGACTGTACTACAATAACGGTATGGCGGTAGTGCTTCCCCGGGCGAACCCTTCTACGACTTCTTTATCCAAACTCTATAGATAATATGATTAAATAAATACAACTTTATAGGTACACATAATTAGCATAACTACATACCTAATAACTGAATACAATTAAAATATCAATACCTTATTGTAATCTATTGAATTTTAAGTAGGTAATTGACCGCATATAGACAAATAGGGCTATGTAGACCGCCTTACATCATCAAGTACCATAAAACACGAAGGCTATAAAAAACGAGTGTCCTTTAGACCACACGGCTGAAGAATAACTTCTTTTTCAAAATATTAGTTTATAAATTCAATTACAAAATTGTCCACACGTCTGGTAGGTCGATCAGTCTATGTTCATTCTGGACAGACGCGACTCGCACTCGCACATGAACGTTTAAAAATGTACGAAACGTAACTCTCTCTCTTTCTATCTACACTAACTTATATCTCCCTTTCAACTTCCGTTCGCACTTTTCGTAACGCATTCATCAGCTTACTCCCCAAGTCAAGCGTGCGTAAAGAAGTTTTACTTCAATAGACTGTTCTTCTACCTGCCCTTTTTTCTTCCATATTTCTCTATCAGCCGTCATCTCCGTTGTCAGTTCTTTCCTACGCATACCATTCTTCACACAGTCCATCCATCTCTTCTTCGGCCTTCATCTACTTCTATCCACACTCATATCTAACACACGTTTAGTCACATGGTTTTCTTCCCTCTGCATGACATGTCCATACCACGCTAGCCTCAATTTTTCTATCACTTCTACTTTCAAACTTCCTCTAATATACTCATTCCTTATCTTATCCATTCTATAATAAATTAAGTAATTCAAATCGTAAAATCGACCTTAGTGATATAAAAAAACGCACGTAGGAAGTTATACTTATTAGGCGTAACAGAACAAAAAAAGCTAAAGATTTCATCCCGTATGCCACAACTCTTTGTTTGTAGCTAACTTCATCATGTCGCTTTTTGGCTGTCGGTGTGCGCGCGCACGAGACAGTTATCAACTAACTTCATCATGTCACTTTTTGGCTGTCTGTGAGCGCGCGCATGAGACAGTTATCAGCTAACTTCGTCATGTCGCTTTTTGGCTATCGGTGTGCGCGCGCATGAGACTTCAGCTCATCAGCTGACTTCATCATGTCGCTTTTTGGCTTCAAAAATAATTCCCATGAGCCAATGTAGTTCTTTATTGCTTAATGGGGGTACAAAATCAGGTAAATTGGTACACAGTGGTCAAATATCTATCATGCATAAATAATAATTGATATACGTACATATTAGTACAATTCCACTATTCTAGGTAAACAATTAATTGAAGCCGGATACGTAGTAGCATCCATTACTAATATTATAAATTCGAAAGTCTGTCTCTCTGTCTGTTTGTTACATTTTGTTTGATAAATTATAGGCTAGCGTTTGAGCACGATCTCGCCTGATGGTAAATATGCAGTCTACGATGGTACACGCTTGCCTAGAAGAAACCTATTCACTCGCGACTTGAAGACCCCTAGGTTATAGTTATCAGGAAACACAGACTCAGGCAAGGCGTTCAACTCCTTGGCAGTGCGCATAACGGTGGCGCACCGCGGAGCGTCTGTTTGTCCGATGATAGAATGGGGATGGCGGGATAAGGTTGAAGAGCTCCGCAGCACACTCTCAGAAATGTATCCGATAGAAAACCGAGAGGCTTGCAACCATTCGACGATGCTCGAGGCTACATTTTCACGCCTAGAAGGCTGGACTGATTTCGATGAAATTTGGTAGATATATTATCACCAAGATTGAGACATAAGCTACTTGTTACTCGACTTTGGGTTAAGTAATGTTTTATCGGTAACCACACAAAGCCGCTAATTTGTTTCTTCATAAAACTAGTGGTTCGCCCTGAACTGAGATCTCGCGAATCTCCCAAAACACAAAAGAAAATATTCTTAGGGCGACTCGCGCAACGAAGCCTAAACGTATTTAGTGGCTAAATATGATTTAAGGAGTTGTCAAATCAAACAAACACGTAAAAGTTAAACATGTTTAGTCGCTGAATACGTTTAGAGATCGTTGTGCAAGCCGGCCTTAATCTTTGACCAATAAAACAGTGCCACGAAATGCGTAACCAACCTACTTGACCTACAGTTTCATTCAAATTACAGGTACTCTTCATGTAATTTGGTTAATGTTTTGGAGTACAAATTGCGGTTATTCTGGATTTCAGACTTTTCCCTATATTTGTGTCACTTAAGCTAAACGCATACCAAATTACAGCACTGTGGGGTCACTGGTGTACCCTGTGAATTGTGTCAAAGTTCAGTATATATTATAGCTAATACTAACTCAAAAACTATAAGGAATTTATTAAAAATAAAAACGGAGTCTAAATGTACTAATAAAGACCTTTCATTTGACGTTCCATTTGACCAAATAGTCTCATTTTCATTTTTTTTACCCCTTTTGAACCCCAACTTTTGACACTCAAGAATAAAGACTATATATATGTACATTCTCTACGCGCTCTCTGCTTAGAACTTCACTGCGAATGCGCAGTAGAAAATAAGACATCGCCGCTTGACCGTTTCCACTGAAGTTGAGAGATGTCGGAATATCAATATGCTATTAGTTATTTTCGCATAGTATTCTCATCTCTGTAATATCTATGCTTTGGTGGACATTGCCCCGGAAATGCCTAGAAATTGTGCACCCGGGATTGGTTATCTGCAAACTGCCCACTTTAGCCACAGTAAACTTATTGAAATTATTCCAACTACCTACTTTATCCATTTCTTTGAGAGAATCTAGTGCATTGTAAAACTTTATGGGTCTTTTTTAAATTCTGGTTTCTTCCAAAGCTGTGATTTGTTGAGTAGGTATCAAACAATTAGGTAGGTAGATTTGGTCACTAGCTGATCCGCCCGCGGTTTCGTACGCGTGGTTTGTCATTAAAACAATACCCTCCTTCTGTGCAGTCGCGTAAAATGTATCCTATATCTCAAGTCCACTAGAATCTATCTAGGTATATAGGTATCAAATTCTATCGAAATCGGTCGAGCCGTTAAGTCGTGAAAAGGTAAGAAACAGACAGAGAGACAGAGTTACTTTCAAATCTGTATGTACGTACATTATAAACAGGATTAACACATAGGCTACTTTTTGTTGACAAACAACGCGTGTGAAGCCGCTGGCGGAAGCTAGTTATACATATTAACCTTCCTCTTGAATTATCTATCTATTGCTGAAAAATTCATTAAAATCCGTTGAATAGTTTAAAAGATCTAAGGTAACAGTCAGCGGAAGCGACCTCATTTTATACTATGTAAAGAAGAATATAGAGTAACAACCAGACCCGGAACAAATATCTGTAGATCATGCAAACATTTGTTCCACGACAGGAATCGAACCCGTAACCTCCTGCGTCTCAGCCGGCTGTTCGCCCACTGCGTGAAGATCGTCACTTCTCTCACCACAGTTAACAGAAGACAGTGAAACGTAGGTATACTCGTACAATCTACGCCACAACAATTCAATCGAGACTTAAAAGTCAGGTCACGTATAAACAACTGCCGTTGTAGGATTTGGATTAAGGTCGTGACTACGCCTGCACTGATTTGCTTGGCTATTTAAGGTGAAACGCGGGCAGCAAGAAATATTATAACATATGTTTTTAAGCGACTTCATAAAAGGAGGAGGTTCTCAATTCGACCGTATTTTTTATGTTTGTTACCTCAGAACTTTCGACTGGGTGAACCGATTTTAATGATTTTTTTTTATTTGAAATCTAATTCTTCCCGTTTGGTACCATTTCCATTTGGTTTAGTTGTGACAATGGCATCCATGAGAAAACCATATAAGTATTAAATTTGTTTAATTTTTATGGTACGTTTGTTACCTCATAACTCCGTCATGTATCAAGCGATTTGTAAAATTTATTTTATTATTTGAAAAGATATACTTTCAGATTGGTCCCATAGAAGTTTCATAGGTTTTTTCTGTTATCTAAAGTCGGTTATATGTTTGTTAATAGGTCACTTGTAATAGATCTATTGGTGTCGCGCAAAACTATTGCTTGAGTAAAAAGCGATAGAGACAACTGCAGCTCAGACTATTACCTATGTATAATAGGCGAAGTCACTATTTCCTATTCCCCTGTTTTCTTCTCCAAAACTAAACCGATTTTAATATATTTTTCTAGAAAGAGTATCACACAGATTAACAATAAAAATTACAATTGAATCAAATAACTAAAACTAAATTTATAATAAACCTATAAATAAATAAAAAATTAAATAATAAAAAAAATTAAATAAAAAAAAATATATAAAAAAAAATTTATAAATAATTAAATTAATAATAATTATTTTTTTATATTTTTCTAGAATAACAATAAAAAAAGATTTGGCTATGCCTCTCTGTTTTTCTTTTTTAATATTCGCCAAAATAATTTGTTTGCTGAACGTCTGATAAGGGCGGTAAAAGTGAGCAATTTGTGTGATTTTAGAAGGTTACTAGTTCTTATACCTAATTAATAATTTATAGAGATCAAGTTACTTGTTATCAAAAATATAACCGATTTCAGTTAACAGTAAAAACCAAAGTACTTGGTAAAGTTACTTTTGATGTAATTTCCATGAGATCGATCTAAAAGTACAAAATCTTATATGGTTTTCTCATGGATGCCATTGTCAGAACTGGACCAAATAAAAATGAGACCACACGGGAAGCACCAGCTTAGCATCAAAATCGGTTCACCCAGTCAAAAGTTAGTTCTGAGGTATCAAATATTGAAAAAAAATTAGTCGAATTGCGAACCTCCTCCTTTATGAAGTTGGTTTAAAATAAAACATAGGGGCATGATTATTTATAGATTGTACGTAAAAAAATTTGGTCTAGGTGTCACTAGGGGAAACAGAGGAGTACGTTTGTACAGACTAAATGAAGCGCGCGTTTCCTCTTAAAGCCTTTGCATAATTGACGGACGACAGGACAGAAAATTAACATTCTCTTCAAGTTAACCTGTAACTTTGATGAATGCCTTAACGTTTATCTGAAACAATCTTCGCATTTTATCCAGAACCCTAACTTGACACTGTCGACTGTTGCACATGTCATGTTCAAGCTAGGGCTATGCGATACACAAACCGGCAGATTCTGTAATGAGGCGGCGGAATAGCCCCTCATCTGTAAGGCGCGTGTGTTCCACTAATGCGTAAACGTAGCATTCATCTGGGCAAACACATTCTTTTTTTTTATTTAATGAAAGATACACCAACAGTACACATATTGTATATCTATATAGCTCTTTATACCAGATTTATGACGATAGTCATAAACACTATTCTGATACGTGCACCAATTACAGGTGTATACAACATTCGCCAACGACGGTGAATTACATATATTACCCGTGCGCGATAAGTTGGGACCTGAGCGCGGTGACGTCATATTGGCGTGTTTGTACCGCCCGCAAAAAAGCTAACATAACAAGCAGCCGCCCGCGGCTTCGTCTTTGTTTTTTTTAACCTAATTTATTATGTTACTCAGGGAGGACGCTGCTTTTTATCTAATCTTTTTTACACTATTTGAATAAAATAAAAATACAATGTTTAAGTTTATACATTTATTTTATCTATTATTTACATTATCTCATCTTCGTCACTACTTAGTGGATTTATGCCTTCTAGAGGTTGTTCTTCGTCCTCAGTCTCACTATAATCACTTGACGAAGAGGTATCCGATAAATTTACAATTAATTGCGATTCATTCGTCTCTTGTAAGAGGTCATCGTCCCAATACTTTTGTCGAAGCCTGTCCACATGGTTGACTTCTTTTTTCCAGACAACACAACAAATACATAACTATATTAATAAAATAATACCAACTAATAAGTGTACCGATGTTGTTTCGGAACACTAGTGCATCATGGCTTAATGAAATGTTACAGAGATTCTGGAAGAGAACAGTTTGTTTCTGTAAGAGCTGTACATGTCATTGAATATATCAAGAACATTGACTGTAACACTGAAATCGTTATAAGTTCGACATATTTGCAGTCGCAAACGTAGCATTCATCTGGGCAAACACATTCTCAGCCCGGAGGAGCTAACAGTTCAGAAAATAGGTAAACGTCTTAATCATTCATCATGTAATGTACCTGTTAAACTGACTAAGCGGTATCGTCGCAAAGGCGCCGCCGTTTTACGTTAAAAATTATTTATTGGAAATGTATCAATAACACATTTATATATTAACTATACATATAAATACACAAGCTACCGGTATTAAACTCACCTCTAAAATCAGTGAATACGATTCCGGATGTGAATTTTAAATTAATGACGTACGTAATGAAACAGGATGTGCAATAGACATCGCCAATTATTTAGATGCATGCTGATGACGCCACATCAAAAATACAATGAATTGAGAACTTCCTCTTTTTTAGAAGCCCGTTAAAAACTTATTTTGCGCAAGTTGTATCCAGCTACATAATAATCCACTTTTTCCTTGTCTAACACTTGAGAAGGTCAAGCAACCAACGTTTTTTTAACTTTTTTTACCTCGTGTGTTTTAAAGGTTTTGTACGTCAAAAGGAGACAACCATCCAAGTGCGAGTCGGACTCGCGCACGAAGTATTATGACTCAGATACAGTTCTACTGGCTACGGAACCATTTACTGTGCGTGGTCCGACACTCACATGACCATTTTTAGGGTTCCGTAGCCAAATGGCAAAAACGGAACCCTTATGGATTCGTCATGTCTGTCTGTCTGTCCGTCCGTATGTCACAGCCACTTTTTTCTGAAACTATAAGAACTGTTGAAACTTGGTAAGTAGATGTATTCTGTGAACCGCATTAAGATTTTCACAGAAAAATAGAAAATAAAACAATAAATTTTGGGAGTTCCTCATACTTAGAACTGAAACTCAAAATGGTCTTCAAAAATGATATTGAGGTTTCTAATATATTTTTTTCAAAACCGAATAGTTTGCGCGAGAGACACTTCCAAAGTGGTAAAATATGTGTCCCCCTGTAATTTCTAAAATAAGAGAATGATAAAATTAAAAAAAATATATGATGTACATTGCAAACTTCCACCTAAAATTGGTTTGAACGAGATCTAGTAAGTAGTTTTTTTTTAATACGTCATAAATCTTAAACCGCAATTTACCTTTCATTCCATCAACTCAAATATAAAAAAAGTTACAACGAACTACAAGAACTTTTATATTATGTTACTTGCTGCTACGGAACCCTTCATGGGCGAGTCCGACTCGCACTTGGCCGCTTTTTATTAAATAATATTTTGCCTCTTGTTTTTTCTAATATATATTGTGAAATTATTTTGTATAAGATTTTTTTTATGTGATGACGGATATTCGAAATTCAACGCTTATTAATTTAGGGCGACTCGCGCAACGATGCCGAAACGTATTTACTGGCTAAATATGGTTTAAGGAGTCATAAAATAATAAAAATACGTCAAATTTAAACACGTTTAGTTGCTAAATACGTTATATCGTTGTGCAAGCTGGTCTTCTGTTCGAATATGGACCGTAACGTATGTTTTTTTAGTTTACTTTTAATATTTGCCCTTCCATATAAACTTACCAAATTTGACACTCTGCGCGCAGTAAGCCTAAAAAAGTGTTTTCTTCGCGTATTAATAATAGACTAGCTGACCAATCCACAGCTTCGCACGTGTAGTTTTTCAATAAAAACATTACCCTCCTTCTGCGCAGTTAGGTAAACAGTAGCATATGTCATCCGGGGATTGCGTAGCTTCCTAAGAGTGAAAGATTTTTTTCTATACAAACAAACAAATCTTTCCTCTTTATAGTATTAGTATAGATAACAGGCAGCGCTGGGCAAAATACATGCTTTGCGTTATGTACTCGTAATTAAATTACAAAATACTATCTCGCACGTATTTAAAATACGAAATACAAAATATTTTTAAGTCGTGTATTTGAAATATAAATACAATATTAAAACTATTTTTATTTAAAATACAAATTACAAAATACAGTCAAGTAATTTGTAATTTATTTATTTTCAGTGTACTTTTTACATATGATTAAAAACAATGTGAACACTGGAAACTGCATTAGCAAAATACTGTGTCGCAGTTTCCAGTGCCCGTACATACAATTTAAATAAGTTAGACGTTCCTGATTATAGGTAGGTTACAATTTGCAAAGGTGTTAGGTACTTGACAATTTGCCGTGTTTGACGTACAGTACAGGTGCAGTGTTGCCAACTTTAAAGATTGACATATTTACCGGTCGCCATTTTGTTTACGAATAGTTACGAAAACTATCGTGCGCTATTTCCTGTAGATCGCACCATTAATAAGATCCCTAAATCTATGTATGTTCAGATGTATTTTGAAGCCATAAGAATTTGAAATACTAATCACAAAATACTTCAGCATCAGATATTTGAAATACCAATTACAAATTATATTTTTACGAAGTATTGAATTACAATTGTGTTAATTTAGCTGTCAGGACGGAAAACTTCCAATGAAAGACACGTGTTCAACTTAGCTCCGTATATTCAACTGCCAGCTTTGTGTGACGCAGCCACGCCCCTACCACAGACCATTCCATAAACGATGCCCTCAGGGCTGTCAGATGGTTGACAGTGGGATCAAGAAGGCCTGACACAAATTGTTGTCTGGAAGAGATCGCTCATAGCGATAAGACCGCCTGTTGTACTAAATCTATTTGTGAGAATTGTGGTCTGTATTTTACTTTGGTGTACCTACAATAAAGAGTTATCTTATCTTATCTTACGTATAAAAAATACGTATTTGTATTTCAATTACGTATTTTAATTACAAGTACAAGTTGTCAACGAGCTATGGAGCGCAGCATCCTCGGAATCAGGCTCACAGACCGTATAAGAAACTCAACACTGCGCTCCATAACACAGATAGCTGACGTGGCTCTGACATCCGCAAAATTGAAGTGGGACTGGGCAGGACACGCTTGTCGTATGCCAGAGGAACTATGGGCGAAAGCCACTACAGAATGGGTTCCAAACGGGCGGCGGCCGCGTGGTTGACCCAGGCGGAGATGGAGGGATGAACTGGATGCATTCCAGAAAGAGTGGTCTCAATTAGCCAATATCCGGGATTCGTGGAAGGAGGGAAGGGAGGCCTTTGCCCTGCAGTGGGACTCTGCGGGCTGATAATAATAATAATTACAAGTCATTTAAATAATGCCCACCCCTTATAACAAGGATCATCTAGAAACGTCCCCTTAAATGAAGGTAGCTTATTCAACGTCTGCTAGCAAGTCGCAGCCATGAAACAGTCAATAAAATTCCCGTTAAGTCCTATACGACGTGTGTGTTCTTTTTAATATTCAACAATGGTGCTTTAAAACTGTTAGATTTAACTTACTTTATTGATTAGATCTTAAAATGTACTTATCGGATTCTAACACGTTCCAAATCTATTTTTGGTGTTATGTTAAGTATGAGTCAGTCAATGTTTGGATTTTACGTCCGTCCATAAGAAGTCTGCAGAACGTTCTACGCATTCGTGCGACGACGTCGCGTCGCTCGTCAAAACATCAGGAACTTTTGTAAACCTCTTAATATGCTTATTAATAAAAATCAGCGTGCGAAGGGAACCACAAAACCCACAAATCATATTAAAAAACCAATCAAGTGCGAGTCGTACTTGTGCGCCGAGGGTTCCATACCTACCCATTATACCGCCATAATAAAAGATTTAAGTGTGCGTGTGTTGTGTGCTGTAATATTACAGTTATACATGTATGTATGGGGATACCCTTTAATTTTCAACTTGTTTTATTAATTAATTTTTCCTGTATTTTTCCTTGCTTTTTGCCAATTTTCGTAATTCTAGGTCAACGGCAACTATCATATACATAGGTTTTCGACTCAAACCTATAGAGCACTTCCGGTTGACCTAGAATTGTCAAGTTTGGTTAAAAGCAAGGTCTTATAGTACAAGTAAACGGAAAATTCCAAAAAATAAAAAAGTTGAAAATTAAGGTAAGTTTTGGTACTTACAAGTTTTCGCGAAAATCTAAATTCGCCCATATATTTTTATCGTGTTGTCTCAGAACCTTCATTTTTATACACCTAATAGGGACTATAGACCTCAGTATGTGGTATTAATATCAACTTGCTAGGTCCACCCGTTCCTGAGAAAATCGGTGGTGACACACGGACAGACAGACGGACAGACGGACAAGAGAGTAATCTTATAAGGGTTCCTTTTTTACCTTTTGAGGTACGGAACCCTATAAATTGATTTTATCAGAACCATAAAGTTTTATTTTAAGTTACTCACTGATTTTAAGCGTATATACTTATATATATAAAATAAAGTCGTGTTAGTTACACTATTTATAACTCAAGCACGTTCTGAACCGATTTGGCTAAAAATTGGTGGAGAGGTAGCTTAAAACCAAGAGGCGGGCATAGGATACTTTTTATTCCGTTTGACCGCGTTCCCGTGTGACGTGACATAAAACGTCAAAGAGAATACAAGTCACTATAAAACATGGTATAACAAAAACGCAATTGACATGGAATAACAAAACGCAAATGACAGCTAAACGTATTTTTGTCGATTGTTAAGTATGGTTGTAAATATATATTTAAAAATAAAAAATCGGGTTAGAAATGATGGCTGGGAACAACAATTGACAAATCTAGCAGGGTGCCGTATATTGACAGCCCGCGTTATATGCATGTCAAGGCGGTACGAAGTTCGGCTTGTCAACTAGTGTTATATAAATTACAGGCCAAGTCTGAAAATAATTTACAACTCAAAATTTACTACATATTGGAAGCAAAATGTCGATTGTGATTTTACGTACCTTAATCCTACGCTTTTTTAAAGGCAGAATCTGCCCAACTGATGTGCGTACGTGCAGTTATGCCTAGCATGAGAAAGAATATGATTTAGTAGTTTAATGGCTGAATCTAAAGTACACCACTTATTCATGAAGTAAAACTTCTTTGCGCACGCTTCACTTGGGGAGTAAGCTGGTGAATGCGTTACGAAAAGTGCGAACGGAAGTTGAGAGGGAGATATAAGTTAGTTAAGATAAAAGAGAGAGAGACTTTTCGAATATTTTAAACGTTAATGTGTGAGTGCGAGTTGCGTCTGTCCAGAATGAACATAGACTGATCGACCTACAGACGTGTGGATAATTTTGTAATTGAACATTTTTTTTCCTAACCTATCTCGTTCCACTGCTGGGCAAAGGTCTCCCCCAAGTCCCTCGAAGCATCCCTATCTGTCGTTATTTCCCACCATCCTCTTTGGAAGGTGTCGAAATCGTCCCGCCAACGCTTTCTCGGCCGACCCCGACGTCGCCTTCCGTCTTCAGGCATCCATGGTGTTGCAATATGGGCCCATTTCTCTAAGTGCATTCGGGTAACGTGGCCCGCCAAATCCCACTTAAGCCCAGTCGATTTCTTCCCTACATCTGCAATGCTGGTAAGTGAGCGCAGCATGGTGTTACGCATACGCACTCGGTCGACACGTTTAAAGCCGAACAATTTTATAAATTAATATTTTGATAAAGAAGTTTTACTTTAGTCGTGTGGTCTAAAGCACAATCATTTTTTTTTAATTATTTTTGGACCTAATTATCAAAACAAATTCTGTTAATTGGGCCGACGATATCATAATAAAAACTTATTTACTAAATAAACACTGCAAATAATCGTATGCAGACTGACTATGGCCGGACTAGTTAGATTATTTGACGTCATAATCTCTTGTAAACAAAATTTTAAACATGACTTGCAATTTAGACCGATTACTGTATGTCTTGTTACCCGACTGCGCAGAAGCAAGGTTATATGATTGGGTTTTGCTGTGAACTATAAACAAACTAATTTTTACAAAATTTTAAATACCTTTTTGAGTCAAGTTAATAAAACCAAGGGCGAGTCGGACTCGCGCACACGTGTGCTGTATGGGAGCCCCCCTTTAATATTTATTTTATTCTGTTTTTAGTATTTGTTATTTTAGCGGCAACAGAAATACATCATCTGTAAAAATTTCAACTGTCTACATATCACGGTTCATGAGATACAGTCTGGTGACAGACAGACGGAGAGCGGAGCCTCAGTAATAGGGTGCCGTTTTACCCTTTGGGTACGGAACCCTAAAATGGCATAATAATATCAAAGAATCTCCTGTTATAGCGTCTATATAAAACCACGTACGAATTGGCCCATTAGTTTGGAAATTACGATTAAAAAATTCCTATTGTTTTTATTTATTAAAATCACAAGGTAAGCTTTGAAACATCAATTTTACTGCCTGTTCGTTCGCGACCAAGCCAGGAAAGAAAGGCAAGAAACAAGGCTGGTTGTTCTTTTTAATGATCTATTTAGAATACATAACAATAAAGAAAATAAATTACGTCTAAATTGTAACATTGTGACCGAGTTGGAGCAATTTCAATCCCAAGCTTCTCTATCATCCAAATAATCCGATATACCTATTATAGTAGAATTTTTTTTTAATTCGTAAATTGTCAATTGTTGTACATCACTTGGGAGTTTGTTATAAAAGCGAACACCTTGCACTTTAAACGATTTACTAACTTTATGGAGTCTACAAATAGCAACAGCGAGTTGCATCTTTATTTCTAGTATTAAAATTATGATTAAGTATATATATTTTTCATAAACAAATAAGTATTTTTGTAAACATACAATTATCAGATTTTCATAGATGTATTGACAGGCTGCCAAAGACAGACAGGCGTCAAATTTATAACACCACATCATAGTTCCCAAACGGATAGATCGTTTCAGATACGGTTTATTTTAATAGATAACTAGTTTAACTGCCTTTAATTGTCTTATTTTAACCCCCCATACAAAACAAGAGGACGAGGTATTTAACTTTTATTAACACGATAAGTTCGAAACAGGGCTTGAAACACCCTGTTCGTGTCTCGTCTATAAAGCGGTAAGAAAAAACTTAAACGTCTCTGTCGTGCGGGAGGCATAACTTCCATCTGGTTCAGTGTAGGAAAGAGATAACTATATATCTGAGATGTGCTATTGATTCATAGTTCTATAGTATACCAACCTCAATGCCGGGTTACTAAAGACCTCGTGCGGCACACAAAAAAACCATACACTTTGTCTCATTTGGCGCCAAAAAAAGTATTTTAGTCTCCCATGGGCGGTGGGGTTTAATATGCCTCGTGCCGCCACAATCTCTGGTTTAGGACAAGGTTTAAAACGCCCCGTAACGCAGTAATGGAAAGTACAGATAAATGTGTGCCGCTGGGAAGGTGTTAAATTAGCTTGTGTATAGTTCACAGCAAAACCCAAACATATGTATAACCCTCGCGCGTAGTAGGTTAAGTTTTAATGTGTTCTTATTGTTAAAGTATTGTATTATCTTTACAGATCATGCCCAGAAATAAGCAGGCTCTATCTCCTCGCAAGACCAAAGAAGAACAAGGAAATTGCTAAAAGACTACAGGAGCAGTTCGATGATGTTGTAAGTACCTACTATACAAATGAAATAAAATTATATATTTTGCTGGAAGCATGGTTGCTTAAGTATTAGATATAATTATAATTGATTCGTTTTACAAAATTCACCGTTTAGGTCTCCAAGCAAACAAAATCTTCTCTATATATAAAAATGAATCCCTATTTGCCTCGGTCACGACATCATGCGTGAACGGCTGGACCGATTTCGCTAATTCTTTTTTTGTTGTATTTCTTATTGTCAGGAGAAGGTTCTTATGAAAGAAAAAATTAAGAAAATTGCGTGCAAAATTAGAAAATTTAAGAATTCTTAACCACTATATAAAATTATTTATAATCTAACCTTAGCGCTTTTATAATGTAACCTTATGACGTTTGACATAGAATTGACAGAATGCGTGCTGCAAATATCGTCAAAGAGGATGTAAAACAAATTAATATCGTTTGAAACAGATGCTTCGGTCGGAGTTATCCCGAGATATTGTCTATCTATATATATAAAAATGAATTGCTGTTCGTTAGTCTCACTAAAACTCGAGAACGAGTGGAGCGATTTGGCTAATTTTGGTATTGAATTATTTGTGGAAGTCATTCATTTTCTCATACATATTGATGGCCGGGGTAACAATTGACAATTCTACCAGGGTGACGTATATTGACAGCCCGCATTATATGCATGTCAAGACGGTACGAAGTTCGGCGGGTCCACTAGTTTTAAATAAATTATTTTATACGTCCAAACATATAAAACAAAGTCGGGCTAGTTACACCATTGATAATGTGCGCAAGATCTTCACGACCTATCTCTCCTTCCCCCTTCCACCACCGGACAAGCAGACGTACCGATAATTACCACCCATACTTGGTCGGCATACCACCTTGCCGTACCAAACGATTTGCTTCAACTTTTCTTGTTAGCACAAGTGTGGAACTCACTTACGGTGTATGTTTTTCCGTGCCAGTATAATCTCGGAGTCTTCAAGTCCAGAGAGAATAGGTTCTTTCTAGGCAAGCGTGCTCTATCTTCAATCACACCATCACCTACCACCAGTTGAGGTAGTAGTCAAGCGCTTGGCTAACATCAATAAAAAAAACTATAAGAAAAATTGGCGCAGGGACCCAAAGTGAGTCTTTCTTCTGTCCATTGCCATCTTTTGCTCCAGCCTATCGTTCCAGCGATACTTGGGACGACCAACCGGTCGGTGGCCTGTCGATTGTCCCAATTATGCTTTCTTGACGCTTCGATCTTCACCCATTCGCAGTAGATGGCCGAGCCAGCGGAGTCGGTGTGACTTGTATTCTCCTATGGTATAAGGCTGTAATGTTATTAAAACAATTTATAAGCGATAATATAGTATTTTTCAAACTTTCGCGATCACTGTACATAATTATTGATTAAAACGGGTATTTATCGCGTATGTACCTTTTTTCTTTGTTATCCCGACGTATCGGCTGTGTTGCAACAGTCATGGTCTCGGGTTGACTGGATAAATAAATAAATAAGGTACATACGCGATAAATACACGTTTAAATCAATAATTACGCAATAATATGTAACAAGTTTATAACTATGCGTTTACTTAATAGACGTCACCAGTAATTAATATTCGATATGTTATTCATTCTGGGACCCTGCATCATAGACTTTATTAGTCTTTTTTAGGGTTAAGTACCCAAAGGTTAAAACGGGACCCTGTTACTAAGACTCTGTTGTCTGTCTGTCCGTCTGACACCAGCCTGACTAGTCCAGTCTCATGAACCGTGATAGTTAGACAGTTGATATTTTTACAGATGATGTATTTCTGTTGCCGCTATAACAAAAAATACTAAAAGCAGAATAAAATAAATATTTAACTAAGTGAGGCACCCATACAACAAACGTGATTTTATTGCTAGTTTTAGCTCGATATTGATAACAGCAACAGGTAGACGCTTGAAATATTCACAGAATATTTATTTTTTTATTTATATTCATTTAAAAAATAAATAATTTAATTAAAATATAACTAATATATAAGCGAGGCATACAACAAACGTGATTTTTTGCCGTTTTTATTTAGATAATGTTTTGATTTTTAGATAATGGTACGGAACCCTTCGTGCGCGAGTCCGACTCGCACTCGACCGGTTTACTACTTCCGCCAGCAGCTTCGCACACGTTGTTTGTCAAGAAAAAGTAGGCTATATCCCAATCCCGGTCATAATATATCTGTATACCAAATTTCATCAAAATCAGTCCAGCCGTTTAGCCGTGAAAACGAAACAAACAGATAGAGAGACACGTTACTTTCGAATATATAATATTACAAGCTAGCGTTTTTTTATATGACCTGGAGTTGGAACAAGCATATGGCCCACCTGATGTTAAGTGGTAACCATCGTCTATAACAAAGTATTGACTCGTAGGGCATGCACCTTAGATACGTATTCTACGATGCACTGCCCTGCATCCATCAACCTGAGCCATATGTAAAGCCTCATGTGCCCGTAATTTAATCGGCAACCATATCCTTCAAACAGAAAAAAATATTATTTGTAATGTTTGACTATCAAAATACTGCCACGAAATTCATAACCAAATAACTTGACCTACACTTTCATTCAAATTACAGGTAACGGGAGTTAATATAATTTTTTTAAGGGTAGAAATTCTAGTTATTTTGGATTTCAGACTTTTCTTATATTTGTGTCGCTAAAGCTACACGCATACCAAATTTCAGTACTGTGGGGTCACTGGTGTACTCTGTGTGTGTGAATTATGTCAATGTTTGTTTTTATTATGGCTAATAAATTTATAACTACTAAGTTTAAACTAAAAATAAAAACGGGATCGAAATATACTCACAAATAACTTTTATAAGACGTGCCATTTGACCGAATAGTCCCATTTCCCCCTCTTGAACCCCAATATCTGAACAACCCCCCCACATTTTTAGCTCATTTAGTCACACCAAAATTGTACATTTCTTTTTTTAGAATTCATGGCTCCTTTATTGTTTGTAAACCTAGGTACTTAGACGGTTGAGCTTAATTATAGAACTACACTACGTTTCGCCATTTTAGCGCACAAACATTACATTTAGTCGCATAAATTAAAACAATAAAATTAAATCAAATACATATTAAATCCCGTAGAGAAATCCCGGGGTTTCTCTACGGGATCGAATCAGAAATGAGGAGATACGTAGGAGAACTCAAGTCACCGACATAGCCCGACGGATTAGCACGTTGAAGTGGCAATGGGCAGGCCATATAGCGCGCAGAACAGATGGCCGATGGGGCCGGAAAGTTCTCGAATGGAGGCCACGGACCGGCAAGCGCAGCGTAGGACGTCCACCTACAAGATGGGCAGACGACTTGGTAAGAACCGCAGGTCGGCGTTGGATGCAGGCCGATTCCAACTGCAGTTCCTGGAGATCAATGAGGTAGGCCTTTGTCCAGCGGTGGACGTCTAACGGCTGATATGATGATGATAATGATGACATATTAAATAATCATAAATGTCAAAGGTTTTCGATATTTGAGTACAAATGATACAATAGTAATAAGAATGTCAAAATTATTATAAACGCCAGAAGTCATTGTCACAATAATACATGAAATATTCTAAAATATAATACTACCTATATATGTACCAAATTTCACGATGCTCGCACGCTTCGAAAGTTATCCTCGGACAAACAAACATACATACAATGTTGATTTGCCCAAGTTGGTTTAGAGATCTCGTTTCGCTCGATCAATTAGAGCGGATTTTGGAGGTAGCGGGTTCGATTCTCGCCGCGGAACAAATGTTTGTATGATCTACAGATATGTGTTCCGGGTCTGATTGTTTCTCTTTATATTTTGAGTATGTACATATTTACAAAAAAAAAGTTTATAAGTATTCTTTTTTTTCGTTAGTCCACCAGATGTTAAGTGGCTACTGCAGCCCATGGATATCCACATAGAATTCAACACAAGGTATTATGTTGTCTTGATCTCTATGTGGATACGTTGCCATACTATAGGACTTAGCTGTTATGCCTATGTGCCAGCAATTACAGGAACATACCATTACCATCTAACCGGAACACAGCAGCACAAGTACTGCTATTTGGCGGCAGATAAAGGTAAGGCGGTAATTCAGTTATCTGGTTCCCATAGTGCAAGCTCTGCTTAGTTTGGGGCTAGATAGTGCTGTGTGAAATGTCCAGCCATATTACTATTAATATTGTTTTTAATAAGATCTGTTATGAATGCATTCAGCCTATCTAAACACATTACTTGTATACCACAGTAATGGAATGCGGATTGACCCTTGCTCACAGTTTTATATATTTTTGGGCATTCTCCTTTCACTCAATCGTAAAGGAATTGGGTCAGATCGGTTTTCAAGTTTTTGACAACGATACTTGCAAAGCAGGTTAATGCCTTTCTATATTTGTCTCTGTCAGTCTTGGGAGAATACGATAAGTGCGAGAAGGACGGAGAAAAAAAACAAACAAGACTTGTAATTACATAAACAAAGAAACCGACTTAAAATCAATAAATGCAAGGTTTTATAATCTTATTTTAAGTTTATGTATTATACCTAGCTGTTGCCTGCGGCTTCGCCCGCGTTGTTCTGGGTTGCAAATGTACATATAGAAACTTTGACTTTCTTATCCCATGGGAACTGATTTCTAGGATAAATAGTAGCCTATGTGTTAATCCAGTTTATATTCTACGTAGATACATACCAAATTTTATCGAAATCGCTTCAGCCGTTTCCACGTGATCGAGTACCAAACAGGCAAACAAATAAATAAACAAACATCCAAGCTTTGGCATTTATAGTACTAGCTTCCGCCATCGGCTTCGCACGCATTGTTTAGTAGCCTGTGTTAATCCAGATTATAATCTACGTACATACCAAATTTTATCAAAATCCATTCAGTAGTTTTTGCGTGAGTAGCAAATATTCACACATACATCCATACAAACTTTTGCGTTTACAATATTGGTGGGAAGTGGGATACAATACAAGGTATTTTATTGTAGCTAGCTCACCCGCCTCGGTTACGCAAACTGTTATCAAAATAAAATATAGCCTAGATAGTGTAGATTTCATCAGTAAAAGAACTTTCAAAATCAGATCTGTAGTTCCGGAGATTACCCATGACATTTAAACTTACAAATTGTACCTCTGTTCGGAGAGATTTCGAAAAAAGCGCGTTCAAATCTTTTGTATGAAGGTTTCAAAGAAAATAAATCTATATATATAAAAATGAATTGCTGTTCGTTAGTCTCGCTAAAACTCGAGAACGGCTGACCGATCTGGCTAATTTTGGTATTGAATTATTTATGGAAGTCTAGAGAAGGTTTAAAAGGTGAATAAATATAAAAATGCTTGGAATTAAATAAAAAAAAACAATTTGTGTTTTCCTTTTTATGTGTTAAGAGTCCCCAGTTGTTAAGAAATCAAATTGAAAGAATAGATTAAAATGAACGACGGCGATGTTTAAAATGAAATGTACCGACGACGTACATTGGCAGCCCGCGTCATATGCATGTCCAGGGGCGGTACGAAGTTCGGCGGGTCAGCTAGTAAGTCTATAAAGTTAATTATTGCAATTGTGTAGGTACAAAAATGTTAAAATTTAATAATTGGTCAAACTTCAGGCCGACCTTTGTAAAGCAAGCTCCTAAGTCGCAGGGTCAATAGCACAGCCTATAGCGCAGATACTGACCACCGTGCTTCCGCTTACCCTCTGCCATCTCAGAGTAAAATACAGCTTTGAGTAAACGGTGGTCATCCATGCGAAGGACATGTCCGCACCATCTGAGCTGTCGCTGCATAAGCGTCTCCATGCCACGCATTCCGGAACGATGCAGAACTTCCGTATTTGGCACGCGGTCCTCCCACTTGATCTTCAGGATGGATCTTAGGAACCTAAGAGCTTGTCCGGAAAAGGCAAATTCGTGTCGATTCTCTCGCGCGTATTACGCGCGACCTTTGCGTCCAGAAGGAGCCATCTGAGGTTTTCCCATTAGGCTACGACATGGCACGCTTCAAGAGAAATGTAAAGAGGTTTCTACAGTGTAGGAAACACATCGACAATACCCGGGTGTTGCCGGTGTCAATAGGCGACAGTGACCGCTTACCATCAGGTGGGCCGTAAGCCTGTGATCCCCACAAATAACATAAAAAAGGAGCGTACCAACGCGCGAGCATTTGGGGACATTCATTTGTCTTGATACGTGCAGTCGCTCTGAAGTTCGCGCGTAATTCGGACGCAACAAGGTGTCTCTAGTATCTCGACTTGCGCAACACGCGCGTATAACGCGCGAGTCGATAGTCTGGCGAAGTGCACGCAATTTACGCGTTGAACGCAGTGTATTGGCGCCAAGGATCTCGCCAACGCGCGTATCGATTTGCGGTGAATTCGCCCCTTCTGGACAAGGTCTCTGGTACGTGTCAAGTCAAGTATCTTGATGTCTGTCTGTGTCATCAAAGCATTTGAAGAAAGTCGTCTTGACACACTCGACCGTCATCAGACGCGTAAAGAGAGACCTAATCCCTCGTATACATACACATATAATGCTGCAGGTCAACTCTGTTGCCATACTTGTGACAGGATATTTAAAACAAAGTTCGGATTAGCTAAACATATTAGGGCTCACGCTAGAATGTCAATAGTAACTAGTTGTTCGCCCCGAACTGCGTGTGAACTACTGGTGGTAGAGCTTTTGTGAACGGGCTCGAGGAAGTGGGCACCACCGCCATACCTTTATCTGCCGCCAAATAGCAGTACTTGTGCTGCTGTGTTTCGGTTAGATGGTAATGGTATGTTCCTGTAATTACTGGCACACAGGCATAACAGCTAAGTCCTATAGTATGACAACGTATCCACATAGAGATCAAGACAGCATAATACCTTGTGTTGAATTCTATGTGGATATCCATGGGCTGCAGTAGCCACTTAACATCTGGTGGACTGCATGCTCGTTTGCCATATAAGTAGTATCAATAAAAAGTGCGATCTCGCGAATCTCCCAAAAAACAAAATATACATTATTCTCGGCACAACGATGCCTATAGTCTAACTTTTTATTAGCTGCAGTAAAATGACGTTTCTAAATGTCATTCCGTAAAATAATGTTGCCAGCCTAATCTCAATAGGGATGTGATTCAGTTCACAAAAATTAATTAAATGACATTATTATGACGTTTTTGTTTCATTTTGAATGTACCTCCCTATACTTCCACTAAAAAAGATCAATCCTCTAGTATAGTAATAATAATAGGTTAAAAAAATACATTACAACTTAATATTAAATCTCAAAAAAAAAACCAAACTGATTATTCATTTATGATTCACTCATTTAGCTACATCCCTATTTATTTTTCTTTAAAAACCGGCAACCCACAAAACGTCATTTTACTGCAGCTAATTAAAAGTTAGACTTTAAAAGTATTTAGTGGCAAAATATAATTTAAGAATTTGTTAAATCATACAAATACTTCAATAAACACGTTTAGTGATCTTTATGCATCCCGGCCTTAATCTTTGACTAATAAATTAGTGCCACGAAATGGAGTCCAATTTACTTGACCTACAGTTTCTTTCAAATTACAGGTAACGGGAGTTCATATATATTGGTTATTGTTTTTTGTGGTACAAAATGCAGTTATTCTGGATTTCAGACTTTTCTTATATTTGTGTCGCTAAAGCTACACGCATACCAAATTTCAGTACTGTGGGGTCACTGGTGTACTCTGTGTGTGTGAATTTTGTCAATGTTTGTTTTTACTAATAAATTTATAACTACAAAATTTAAACCAAAAATAAAAACAAGATTTGTATGTACTAAGAAAGACCTTTTATTTGACGTCCCACTTGACCTATTAGTCTCATTTTAAATTTTTTTACCCCTCTTGAACCCCAATATCACAACAACCCCCCAACATTTTTAACTCATTTAGTCACACTAAAATTGTGCCATCACTACCTACCTATGTATCAAATTTCACGATGATCGCATCAACGCTTCGAAAGTTATCCTCGGACAAATAAACATACGTACATACTTACATACAATTAAAAATAACCGGCCAAGTGCGAGTCAAACTCGTGCACGAAGGGTTCCGTACCATTATCTATTAAAACGGGCAAAAAACCACGTTTGTTGTATGGGAAGAAGAAATTGTTATAGTATAATTTAATTATTTATTTTTAAAGTGAATATATAAGTAAAATATCTGTGAATATTTCAAGCGTCTACCTGTTGCCATTATCAATATCGAGCAAAAATGAGCAAAAAAATCACGTTTGCTGTATGAGAGCCCCCCTTAAATACTCATACTATTCTGGTTTTAGTATTTGTTGTTGTAGCAGCAACAGAAATACATCATCTGTAAAAATTTCAACTGCCTACCTATCACGGTTCATGAGATACAGCCTGGTGACAGACGGACAGACAGACAGCGGAGTCTTAGTAATAGGGTCCCGTTTTACAGTATGGGTACGGAATCCTAAAAAACTAAGTAACGATAAATGAGATTAAAAATAACATGATAAACAAAAGTATATACATATAGTATGTGTAGATAGACTGAAGTAAAACTTCTTTTTCAAAATATTAATTTACAAAATTGTTCAATTACAAAATTGTCGACACGTCTGTAGGTCGATCAGTCTATGTTCATTCTGGACAGACGCAACTCGCACTCGCACATTAACGTTCAAAAATATACGAAACGTAACTCTCTCTCTTTCTATATTCATTAACCTATATCTCCCTCTCAACTTCCGTTCGCACTTTTCGTAACGCATTCACCAGCTTACTCCCCAAGTCAAGCGTGCGTAAAGAAGTTTTACTTCAAAAAATACGGATTTGTGTCGGGGATTTTTTTTATTTATACATGCAATTTTTTGTTTCAGCTTTACGAGAAACTGCGGAAGATGTACCCCAACTTCGTAGACAAAGTCAAGATAATAGAAGGAGATGTTGGCCGGCTCGACCTTGGCATCAGCCCTGAAGACAGGATTAAACTTATCAATGAGGTATGTACAGGACTTATAACACAAAAAGAGTATTTTTCAAACTTTCGCGATCACTGTACATATTTTTTTTAATATACATAGATTAAAAGTCAAATTAATTATCTTTTATTCGTTAAAATCGCAAGAATCACTTTGAAACGTCAATTTTACTGCCTGTTCCTTCGCGACCAAGCCAGGAAAGAAAGGCAGGAAACAAGGCTGGTTGTTCTTTTTAATGATCCTTTTAGATTACATAACAACACAGAAAATAAATTACGTCTAAATTGTAACAATTTTGAACGAGTTGGAGAAATTTCAATCCCAAGCTTCTCTATCGTCTAAATAATCCGATATTTTATAAATATTAGACGTATTATAAAGAAGGCTTTTTTATAAAGATTTTGTTTAAGTTAATTGTATCACTTGGGAGTTTTTTATTAAAGCATACACCTTGCCCTTTAAACGATTTACTAACTTACTATATATTTTAAGTATGTATTGATAAAAAAAGGTAGCCCCAAATTAAGCAAAGCATTTACTATGGTAACCAGATAACTGATATAATACTTATATACTTTTTTTTGTAAATACATACTTTCGCAGGTTCTGACTGTAAGTTTGTTACTTAGTATTTGTGCAGCGTTTTACAATGGTACGGCACCTCGATGCCAGCGATAAATTAAGATAACTAACAAATCTAGGAGTATGTAAAAATGTAATAATGGCGGTCTCTCTCCATAAGATTACTGAATTCCGCTTGAATATATGTCCGCTTGATTCAACTACTCTCTATCAACTCGCGCCCCCCCGCTCCTCAAGCGGCGGGCGTTGCAACTACTTGGGATTCGTTCAAAAACCTGCCGGGAGCCGACCACGAGTTATTATCTGTGGTCTAAGGCCCGTATGACACGCTACAATACTTATAATTTAAAGAAAAATACCCAGACACTGCACAAATATCTGTAGATCATGCAAACATTTGTTCCGCGGCGGGAATTGAACCCGCTATATATGTCATTATCATCATCATCACCCATAGCCCGACTTCACCCACTGCTGGGTACAGGCCTCCCCAAGTTTATGCCATCCGCCACGATCCGGCGCTAGTTTCACCCATTGACGGGCCGCTACTTTAACGATGTCGTCCTACCCTTCTACAGCCATTCCAATGTATTTCTTTGTAAATTTCAGGTGGAAATCATCTTCCACGGCGCAGCAACGGTCAGATTCGACGAGCCCCTGAAAACAGCAGTCGAAATCAACGTACGAGGCACTAGAGAGATGTGCAAGTTGGCGCGTGCTTGCACCAAATTGAAGGCATTGGTGCACATATCAACAGCTTACAGGTGGGTTTCCTGCATCATCGTCCATCGTAATTGCATCATTGCTTACCAGACAAAATCATGGTCGAACGGTCGCCATATTCTATACAGTTATACAACTATAACTAGTGGTTTGCCCCGAACTGGAATCTCGCGAGTCTCCAATAAAAACAAAAAAATAATATTCGTAATCTTTGACTATCAAAATAGTGCCACGGAATGCATAACCGTTTAACTTGACCTACAGTTTCATTCAAGTTACAGGTAACAGGAGTTCATGTTCTTTGATTTATATTTATGGGGTATAAATTGCAGATATTCTGGATTTCAAACTTTTTCCGATACTTCTGTCACTATACCTATACTCATACCAAATTTTAGCACAGTGGGGTCACTGGTGTACCCTGCGAATTTTGTCAAATTTCAGCTTTTAATATGGCTACTAACTTAAAGATTTAAATAATAAAAACGGGGTCGAAATGTACTCAAAGAGACCTTTTATTGGACGTGCACCTTGACCGGATACTCCCATTTTGGTTTACACACACACACATTTTTAGCTCATTAGTCACACCAAAATTGTGCTATCACTACCTGTATACCAAATTTCACGATGATCGGATAAACGCTTCGAAAGTTATCCTCGGAGAAAGTTCAAGTTGATTGTGAGATCTTACTTCGCTCTATCTATGAAACAATGGACAAAATAGTTGTTTATCAGACAAAATTTTGCGACATCCAGCGGCCCATGGAAGAATACTTGACCATCAAAATAACAGAGCGAGCGTCAACATGACGCTGAGACAGCGACATCTAGCGGCAAATCAAATAACTATCCTAGACCTAGGGTCCTAGGGTTCAAGAGGGGTAAAAAATACCAAAATGTGACTATCCGGTCAAATGTCACGTCTAATAAAAGATGAGTACATTACGACCCCGTTTTTATTATTACTTTAAACCTTGTAGTTTTAAGTTATTAGCCATAATAAAAACTGAGCTTTGACAAAATTCACAGGGTACACCAGTGATCCACAATGCTGAAATTTGGTATGCGTGTAGCTTTAGTGACACAAATATAGGAAAAAGTCTGAAATCTAGAATAACTGCAATTTTTACCCCAAAAAAGTACATCCACCTTACATGAACTCCCGTTTCCTGTTATTTGAATGAAACTGTAGGTTAAGTAATGTGGTTATGCATTTCGTGACACTATTTTGATAGTCAAAGATTACAAATAATATTTTTCTGTTTTTATTGGAGACTCGCGAGATCATTGTTCGGGGCGAACCACTAGTGCACCTACATTTAATTCTAGCTGAGAATGGTTCGTGTAGTGACAAGAGATGTTGCATGATTCTGCGCTAGTCTGACCTTTGTTCTGGCTCTAAGTACATTAAACCGCGTTGCATTGTGTTACTTTATGGCATTTGAAAGTACTCTTTATTTATATACTGCCATTTTGCAATCCATTCAAAATGGCCTCGGAAATGCAGTTAGGTGCGGCAGTAAGAACACCATGGGTATTTAGTTTTAGAGGATAAAGCAAAAGCCATCAGACTGAGGCGTAGTCGTAACTACGAGTACACTAGAGTTCCCTGTGTCGTCGGCAGGGCCGGATTAACCCTTTCGGGGCCCCTAGGCAGTGCAATTCTCAGGGCCCCTTTCCTTTACCCTTTTCATACTCTTTAAAATATATTTTTCCTATCACAGTCGAGTCGATCAGATCGACTCCTGCTTTTTGCTTTCATTGAAATGATCTTAAGGAATAGTGTGTTTATTCATTTTAATTATTTAGTAGTAGTTATGTTCTTAAACGTGCTTTTCCTTTTGTTTCCTCGATGAGTATATTTCTGTTTTTCTGTGCGCACATAAGTTACGTTTTAAGCCAGATAAAATTGTTATTTTACACAAGTTATATTTTTTTGCTTGTAATTTGTAATGTGTGCCTTATTAAATATAGGTAAAATAAATATATTATAGTTTTAGATAAGTGTTATGATCCAGGTCACATTATGGAGTAGGAAAGATAAATGAGACGTGACACGGTTATTTTAAATTTAATCTTGTTAAATTAAATAAAATATATTGTATATCGAAAGAAAATATTTTTGTGAAGTAGGTACAATAAGTGTAAATAGCAACTCTTCTAACTTTTTTAGATACAAAATCGTATAAAACATCTTGGAAGTTGACCTTTAAGTAAAATATTTTTTCAATGGCAAAATTACCGCATGTAAATAATGGAGAATGTCACGAATGAAACTGTTTTTCCTTGGTGCGTAGCCCACATCGTCCAGGCCCCCGTGGGCCCCCAGTCAGTCCGGGGCCCCTAGGCAGTTGCCTAATCCGCCTTATGGATAATCCGGCCCTGGTCGTCAGGATCAGGAACTTAGTATCAACACCTCAGAATAGATAAAACACCAGAAGAAGTGAAAGCGCCTAATACTGAGGCGTCAACATATATGGAATGCATTACCTATAACAATACAGCGAGCCTCATCCTTAGCTATAATTAAATCTAGGGTAAAAAGCATATACCTATCAGAAACGTCATAGTATCGCACATAAATTAATGTATATTAATCATATTTTACGATAAATAGACATTGAAGTTGAGAGGGAGATATAATTTAGTGGAGATAGAAAGAGAGAGAGTTACGTTTCGTATATTTTTAAACATTAATGTGCGAGTGCGAGTTGCGTTTGTTCAGAATGAACATAAACTGATCGACTTACAGACATGTCCACACTTGTGTGGACGAAAGCACACTCGTTTTTGTTTATCCAAAGGTTGCCTGGAAGAGATCGCTCTCAGCGATAAGATAATCCATTGTATTGCCTTTTTAGTTTTATTTTAGTGTTATATTGTTTCTGTGTGGTAGATTACAATAAATAGTTATCTTATCTTATCATGGCACGAGAAAGAACCGGACCGGACACTTAAACTAAGCAATGATCCTTTATAACCAAATGTTGTCTGTATATCGCATTCAGCGATAAGACTGCCGACAGAGTTTTAGTGGTGTGAGCCCCTTCGTACCTACACAAGGCTACGCAAATCTTCGATACTCGATGATTTTAGTCTTCAAGCGACTACCGCCATATAAATCCATTGGGGTACGTACACGAGTCGCGTCGCCGACATTCGTCCCGCGTCTCGCGTCGCGCCAGTCGCGCGCTACCTGCGGACGAGATCGTCGCACGAGACTACATAAGTCGCAGCGATTTCCAAGATGGCGGAGCATTTATTAATAGTGATTTGTCATACAAGAGTGCAAAATTGCTTTTTAACCGCGTGCTAAATTTTGATAACAGAGCAAGCGACGGATTCAAAAATTAGAATCCTGATCGTTAGCGAGGGAATCAAAAGAGCACGAGCTGATAAATCTTTGCACTCGAGTGCAACACGTAACTTTCCATCCCATCTCAGCGAGGAAATGACTAAATGCAAAAAAAGTAATACACCAAGAAGGTTCCACGTCCGAGTTTTTAACAAATTAAAAAAAGTTGTATGAAAATAGGTTTAATGATGTTTTGAATTTACAAACTTAGTCCACACGATGATCTAAATTCAATTTACTAGTCTAGCTGATAAAAACTGCTTTTGCACTCAGCTATCGAACAGCAAAAATACTCTTTCCGAGATGGGGGGATGAAAATATTAAATTTGTTTCTGAGGTGGAGAAATATCCTTGTTTATATAATTATAGCTTGAAAGAATATTCAAACTGGGAGATTACAGAAAAAGCTTGGTTAGCAGTAGGAAAGGCCGTTAGTTTAACAGGTTGGTATCATTTTATAGTGTCTTTGGTTTTTTTGGCAGTACATTTTTTCTCAATTATTAAGCTTTTATTTGACGCACATACACGATATTTTCTGTACGCTGTAATCGTATCACTCGTGTGTACAGACCGTGCGCTGCTCGTTACTAATGTAGTATTCAACATTAGAACGAAGATTTGCGTGTACGAAGGGCCGAACGCGTACGAAGTCGCGGCCAACAGCTAGTAATTAATATGATTGAAAATAACATTGCAGAGTGTGACTCATCGTACCCCAAGCGAGTGTCACAAAAAGGCTCTAATTCAGCATGTGCTGGGTTGCAATGGCTACCCAGCGCTAGTCTTCCGTTAGAGCCTCTTTGAGTGAACGGATATCCGCCCACTAATCAAAACAGCTTGAAAACAAATAAACAACTAAACGAACAAAATACAATAAAAAAGCACGTCCGCGAGCGCCGACAGAAAATAAACTTTAACAATTACGAGATACTTATATACAGAGGTGTCGGTAACGGTAACGGTAACAGTGTCGCGAGTTCAATTGTTTTTCACATCTCGCGCCTAAAGACGTTTTCACTTCAGTAAAGCCAGGATAAATACAATACATTTTTTTTATTTATAACTAGTTGACATGCATATAACGCGGGCTGTCAATATACGTCGCCCTGGTAGAATTGTCAATTGTTGTCCCCGGCCATCATTTTACAACTATACTTAACCATAGACAAAATTACGTTTAGCTGTCATTTGCGTTTTGTTATTTCACGTCATATGCGTTTTTGTTATACCACGTTATATAGTGACTTGTATTCTCTTTGACGTTTTATTCACGTCATACGGAAACGCGGTCGAACGGGATAAAAAGTATCGTATGTCCGTTTGCTGGTTCTAAGCTACCTCCCCACCAATTTTCAGCCAAATCGGTTCAGCCGTTCTTGAGTTATAAATAGTGTAACTAACACGACTTTCTTTTATATATATAGATAGATAGAGTAGCTGACCAAACCGCAGCTTAGCAGGCATAGTTTTTCAATAAAAACATTACCCACCTTTGCGCAGTTCGGTAAAAAATAGCCTATGTCACCTGGGAATAATGTAGCTTACCAACAGTGAAAGAATTTTTTTAAATCGGTCCAGTTGTTTCGGAGCCTATTCAGTACAAACAAATCTTTCCTCTTTATAATATTAGTATAGATAAATGAAACACCTATTTAATTCTAAGTAATAAGTATTTGCAGATCTAATATAAACATACCTATGTTCGTTTTTCCGGACCACTAGTAAATGTAAGGCTTGAAGTCTGGACTACCTTGCCGAAACAAACAATTCACTTCAACGTTTGCCATTATTTGAGTGTTCAACTCGCTACTGGCGTACTCTACATTATATTATCAAAATTCAAAGTCATGTGCCATCGAACAAACAAACATGAAAAAAAAATACCGACGAATTAAAAAGTTTTCACGAGCTTCACGGCCATATATTTATAACTGCTAACAGATGGCGTTGCTGTGTCATACGCTGATTATCAAAGGAAAATGAATTATCACTGCCAATTACCGTGTTATCACTATATTCCGAAGAACTTGAAATTAAAAAAAAACATCATTTGTGTTTGTTTGACTGACCATTGAAAATTAGACAAATTTTAATATTGTGTCTTTCAGATAAACCACTAGTTGTTGCCAGCAGTTGTCACCCGCGTTGTTCTGGGGTGCAAAATACATATATAAACTTTGACCTCCCATTTTTATTCCATGGGATAAATAGTAGTTTATATGGTGATTCTGGTTATAATTTACGTATATACTAAATTTCATCGAAATCGGTTAAGCCGTTACGGCGTGATTGAGTAACAAACAAACAAACAAATATTCAAACTTTCGCATTTATAATATTGGTGTGATAGTGTGATGCGAAAGTTTGGATGTTTGTTTGTTACTCAATCACGTCATAACGGCTGGACCGATTTCGATTGAATTTGGTATGTACGTAGATTATAACCTGTATTTGCGCATAGGCTCCTTTTTGTTGACAAACAACGCGTGCGAAGCCGCTGGTGGATGCTAGTAAACCATATTTTTCGCCGGCGTATCTCCAGACAGCGCCATCTATTACTAAATCTGTTTGTAAGAATTATGTTCTGTATTTTACTTTAGTGTACAATAAAGAGTAATCTTATCTTATATATTACACTAGTCGGAATTAGTTTTTTTATGTATATATTTTTATGTCTAGTGGTTTGCTCGCGGCTTCGCGTGCGTGGTATTTCAATAAAAACATTACCCTCCTTTTGTGCACTCGAGTAGAAAGTAGCCTACGAGTATATCCTTCCTCAGGATATAATCTATATCCTTGCCATATTTCATTACGATCCGTTCAGCCTTTGAGTTATGAAAAGGTTACAAACAAACTAACAATCAAACAGTTACTTTCGCAGTTACTATGTATGTTTTATACATATAAACCTTCCTCTTGAATCACTCTATTGTTGGTTGGTGGTGGTCTATTGTGGTTTTGCATGCGTGGTTTGTCCATGAAAACATTACCCTCCTTCTGCGCAGTCGGGTAAAAAGTATCCTTTATCCGTTTCCTGGTTCTAAGCTACCTCCCTACCAATTTTCAGCCAAATCGGTTCAGCCGTTCTTGAGTTATAAATAGTGTAACTAACACGACTTTCTTTTATATATACTCGTATATATAGATTGAAAAGCCCTCATTGAGAGCCTCTTCTTTTTAATTATAAAGAGAGTCCATTCAATATGTCCTACATAATGAATATAATTGGATACCCTACATATATTTACTTTAACAGTATTTGAACAGTTAAGTAAACGAGTGTCTTGCATAACCCAAGCCTTGACGAAATTACTATTCTACCTATTTACAAGCAAGGTACTAATACTTAGTAAACACAACTATGTATATAACAGCCGTCTTAGCATTGACGTACCCTGAAAGGTTCTTGAGTGAAGACCTCGCACTTCAAAGCACTGCCTAAGGTGACTCGCCAACTAGATGGAAAGACGTAGAACACAGATGCCGAGTAGACAGCCTTTCAGTTTTTTACAAGATAAATTTTGGTGAATGTGCGTAAGATCTTCATGCCCACATCCCTCATTCCCCCTTCAACCACCGGACTAGTAGACGTACCGAGATGTACCTATACCTGGTCGGTATACCACCTTGCCGTACCAAACGATTTGCTTCAACTTTTCTTGTTAGCATGCTAAAAGAGTGGAACTCACTTCCGGCGTATGTTTTTCTGAACCAGTATAATCTCGGAGTCCTCAAGTTTAGAATGAACAGGTTATTTCTAGGCAAGCGTGCTCCATCTTTGATCTCACCATCTCTTACCATCAGGTGAGGTAGTCAAGCGCTTGTCTATCATCATCAGCCTTTCTCATCCCACTGCAGGGCATAGGCCTCTCTTCGTTGTCGCCATTGGCCTCTGTCCTGCGTTGTTCTAACCCACATACGACCTGCGATTTTTATAATGACGTCGACCCATCTTACCGGCGGACGACCTGCGTTCTTGGTTCCATCTCGGGGCCACCACTCAGTCAGCACCCTGCTCCACCTGGCCACATGTCCTGCCCAACTCCATTTGAGTCCCAATATACGCTTGCTAACGTGTTGAACTTTAGTCCGCTTGCGAATTTCAGTATTGGGGACTCGTTCTAGCAGTGTGATGCCGAGAAAGTGTTCGAGTCCCAGGACTCGAAAAATTTCAATTTGAAGATATTTACGCTTGTGCTCGTACAACACACAAGTTCAAGAAACAAAATATTTGATCGAGCGAAGCGAGAGCTCTAAATCAACTTGGACAAATCGGCATTGTATGTATGTATGTTTGTTTGTCCGAGGGTAACTTACGAAGCGATGATCCGATCATCGTGAAATTTAATACATAGGTAGGTAGTGATGGCCAAATTTTAGTGCAACTAAATGAAAACTAAAAATGTTGGGGGGTTGTTGAGATATTGGGGTTCAAGAGGGGTAAAAAAAATGAAAATGAGACCAAACTACATGAACTCCCGTTACCTGTAATTTGAATTAAACTGTAGGTCAAGTAATCTGGTTACTATTTCGTGCCACTATTTTATTGGGCAATGATTAAGGCCGGCTTGCACAAGATTCCTAAATGTATTTAGTGACTAAACATGATTAAATTAAACGTATGTGTTTGATTTAACAACTCCTTAAATCATATTTAGCCACTAAATACGTTTAGGCATCGTTGCGCGAGTCGCCCTAAGAATATTTTCTTTTGTGTTTTGGGAGACTCGCGAGATCTCAGTTCGGGGCGAACCACTAGTTATTTTTTATAAACGTGTACAATAAGTTCTTAAACACTAGGTAATGGCACTTTATATTTGTTTTTTTCAAAACATCGTGCGTGAAGAAACCCGTGTTCAAGAGTAGTTGAGTTCCTTGTGAAAGGACTCGCCCGGGGAAGTATACCATACCCATTTCAGCCGCCAAGCAGCATTGCTGTGTTTCGATTCGAACGGTATGGTTGCCGGTGAAAGTACAGGCACTTGAGGCTTTACAAATGAATGCCTCAAGTTGACCACAGGGCAGTGCATCATAGGGCACGTTTTTAAGGCGCGTGACCTACGAGGCAGTTCTGTTATAGGCATGGGTTACCACTTAACATATAGGCTTGTTCCATCTCCAAGTATTATAATCTATACTAATCTATACTAATATTATAAAGAGGAAAGATTTGTTTGTTTGTATTGAATAGGCTCCGAATCCACTGGACCGATTTAAAAAATTATTTCACTGTTGGGAAGCTACACTATCCCCGGGTGACATAGGCTACTGCGTACATACATTTTACCCAACTGCGCAGAAGGAGGGTAATGTTTTTATTGAAAAACTAAGCGTGCGAAGCTGCGGCTTGTTCAGCTAGTCTTCTACATATGTATAAAAAATAATCTGTTTCCCTGGGTCACCCAATAACTTGAGAACATCATCATCATCATCAACCTATCTACTGCTGGGAGGCAGGTCTCTCTCAGGTTGTGCCATTGAGCCCGATCCTTAGCTCTTCTCATCCATTCTCATCTTTGCCAGGCACAGCGCGCAAATCGTCACTTCATCTTAAGAACTTGAGATAGACTTTACCGATTTCATTCATCTTTTTTTTTAATTTTCTTTTCCCAGAAAATTTCATAATTTCAGAAAAAATTACGACTATTTTTCAAGCGTGCAAAGCCACGAGCGGATCGGCTAGTAAAAAATAAAAAATAAATATTTTTGTTGCAGCCACTGCATCCAGCAAGATATAGATGAGAAGTTCTATGAGAGTCCGCTGCCGGGAGACAAGCTCATCGATCTGGTGGAAACAATGGATACGAAGGTCATCAACAACATTACTCCTGGGTAAGCATTGCAATAGATCGAAGAACTGACGGCCGTTCGGGCAACAAGGTCTCACGACCGCGACTCTCCAAACAAAGAAAATTACTTGACATACTTATGGAGCGCGCCATGATCGGTATATCACTTTTGGACCACATATCCAATGTCAAAATCGGACGTCGCATGAGATGGTCTGACGTGGAGATGGGCTGGACACTTGGCTAGGAGGGATGACGGGCGTTGGGCGAAGGCGATTACAGAGTGCTGGGCAAGGAATGCTCTTAGACCAAGAGGCAGACCACCCGCCCGATGGTCGAATGACGTTGTAAACGTAGCTGGGAGTCAATGGGTGAGACTTGTCTCAACGCCGGCGAGTAAGCGATTAGCTATCAACTATTTTCTCGCTCAAGAAACGAACAAAAGATATAGATTCCGTGTCTGAAAAAGACACACGTATATTAATAGATGATCGCTGGCCGTTCACACTGCCGCCGGCAAGAACTCGCTCTCCACTATTTGGTCGCAGCGACTACAACACTCGCTCAGCGATAAGCGCTCAGCGATACTTGCTTGGCGGTCAGAACACACGCCGTGAGCTGATGAGTATCGCCCGCCGCTCTCGCTCACTCGCTTTACAGCCCAGCGATACAACTATAAGAACTACACACTCGCTTCTTGCTGCTCGCCAACTCGTTTCTAGTTTCTAGCTCTACTCACTTCTCGCTCATCGCCGGCGGTGAGACAAGTGCCTAAAGAATGACGTGATAAAGAGGAGGTATATCGTCGTACCCAACAGTGGGTGCAGACGGCCTGCGATGGTTACGATTTTTATTATTTTTCCACTTGACATGATTTGTATTACCCAATAGACATACCTTATTCTTCTATTGTAATTATTTGAAATATTATGCTGCAAGAATTAATTTTAGCTTGTTTGATTTCACATGTTTAATTCTGTAATTCTATTTGTTAATTATTTGTACTTATTGGAACGGCTCAAACCCAACTTGCATTGCCCTTACAGGATACATGCAAATCCCTACTTACTATCAAGCTGAAGATATGTACATGTAAGCATAATAAAAATGAAATGAGAACCAATTATGTTCCATTGATCCACGTATAACGTGACGTTGATGTATAACGTGGTCCTTTACTCATTGCCTCATGACCAAACTCAAGGTCGCTCAACGAGCTATGGAGAGGGCTATCCTCGGGGTTTCTTTGCGTGAGAAAATCCGCAATGAGGAAATCCGCAGAAGAACTAAAGTTGCCGACATAGCTCTCAAAATTAGCAAGTTTAAGTGGCAATGGACGGGCCACATCGCTCGTAGAACCGATAACCGTTGCGGAAGAAAGGTTCTCGAGTGGAGACCACGGACTGGAAGCCGCAGCGTAGGCCGGCCCCCCACAATGTGAACCGACGATCTAGTAAGAATCGCGGGGAGCCGTTGGGCGCAAACGGCTACCAACCGCACGTTGTGGCAATCTAAGGGGGAGGCCTATATTCAGCAGTGGACGTCTTCCGGCTGATGATGATGATGATGTATCCGACCATGTTCGTTCTGGGCATGGTTGGATACAACAAGTTGAAAACTCGGAGGGATCTGACGTTGGCTTTGTACGTAATGAAGGTGCTCCGGGGTAACATTGCCAGCCTGGTCATATTAGGGAGAGTTAGTTGCGTGCCCAATGAATACATACATCGGCGCAGGCGACCAGGTCTGTTCGAGGTGCCCCGAGGCAGAACCAACTTACTGGACAAAGCGCCTCTGACGCGCACCCCCCGCAGTTGCGGAGAACATGTTCGATCTTTCTCTGAATTAATTCGCAAAGGCCACATTGTTTATTTTATGTTTGGAAAAAAGGGTAGTATATTAGTTAATTGAAATTGAGTAGCATAGGTTAGATGATTGAGTTATAAATTAAGTTGACTACATCATTGTATTAGGTTTAGGCCTGTAATGATAGATGTAAGTGGAAATAAATAAATACGAATACAATTGTTATAAGAAATTTAGGCCATTATGGATCATTTCATGCAGGATTATTGATATATGTTTTATTTATAAAACATGTTTTTTTATTGATTTTTCAGGTTATTAGGGGATTTCCCTAACACCTATGCTTACACAAAGGCAACAGCGGAAGACATTGTACAGAAGTATTCGAAAGGACTCCCCGTGGCCTTAATCAGACCCTCCATAAGTAAGTTAACATTTATATAGCAGTATATCCTTTTTTAGGATTCCATACCTCAAAAGGTAAAACAAGGAACCCTTATAAGATCACTCTCTTGTCCGTCTGTCTGTCCGTGTGTCACCACCAATTTTCTCAGGAACGGGTAGAAAGTTAAAATTTATACCAGATACTGAGGTCTATAGTCCCTATTAGGTGTATACAAATCAAGGTCCTGAGTCAACACAATAAAGAGATATGGGCAAATTTACATTTTCGCGAAAACTTGTAAGTATCAAAATTTACCTTAATATTCAACTTTTTATTTTTTGAATTTTCCCTTTACTTGTGCTGTAAGACCTTGCTTTTAACCAAAATTGACAATTCTAGGTCAACCGGAAGTACCCTATAGGTGTTGGGTCGAAAACCTATATGGTAGTTCCCGTTGACCTAGAATCACGAAATTTGGCAAAAAGCAAGGTGGTATTATTTATTTTATTTGACGACTATGATTGTTGTTCATATCATAAGATTAGCGGCGGTCATTGAAAAAGACTGTGGTAGTAGAAGTACTAAAAGGTATACTCGGTGTCCTTTAGATTGCTGTTTTTCCAGAACAAACGCTGTTCAGACCATGATCTACAAACCTCAAATTAAAAAAAAAAAATTGGTCTTTGAAAAACATAAAAAGATGCGAACATAAAAGGTCTATTTTAACGTTACGCCCTGCAACATGCCGCCGTATCGCCACAAAACTAATAATAGTAGGTACGCTACGGCTAGCCTGCCAATGAACTTTATGTCACGGCTAGTTTTTGAACAAAGTTAGTGCAAATATCTTGAGAATTATCAAAGGTTAGCCGCTAAATACGTTTAGGGAACGTTGTGCAAGTCGGGCTAAATACGTTTAGGCATCGTTGCGTTTGTCACCCTAAGGAATGATGTAAATTTATTCAGGAAGTGGTTACCACAGTCGATTCATGAACAAAAGTGAGCCTGTTAGATGAAAGATATTTTTTTCTGATTTCAGTTATTGGCACAGCCCGTGAACCGATCTCTGGATGGATAGACAATGTCTACGGACCAACTGGTGTAAGTAGATCTCTCTTGCCTCATATACCTTTTAGTTCTGTCTTTTAGGCGCGGGACAAATACAAGAGGCGTTGGGCGGAAGGGAGGCGCGGGCGAGGCGCGGGCGCGGCGCTGGTGCAGCGCAGAATAGGCGCGCTAACGCCGTCGGAAAGGCGAGGCGCGGGCGAACACAGTAGATGCATTTGGGGCATTCTAGTGTTTGATTTTATCACGACAACATGACGTCTACTTCGTCAGATGAAGAGAATCTGCAAGCTCGGATACATTTGGAGAACTTCCAAAAGATCAGAAGATATGCGGTCCACCCTGTGTGGCATGCAGGCAAGAGGGCGAGGAAGCGGCGCCCGCGCCCCGCCCGCGCCCCGCCCGCGCCCCGCCCGCGCCCCGCCCGCGCCCCGCCCGCGCTCCGCCGTCTCAGTATGTCTCGCGCCCCACCTCTTCTATACATTTCGTATGAAATATCAAAATGGCGCCGCGCCTGCGCTACGCCCGCGCCTCACCTCCGCCCGACACCTCTTGTATTTGCCCTTTTTTCGAATGGACTAATCTCGCTGTTGGCCTCTGAGGCTGTTGCAGCTTAACCGAACTTTTGGCTCGACACTCAGCCCTGTAAGTTATTACAACTAGCGCAAGGGCTAGTTGTAATCTTAGTAAATGGGATATTATAGACACCTCGGCAACGCAATGCCAATGTGGCATACGTCCTTGCATGCCCATCCTGCCCTACCACCTGCACGTTGGGGCAACTGATGACTTGCTCCGACGCTGCCATTAACGTGGAGATGTACTGGTCAAAATAGCTATAGTCTTGAGATATCGACACGAAAGAAGAAGCGCAAGGGCACCACTTAAGTACGAACCTCGGCTTGGGCTGTTGCCAGGATGGGGATAGGAGAAAAAAGCCCGGGTACGTGCTTGTATCTCGTATACGCGTCGACTGAAGGGAGTGGTCGACCTCGTTGGCGAGGTCGGTGTATCTGTGAAGTGTTTGCTCTGACTATTCTAAGTGTCTGAGAAAACACTTCCGCGTTACCGGAGGTGATTTCGTCATCCGGGTCTCCGAGAACGTGTCTCGGACGACGGAAGGTTTTGTTCGCGGGCGAATCTATAGGATAGTGTATTTGTCCTTGTATTTGTCCCGCGCCTAAGGCTCAATTTATATTGGCGCGGAACATAATGGAAGGGATACGAGCCAAAAAACCGGTCACGCGTCTTCCGGACAATTACTTTGAGCTTGTCTGTTTTTGGCACGTATCCTTGTTTGTTTGTACGTGTACAATTGACATAAAGTTAGCCTATG
The DNA here is from genome assembly GCA_918857605.2 of Philereme vetulata. Taxonomy (NCBI): domain Eukaryota; kingdom Metazoa; phylum Arthropoda; class Insecta; order Lepidoptera; family Geometridae; genus Philereme; species Philereme vetulata. Next base: position 8,399,420 of record OU975453.1, read on the forward strand.
TAATTTCGAAAACAATGAAAATACATATTTCGAAGCATACTTACTTCTAACCAAGTTAGTGTTTTAAAATTCAAACATCAATAATTTCACGCCGGTAATCGGTGAAGTAGTGAAACCTACCGTATCAAGTTATGTACCATACTTTTAGCAAATAAATTAATATTCATTCCTCCGACGACTCTGCAGTGGGCGAATAGCCGACTAATGGCGGGTTCCTATATCCGTCGGTAACCAACTACGACTCGTATCTCCTTGAAAAACTGTCAAACTTTTAACACGTTTTCAAGGAGGAACTAGTCGTAGCTTTTTGTCTCTTTTATTGTAGAATTATCAAGGGTTTTTCCAAATTCAGAATACCGGTCATATTCTTGACCTACCTACTGACTTTCTCCTAATAAATTTATGAAAATATCGTGACATCGATATTGGCGGAATTGTGACACTCCCTAGTCATAGTATCCACAAACAAGAACTGAACTGAACTAGTCGTAGCTGGTTACCGATGGATATAGGAACCCGCTATAAGACGTAGGAGGTAGCGGGTTCTATATCCACCGCGGAACGAATGTTTGCATGATCTACAGATATTTGTTCCGGGTCTGATTGTTTCTCTATAATCTATATATTATTAGCTGACCTGCCGAACCTCGTACCGCCTTAACATGCATATGACGCGGCCTGCCAGTGTACGTCGCCGGTAGAATTGTCAATCGGCCATCATTAGTTCTATGTATGAGAAAATGAATTTTCTTCATATTTTTTGCGTTAGTTATTCTGCTATTAGGGGCGGAGAAAAATTCATTAAATCAAAGATCATCAAAATCGGTTCAGCCGTTCTTGAGTTATAAATAGTGTAACTAACCCAACTTTGTTTTATATACATATATAGATAAGTATGTATTTAAAAAAAACGTACATTATTACGTATTCGATCAGTTATCTGGTTCCCATTTTCCAGCTTTGCTTAGTTTGGAGTTAGATAGCGCTGTGTGAAATGTCCAGCATTATTTATTATTAATTATTTATTTAAATTTCCAGGTGGTGGTAGGTGCAGCTGTAGGTCTTTTGCACGTTCTGAACTGCAACCCCAAGGCCATAGCTGATCTGGTACCTGGCGACTTGGTTGTGAACGCCTGCATTGCAGCTGCCTGGAAGACGGCAAAGGAATATCCTGGGAACCACGAAGATGCGCCTCCATTGGATCTCCCCCCACCTGTTTATAACTATGTTTCGTCGGAACAGAGACCTTTGACCTGGGGTAAAACTTTGCTGAACATAGATAGATAATGTTTTTTTTATACTAGGGTTCCGTACCCAAAGGGTAAAACGGCACCCTATTACTAATACTCCGCTGTCTATCTGTCTGTATATCTGTCCGTCTGTCACCAGGCTGTATCTCATGAACCGTGATAGTTAGACAGTTGAAATTTTCACAGATGATGTATTTCTATTGCCGCTATAAAAAAAGGATAAAATAAATATGTAAGAGGAGCTCCCATACGACAAACGTGATTTTTATGCTCGTTTTAGCTCGATATTGATAACGGCAACGGGTAGACGCTTGAAATATTCACAAAATATTTAGTTATATATTCACTTTAAAAATAAATAATTATTGCTTTGTGCTAATGCATATTGTTGGTTTAATGCTCTAACTAAGCAATACTCATATGACAGCTGTTTTTTTTTATTTTGTGATATCTTTTGGCATAAGCTGGGATATGCATTCTACCAAGTTTTTTTTATTTTGTGATATCTTTTGGCATCAGCTGGGATATGCATTCTACCAAGTTTTTTTTATTTTGTGATATCTTTTGGCATCAGCTGGGATATGCATTCTACCAAGTTTTTTTATTTTGTGATATCTTTTGGCATCAGCTGGGATATGCATTCTACCAAGTTTTTTTTATTTTGTGATATCTTTTGGCATCAGCTGGGATATGCATTCTACCAAGTTTTTTACCTTCCCTGCCTATTTGCTACTATTACTATATAGTATTCATAAATCTAAAGTCGACCTACAAAGGAAAGATCTATAGTCGTAACTTTTTATTAGCTGCAGTAAAATGACGTTTCTAAATGTCATTCCGTAAAATAATGTTGCCAGCCTAATCTCAATAGGGATGTGATTCAGTTCACAATAATTAATTAAATAACATTATTATGACGTTTTTGTTTCATTTTGAATGTACCTCCCTATACTTCCACTAAAAAAGATCAATCCTCTAGTATAGTAATAATAATAGGTTAAAAAAATACATTACAACTTAATATTAAATCTCAAAAAAAAAACCAAACTGATTATTCATTTATGATTCACTCATTTAGCTACATCCCTATTTATTTTTCTTCAAAAACCGGCAACCCACAAAACGTCATTTTACTGCAGCTAATAAAAAGTTAGACTATAATGTATTCTAAAAAAACACATTAATATTACATATATTTTTTTTTATTTTTCGTATTCTTTTTTAATTTATGTGGAAGCAAGAAACCTCTTATCAAAATGCTTGCGACTTAAAAACTGCTTGCAAAGATTTTGGAAGCTCCAGGTCTCGAAGTATTTCACAGGTTTACTTCTTGCACTTGCACTCTTACCACTTTTGGAGTCCTATCTCACTTTTCGGAAATATATGAAAATTGAAGTCCTTTCGTCTACTAGCACAGCTCACAGACAACACAGCACAGCACTTGTTGTACATGTTGCGGATGAAATTGCAACTTCAGGAATTGAGAGGATAAATTACGTAATTAAATCAAAGCAAAACTTCACAACTTTGAAACTCCAATGGCGATTAGCAAAAGGTTGTTTGTTTGATATTTTTTACATAACATGCATGACTCAATTTTCCTGTCTTGTCAAATCAAACATGGCGTCGGATCGGAAAGGAAGGAAGGGAACGAAGTATGAAGAAAAGGAGAGCGAATTGTCGTTTATGATAAATGAACCATGATTATGATTTATGATAAATGAATCATTTATGATTATATCTAGGCTAGGATTTTTACTTCACAGTTCACCGACCGTGCTCAGGAGCAGCTCAATGAGGCAGGCAACTGGTGAGGTAGTGGTGACCACTAACTAATCCATTTTTGTTTTAACTATATCTTCATTTGACCACAATCTCACCTAATGGTAAGCGATGATGTGGTGTAAGATGAAGCACGAAGATCTAGAAGAAACCATTCACTCTTACCTTAAAGAGGTCCGGATTGTATTCTTTAGGAAAAACAGACGACGACATCAAGAACGTAGAACCAAAACGGTGTGTGCGAATGGGTGGTATATCAACTAGGTACGGATGGTACTGAGCCGTGCGCCTGCTTGTCCTTTGATGGAAAGGAGATGGCGGAATCAGGTCGTAAAGATCCTGGGTACATTCCCCGAAATGTCTTCTGTAAAAGATCGATAGGCTTGCAATTTTAAGGCGGTGTTCGAGACTTTGGGTCTCCGCCATATATTGCTCACCTATCAAATCAATTTAATCTCGTAGATCTAATGATATTGACACGAGAAGAAGTGCTTAACTATTAAATTTCCTTACAGAAAAATTCATGAAATACAATGAAGTGTACGGATTCGATGTGCCCACCAGCCAAGCCGTTTACTACTACCTGTTTCACCTGACTCCGTCCAAGTTTATCTACGCGCTCTACTGTTTCTTCCTCCATTGGGTTCCAGCTTATATTATAGACGGCATTGCTTTGATTATTGGGAAAAAACCTATGTAAGTATTGATTTGGCAGATTTTTTGTAAGACTAGCTTCCGCCCGTGGCTATGTACGTGTAGGTTTTCAATGTTGCAAACCGGTCATAATCTACCTAAATTCTAAATTTGTACTTTCTTTCTTCGTCTTTCACATTCCGTTTACAAGCAAAAGCGCAATGGCTTTTAGCAGAGAATAGTTATTGATGATTTTTAGGGTCCGTATCCAAAGGGGTAAAACGGGACCCTTTTACTAAGACTCCGCTGTCTGTCTGTCCGTCTGTCGCCAGGCTGTATCCCATGAACCGTGATAGTTAGACAGTTAAAATTCTCACAGATGATATACTTCTGTTGCCGCTATTACAACAAATACTAAAAGCAGAATAAAATAAATATTTAAGTGGGGCTCCCGTACAACAAACGTGATTTTTGAAGTAAAACTTCTTTACGCACGCTTGACTTGGGGAGTAAGCTGGTGAATGCGTTACGAAAAGTGCGAACGGAGGTTGAGATGGAGATATAAGTTAGTGAAGATAGAAACAGAGAGAGTTACGTTTCGTGTATTTTTAAACGTTAATGTGCGAGTGCGAGATGCGTCTGTCGAGAATGAACATAGACTGATCGACCTACAGACGTGTCGACAGTTTTATAAATTAATATATTATGAAAAAGAAGTTTTACTTCAGTCGTGTGCTCTAACTAAAGCACACTCGTTTTTTTTTTGCTTGATATTGATAACGGCAACAGGTAGACGCTTGAAATATTCACAGAATATTTAGTTATATATTCACTTTAAAAATAAATAATTAAATTAAAATAAAACAAATATTTAAGGGGGCTCCCGTATTACAAAAGTGTTTTTTTCTTGTTTTTTATAGATAATGGTACGGACCCCTTCGTGCGCGAGTCCGACTCGTACTTGGCCGGTTTCTTGTTTAATTTAAAAATACACTTATGCCTGACAGGACAGACAGGACTTTTTTTAAACATCTATAGTTTAATTCTGAGAGTGGAGGGCTAAGATCTGCACTGACGCCCCATATTGGGAAGTAATTGTTCCCCAATTACAAGACCCCCCCCCCCCCCCCCAAAACGACCTCCGTGGCGCAGTGGGCGAATAACCGGCTACGATGCTGGAGGTTGCGGGTTCGATTCCCGCCGCGGATCAAATGTTTGCATGATCTACAGATATTTGTTCCATGTTTGGAAATTTGTCGTCATATTGTAAGTATGTATTTACAAAAAAAGTATGTGTACTATTAGTTATCTGGTTCCCATAATACATACCTACATGCTTTGCTTAGTTTGGAGCTAGATAGCGCTGTGTGAAATGTCGAGCATTATTATTTTGATTTTTTATTAATTGTATCCTGACAATCCTAATTTATGATTTTTTTTCCACAGGTTAAGAAAAGCGTACACAAAAATCAACAAATTCTCAGATGTGATCGGCTATTTCGCAACTCGCCAATGGAAGTTCCATAATAAGAACACACAGGAACTATACAAAGAGCTGTGTAACGCCGACAAACACACATTTGACTTTGACATGGCGACTATTGACTGGGCCGACTATTTTTACAGCTATGTCCGTGGTATCAGAGTTTATCTTCTAAAGGATCCAGTTGAAACCGTTCCAGCTGCTAAGAAAAAACACAATATTCTTAAAGTAACTCACTATGTATTTGTAACAATTTTAAGTTTAATAGTTTTAAGGGTGCTTTGGGCGTTACTAAAAACGGTATTTAGTATGTAATTGATATAGAATATTTTAGTAAGGAACTTGTCTCACCGCCAGCGATGAGCGAGAAGTGGGTAGAGCTAGAAACTAGAAACGAGTTGGCGAGCAGCGAGAAGCGAGTGCGTAGTTCCTATAATGGTCTCGCTGGGCTATAAAGCGAGTAAGCGAGTGCGGCGGGCGATACTTATCATCTCACGGCGTGTGTTCTAACCGCGTATCGCTGAGCGAGTGTTGTAGTCGCTGCGACAAAATAGTTGAGAGCGAGTTCTCGCCGGCGGCAGTGTGAACGGCAAGCGATCATCTATTAATATACGTGTGTTTTTTTCAGACACGGAATCTATATCTTTTGTTCGTTTCTTGAGCGAGAAAATAGTTGATAGCTAATCGCTTACTCGCCGGCGCGACGGTGAGACGAGTGTCTAAACGGGGTATAATAGTGTTGGTTCCTGTTTTAGGAAAATAATGGAAGTTTTACTTAACTTATTTAATGTAATTAGCCATACTTGTAATGTTGTTTTTCGCCGTAACTTACGCCATAATTGATATTAAATAAATAGTGCTGAATATTTCACACGGCGCTATCTAGCCCCAAACAAACCAAAGCTTGTGCTCTGGGAACTAGTTATTTGTTAACTATCTCTTTTCATGTAAATACTGAGGTCTATTATATGAGTAGATACGGAACAAATAATAAATACTTAACTATAAATGCAGGCACATATGCAAAATAGGGAATCAACTTCGGAATGAGAACCTAGAATAACTTACGAGACACGAGATTTTATGAGACATTTGAGACAACTTTGAAATCTCCTAAATAAAAGTTTATACTAGTTTCCTTACGGAACGTATCCATACTATGTGACCCATTTTTTCAATTTGTTTATCTCCCTCCCACCCCTCGGTGACCACCTACAGTATACGCAAAGACCCCCCCTAACCCCTCTAGTTTTCACGTAGTAGATAATTCATAAATATATATTTTTCATTGTGATTCTCAATCAGTTAGAGGAGTATAGGCGGATGTGTCGTTTCATTTTGGCGTTCGGGATCGAGACACATTAGTCCTTCTTCCCTTCTTTAGAAGCAGCAAGCAGGTTGTCCAAGACATGGACTCTTTTCAGGCGCTTTGTATCAGAACGATTTACCACCAGCGCTCTTGTCAGCAGATTATCATGTCTTTTTAGACGATCCAGGTATATTTTCCCTATATTCATAAATATGGTTATAAATAATTTTTTTGCAAACAGAAAAATAAACAAATAATAATTTGCTCATATTTGTCTTTATTCTATTTATTCTTTATTGCACACAAATAACACATGTAAAAATACAGAAATAGAGGTCATGTACAAATGCGAGCTTAACCCTTAGAAGAGTTTTCTTCCAGCAAACCTTTGAGGCTAGAGTGAGAGAGATGATTAATATACCTTTAATTAAAAGTTTAAAAATCACTAAACGCTGCGCGCTATATTTGAATATAGCTTGAAAAAGCGCAATATTTCCCTAGAGGATATTGACCACGTGACGAAAACCTAAGCCTCCTCCCCCGCCCCTGTGACCAAGCGTGGTATTTTGAAGACCCTCCTCCCCCGCTGAACGGGTCACGTTGCATAGGTACGTTCCCTTATTATCTCTCATTCCGAGGTTAAACCCCTAATATGACTAAACTATATAGGGTATTAGATAATATACGCACAAAAATGAAAGCAGTTATTTTAATGAGCATAATAAATAAATTTGTGAAATGTTTACCATAGATATGTGAATTTTATTTTGGCATGTAAAAACAAACATTTTATTAAACTTATGTTGTGCTATTGCATAATGCTTGCCATCTAACCACAGATACTGTATTGGTGACGTCTCGAGATACTCTGGTTGTCCCTTTCTAATCGGCCTTGATTTTTGGATGTCAATTGCAAGAGTAGGCAGTAAGTTTTATATCGAATGAATCACATAAACATAGTTGTTTTTTTTTTGAATTTGATAAGATAACTAGTAGCTTTTTTCGAGAAGTCTTTTTTATGTGTTTGAGAAATGTGAACACTTGTCATATCGTCAGTATATTACCAAACATCCTGTATAACATTTATATGTAATTATAGCTGTCGAAGGCTCGAAGACACATCAAAATAAAATAAACTCAGACGCAGTCTGTAAACAAAACAAATGTGTTTTTTTTATATAAATTTCCTCTGAAAATAATGTTAACAATTGACATTGACAATTCACTTCCTTTCTGTAACAGCTTATGAAAAAGCAGCGCCATCTGTGAGCATTTCAAAAAATACGGCCGTGAAAACCTCTCATTTTTTTGAGAATTGAATATTACTAGTGTTAGCCCATATTGTCCCATTGTTGGGCAAAGGCCCCCACTTGCAACAACCACAACGGTCCAGTGCCACCTTATGCCAATCCCTCTCAGCGGCGTCCAGCTCGTCCAGCCCCCTCCGGCGTGGTCTTCCGCAGCACCGTCACCCTGTCTCAGGGCTCCACTTTGTGATTCCTTTGTGAGTTCTACGTTTTCATTTATAGTATGTTGGAGAGGTGATTGGACACAACAATAACATTAGATGAGGCAGTTATTAGGTCCTCCATCGTGCAGGTGTTGGGGCACAAAGGGCACATTAGCAAGTGCTGCATTGACTGCGCGGGATCACCGCATCACAAGTTGGGGTCCCTGAATATAGGGCGATTTAGGTTTTAGAGCGCAGTATGGTTAAGGAGCGTCCATTAATTATGTGAGGTGTTTTGACAATTTTTTACACCCCCCCCCCCCCCCCCCCCCAAGTGAGATGTCGTGAGATTTGGTTCGACCCCAACCCTCTATTCTTATCTATTATTAAGAATTAAAATAAACACAATTGGGCAATTATGGCATTTGAGTATAGTACCTGACGTAGCTCTGTTTCTCACACTAGGTCTCTAGCGAGCCTACACTACAGATACAACTTATATACAGAGGTGTCAGTGTCAGTGACAGGTTTCAGTAAGAGTCAGTGTCAGTAGTCAGTGACAGTTGCGGTAACAGTGTCGCGCGCAAAATTTACTCAACGCGCCTAAAGAAGATTTCACTTCAAAAAAAATACATGCTAATTGCCGAGACCCCCTCTCCCCTCACTTATTTAATAGACGCCCCCTTACGGACGCAATCAGTTAGTATAACTCCAAGCGTGCTCCAAGCGCTCTATCGCCCTTTGGCAAACCTTGTTTTGAGTTCTTGTGTTTGGATTTTTGGATATTTGTCTAAGACCAAGTTAGCTTATGTAGTTCATTAACGTCGACCTCCGTAGCGCAGTGGGCGAATAGCCGGCTGTGACGCAGGAGGTAGCGGGTTCGATTCCCGCTGCGGAACAAATGTTTGCATGATCTACAGAAATTTGTTCCGAGTCTGGTTGTTTCTCTATGTATTATAAGTATGTATTTACAAAAAAAAAGTATATAAGTATTATATCAGTTATCTGGTTCCCATAGTACAAGCTATGCTTTGAAATGTCCAGCACTATTTATTTATTATTAAGTTTCAACACTGTCGTTTTAATATTTTTTGCTTATGTAAAATAAACATAAGTTTATAATGTTGTGATATCATTAGGTATGTAATGAAGTTTGCTCATTTCTAGTACATAAGCTATATATCTTATTGTATGTACCTAAAATGTTTTGAGTAGATTACACGTCTGTGATTAAAAATATTTCTATAAAAAAAGATATATAATAATAAATTATAAATCCCTGATAGGTAATCATAGGCATATTCATATCCTCAAGGGATTATCAGAGGCATTTCCAAACATAACCTTCAGATAATGCTCACCTAATTCATAATGTACATAGTTACAAATATTTTTCACGTATAATAATGTTAAAATTAGTATTATATGTGACAGATTGCAATCCCATCCATCACCGCATTGGAAAACTGTTCGATGGAACTCACCTTAGATCTATATGGCGAATAAAAATTATTGAGAATACTATTTGTTTATTTTAAGAGGATACGCGGGCTGAGTTAAGTATGTATTACCCGTGCGCGATAAGTTGGGACCTGAGCGCGGTGACTTCATATTGGCGTGTTTGTACCGCCCGCAAAAAAGCGAACATAACAAGCAGACGCCCGCGGCTTCGTCTTTGTTTTTTTTAACCTAATTTATTATGTTACTCAGGGAGGACGCTGCTTTTTATCTAATCTTTTTTACACTATTTGAATAAAATAAAAATACAATGTTTAAGTTTATACATTTATTTTATCTAATATTTACATTATCTCATCTTCGTCACTACTTAGTGGATTTATGCCTTCTAGAGGTTGTTCTTCGTCCTCAGTCTCACTATAATAACTTGACGAAGAGGTATCCGATAAATTTACAATTAATTGCGATTCATTCGTCTCTTGTAAGAGGTCATCGTCCCAACTTTTGTCGAAGCCTGTCCACACGGTTGACTTCTTTTTTCCAGTCAAACTACAACAACAAAACAATGACACAAACTATAACAACAAAAACTACAACAACAAAACAATAACACAAACGAAAACTAAAAGAATTCCAGAGCGCGTCGTTACGTGACGTAGGCCAGTACGAGACTAAAAACCCTAGTAAAAAATAGTGATGCGAACGGTACAATACGGGCGCCATCGGGGAAGTGCAGGGGAAGGGGTCGGGGAGTCGCATTCCTAGCAGGTCCCAAGTTATCGCGCACGAGTAATATGTATGGATACGCACATACAGTTTTTGTCTTTTCCCAAAAATAAAGAGATTTAAATAAGTATAATCAGTCCGAGCTGCAGTTGTCTCTATCGCTCTCTATTCAGGAAGCAATAGATTTGCGCGACATCAATAGATTTGTTATAAACCTATTTTACAAATATCTTGCTATCCGCGTTTATTCTTTTAACAACAGTGAAGTCGTTAACAACATTCATTTCTACTTTTTATATTCACCGTTTTATCCCCTAAAAATCACATACAACCTGTTTCATTATGTACGACATTCATTTAAAACACACATCCGGAATCGTATTAACTGATTTTAAATGGGGGTTTAATACCGGTAGCTTGAATACTTATCCAGTAATCGATACGTTTCTTATAAATTATTTTTAACGTAACTCGGCGGCGCCTTTGCGACGATGCCGCTTAGTCAGTTTAACAGGTATACTATTTTATACAGGCTATTTTTTAAATTTTCTATAATAGTGAATTTAAAAAAAACAATTAAACATAAGCGGAAAATATACAAGTACACACGGCTACACATCAAGCTATACATTTCCAGTATAAGCTGACCTCTCATTCTACGAAAAGCCTACACAATACGAGGTCAACTTATACTGGAAATGTATAGCTAGATGTGTAGCCGAGTGTACGATCATTAGACCTGTCTGAGTGTTGGGCCACGAAAGGGGCGGTAACCTAGAAATATAGCTAGACTCGCTGTTGCAACTTGACACACCATTTTTATCCCATGGGACCTGATTTATGGGATAAAAAGTAGCCTATGTATTAATGCAGGTTATAATATATGTACATACTAAATTTCATCGAAATCAGTTCAGCTTGTACGACGTGATTGAGTAACAAACATTCAAACTTTCGAATTTATAATATATATGACATACATTATATACACTAAGCATACATTATATGAATATATATGACATTATGAAGATTTTTTTGTAATTATTTTGTTAACAGTTTATTGATTTTTTTTCTCATTGACGTTTGTAATTGTAAGTGTATAATTTGTTTCAAATAGTATTTTTTATAGTGTTATCAGAACACATACGGAAAACTCCAAGAATTTTTAAAAAACCATCTCAAAAATTTCAAGCCTAGACGGGACTTGAAACCGCAACCTTCCTCTTGATACGAGGATGCACTATCCAACTGTGCTACCAGGCCATTTCACGTCTAGAATTGAAACTTTTGAGATGATTTTTAAAAAATCTTGGAATTTTCCGAATGTGTTCGGATAACACAATAAAAATACTATTTGAAATAAGCAACGCGACATCCCTTGTCAATGTACTAAACTGCAACGTTTGGCATTGAGCAGGTACAAAAACTGTATAAATTTTCATGTAGCAAGCTAACGGCGCTTTAGTCGTAATCTGAATCATTTCACTAATTTGGACCTAGACGTGAAATGGCCTGGTAGCACAGTTGGATAGCGCATCCTTGTATCAAGAGGAAGGTTGCGGGTTCAAGTCCCGTCTAGGCTTGAAATTTTTGAGATGATTTTTTAAAAAATCTTTATAATTTGTTTATTATTGGATTGATTTAATTTATTTTCTTCTTTTTTGCTCTATGGACATTTGATAACTAATTTATTGTATTAGATAATAAACCTGTAATAATAGGTTTATTGTTTTTAATAAATAAAATATAATATGAAAAGAAAATATTAGTGTGATAAAAACAAATTCACAGAACTCCTTGGTTTGGAGAAATTATAAATACGTACTTGATAATTCCACTCGATTGAATACTAGAATAACCTTGATGAATGTTACCTACTTCTCCATCCGACAAAGCGTTTTCGCTGTCATTCTTTATACGTCAATTGACATTCGTTATGACATGTGTATTCTGATGAATTTTTACAAAACCATATTTTTCTTTATATCTCTTTTACCAACCGCTTTACTGCATAACGAATTGAGAATTACTAAATCTGGTGTCGTAAATTCGTTGCCTTATAAAATCGGGATAGAGTTTTATGCAGAGCTTTACAACCCTTCTGAAGAAGACTTGCACGTGGAACTGATCCCTGATGAGTGCTGCTTGAAGGCTGATGATAAAGAGGATTGCAACAGTCTCCAAATTATCGGAGACTGCTATGAAGTTATACCACATGGTAGGTATCCAAAGATAGCCAGAAACATTTTATTTAAGCGTTTTAACATGCCAATTTTAAGCTAGACAAATTAGAGATTCAATCTAATCTATAAATGAGTATCGCCATTGCTATCAGTGCTGCCAACTGCGGGGGCTTTCCCCGATTTGCGGGGAATTGGTAGCTAGCGTGGGAAGAGCGCGGGGGCATGACTAAAATCGGGGAATCGAGGCCGACTGTTTTTTGCACTGAAGCCTCCATAATGTTACCATGCATTGTAGCTTTAAATATATTTTTATTTTTCTTTTGTATGTTTGTTAGTATTATTTTGTTTGTAAATTTTATTTTGAGTGCCTAATCACCCACAATTTATAAGCATTTATACGCGTAAATTTTGCAGCATAGACTTGAGCGAACTAATTAATAATTTCTTAATAAGTAATCTATGGATGACGCCGTGGGTTGTACATTCACTATTTATTGTTCACACCATATCATGTAACTTACTACACAATGTATAACTGTTTGTCGTTCCTAAAATAAAAAATAAAATAAATTAAAACATACCCAACAAGGGATAGGCAAAACGGGGTGACTGATAAAATTCGAACCGACCCGGTCTATGCTTATAGCGAAAGGGAAGTACAAAAAATGTTTGAAGTATATACACCAAAATGTAAAAGATTTATTTATACCCTGAGAAATCATTCCAATGTTAATTTTGTTGATGATTGTAATGATTGATTACTTACACAAAATTTTGTATGAAACTGTGTTTAATTCTCTAATAATATCATAGCGGGGAATTTCGGGGAAACGGAGGAAACTTTTGCGGGGAATAAAGAAATTTACATTGGCAGCACTGATTGCTCTTGTCTGATTGCCTTGAGGTTCTTCGAATGAACCAATCGAAGACGAAGATCATGTCAAACAGCACGAAACGTAAGGTGGAGGTAGATGGACACGAATACAGTATGTCGATGAGCATATTTACTTGGACCTTCTTGGAGCTATAGTGTGACCATTAGTGCTGTGCACTCCCTGAGGTATGCGCGCGGCGAGACGGGGGGGGGGGGGAGAATCGGCTGCTGCGCTCTGTCAGTACGCCGTCAACGCTCGTGGCGGCAGGTAGTGTTATTTGTATCGGACTGTCTATGTCATGTGCGTCTGACATAGACAGTCCGATACAAATAACACGGTTAGCGTACCCATGAACGTTAGTCACGGTTAGTTTTTGAACAAAGTTAGACTTATTTGAGAAGGTCTAGATTTTATTTTTTTATTGTCTTATTTGACGCTATAAACAGTTATTAGACCATGGTCTGAGCAAAGTTTGTTTTGGAAAAACAGTGATTTAAAGGACGCCGTGTAGATCTCCTCTATAATAAGTTAAAAACAGTTCACAGTAATTAGAAATAAACCCTTCACACAAAATTACAAAAATCAACTTCTAAAAGTTTTTTTAAACAGCATATGATACGCTCTTAAGAAATTAATTTTTTATTTCAGAAACTACAAAAGTTTTAGTACTTGTGGCTCCAATATTAGAACCATTTAAAAGAATAGGATACTGTACTATACATGCAGACTCAAGACCCATCGATAGAGTAAAAAATATAAAGAGAGAAATACTAAATATACATTTCGACACCACAATCAAAGAAGACGAAAACGAAGATTTAAGATACTGTAGGAATACCGATGAAGATCCACTCAATGATTGTAAGCCAGTGAACTGTGAAACTTATTACAACGGCAAAAAGTCCTATTTCAATAAAATTACCAAAAGATGCGCAGAGGTACAAGCTTGTACGGATCGAAAACGGTCAGAGAATAATCAGATATACGATCCTGTACACAACAGGTGTGTAAAAGAAATAAAGATATCTGAAGACGATATTGGATTTTTAAAATCATTATCTACCAAAAACAGGTCTACTAAAAATTTAATAATCATAAACCCAGGAAAGAAACCTTTAGTGCATACAGCAGCCAAGTCCTTGCAAAATCCAAACAACTCTACAGTGATGAAAAGCAAGGTGTTTGGAACAACTCTTACGCAGTATTTGAAAACAAATAGAATCACATTGATTGTATTTGGGTTAGTGATTATAGTGCAATTTTTTTTTATAATAGCCATTGTATATTGCCTTACAAAACACTCCTGCTGTTGCAAAAAGAAACTAGTCAGAAAATTCTTTAACTATAAACAAGATGCTTCTGTTACTACACCCCTTATAAGTACTAGCAATATTGAGACGACAACAGAATTCGTCTGTGAATCGAATATGAATAGCAATATCAAATGTTACAAAGCCTTCCAGGAGGAAAATAACGCCAAATCCATGTCAGATGATATCCTCTCAAATTGCTTAACTAGAAGAGATTGGAGTGCAAACCCAAAATCAGACACGAATAAGGGCATCACATTCGATTTAAAAAGTTCGTTCTACAAAGAAGTTGATAATAGTGAATATGAAATAGAACATAAAATAGAAGACCTCTCAAAAGAAAATGAAGAAAACAATAATGAGATCGTAGAACATAACAGTAATTTATCTGAAAAAGAAGTAAGATGCCACGATTATTTCACACATTCTAAAACAGATTACAATGAAATAGAAGCCGTAAACGTATGTAACTCTTTGAAGAAAGTTTCTTCGGTATCGACTGATAAAGGCGCTCAGGCTTGTTTCTCTAACGACTCTATAGATGACTTTTTATCTGAACGTGGTCTAATATTTCCAGACGAACACACATCTAAAAACTCCTTCACCTCAAATTCTTCGCCCGGAAATTCGGGGATATCAAGTAAGACGTCTAAAAATAACATTTTGAGGCATGTTTTATCATTTTTGTCGAAGACGAAGATGGACACATCGTCTGATCCTGGTGTGAAAAAGAGCAAAAGCAAAAATTTGGAGCTAATACATATTTCGCAAGCGTCAGTTCACTCCTCTAGTTCAGATATACATAGGAAAAGTATTCAGTTGGTGAAAGATTCTAGAAGTACGTTTTAGTATAGTTTTGGAATAAATGTATTTTCGCGAACATAATTTTATTGATCGAGCAAAGCGAGATCTCCAAACCAACTTGGGCAAATCGGCATTGTATGTATGTATTATGTTTGTTTGTGCGAGGATAACTTTCGAAGCATTAGTCTGATCATCGTGGAGTTTGGTATATATGTAGGTACGTAGTGGTAGCACAATTCTGGTGTAACTAAATGAGCTAAAAATGTAGGAGGGTGGTTGAGATATTGAGGTTCGAGATGGGTAAAAAAAAGGTTAATAACACATGGCACGTCTAATAGACGTTCTTCATTAGTACATTTCGACTCCGTTTTTATTTTTAGTTTATACCTTGTAGTTTTTAAGTTATTAGCCATAATAAAAACTGAAATTTGACAAACTTCACAGAGTACACCAGTGACTCCACAGTGCTGCAATTCAGTATGCGTGTAGCTTTAGTGACACAAATATAGGCAAAAGTCTGAAATCCAAAATAACTGCAATTTGTACCCTAAAAAAGCGGAACCAAAAACATGAACTCCCGTTACCTGTAATTTGAATAAAACTGTGGGTCAAGTAATGTGGTGTCATTTCGTGGCACTATTTTATTAGTCAAAGAATAAGGCCGTCTTGCACAACGATTTCTAAACGTATTTAGCAACTAAACATGTTTAAGCTTTACGTGTTTGTATGATTTGACAACTCCTTAAAACATATTTAGCCACTAAATACGTTTAGGCATCGTTGCGCGAGTTGCCCTAAGAATATTTTTTGTTGTGCCTTGGGAGACTCGCGAGATCTCAGTTCGGGGCGAACCACTAGTTTATGAAAATCGACTTTTATTAATATCCACAAGTTGTAACAAAACTGTCACCCAGTAGGGTGACAATTTTGTAGGTCTCCTACATGTAGCAGGATATTAATAAAACTCTATTTTCTTATTTATTAGTGGGTCTTTTTATTTAGATTAGCAACCTAAAATGGTAATTGGCAGGATACATGTTCTGAGGAGTTGTTTGACATGGTGCCTGCAGGTTTCTTTTATCAACGCACCGCTCGCCAACGGCAGGGAATCCATCCACACACCTTAGAGACGATGTGATTGCGGACCGTTCGGTTCCAGAGGAATTTCCTCCCGCGAACACTTCGCTTGTGGAATGGTCTTCCTGCCGAGGTTTTTCCCAGGGTACGAGGTTTTTTTTATACTATTTATATGGCAAACGAGCATGCAGTCCACCAAATGTTAAGTGGCTACTGCAGCCCATAGATATCCACATAGAACTTAAAACAAAGTATTATGTTGTCTTGATCTCTATGTGGATACGTTGCCATACTATAGGACTTAGCTGTTATGCCTATGTGCCAGTAATTACAGGAACATACCATTACCATCTAACCGGAACACAGCAGCAAAAATACTGCTATTTGGCGGCAGATAAAGGTAAGGCGGTGGTGCCCACTTCCTCGAGCCCGTTCACAAAAGCTCTACCACCAGTTCTTCAGAGGTTCAGTTCAGAGGTTCTTCAAAAAGGGCGTTTTGAAAATTTTAAAGGGTCGGCAACGCGCGAGTGATACCTTTGGTGTTACAAACGTCTTTGCTACGGTAACCGCTCACCATCAGGTGGGTCGTATGTCTGTTTGCTGCCTTAGTAGTATAAAAAATAGTTTGAAGAACTGACGGCCGTTGGGGCAGAAATGACCTTGAGTGGTAAGAACGCACAGGAAATCGCAGCGCAGGACACCAGAATGGAAAGACGACCTAATTGGGATTGCTGAGTCCCGTTGGGTACAGGCCGCTCAAAATCGGTGGCTCTGGGAATCTATGAGGAGGTTGTTGATGCCTTTGTTCAGCAGTCGTCTTATATCTGGTATGATAATGAAGATGAATGTAAGAACTAGATTGAAAGAAAAACATTACGCTTAATTTAGTTCCGTCAGTTCTCATAATTATTGATTAAAACGAGTATTTATCGCGTATGTACCGTTTTAAGATTCCGTACCCAAAGGGTAAAACGGCACCCTATTACTGAGGCTCCGCTGTCTGTCGGTCTGTCCGTCTATCACCAGGCTGTATATCATGAACCGTGATAGTTAGACAGTTGAAATTTTCACAGATGATGTATTTCTGTTGCCGCTGTAACAACAAATACTAAAAACAGAATAAAATAAATATTTAAGGGGGGCTCCCATACAACAAAAGTAATTTTTTGCTCGTTTTAGCTCGGTATTGATAACGGCAACAGGTAGACGCTTGAAATATTCACAGAATATTTAGTTATATATTCACTTTAAAAATAAATGTATAAATTAAAATAAACAAATATTTAAGGGGTGTCTCATACAACAAACGTGATCTTTTTGCCGTTTTTATAGATAATGGTACGGAACCCTTCGTGCGCGAGTCTGACTCGAACTTGATCGGTTTTATTATGTACCCACCTTGACCCCACTCTAGGATTCCCAGTGTCGTATCAGGCATCACTAAATATTATGAAGATTTTACAAAAATTTACCTATATTTTATAATTTATAGGCTAGCGTTCGACCACGAAATAAATCCTTGCGAAATTAAACGAATATTTATTCGTTTTACGAGGTTCTTGTGATAAAATATGTTTTTATCAAAACAATAATAAATTCCATCATAATAAAAATTGAAGGCAACCAGCAAGCAGGTAAGCTATGTATTTTGTGCAAAAATAAATCGAACAACTTTTAACGACTGCTGCAAAATATAGGTAAACTTAAAAAAGAAACCAAATAAAGTAACTTAGGCCGGCTTCTACAACGATCCCTGAATGTATTTAGCGACTGAACATCTTTAAATTTGACGTATTTGTATGATTTGACGACAAAACGGTCGAATGGTTTACGGTTGAAAAAATAACATAACTAATTATTACCATATTTTGGGATAGATCAAAGTGAAAAGCAGGAATAGAAAAAGGCAAAATGGGTAGTCTTATCGCTGAAAGCGATCTCTCCTCAACCTTTAGATGGAAAGGATCTATGTGAACAAATAAGGACAATAAGGTTAGAGTTCAAGAGTCCTTCAAGTTCAGAGAGAATAGGTTCTTCCTAGGCAAGCGTGCTCCATCTTCCATCACACCTCCGCTTACCATCAGGTGAGGTTATCAGCGCTTGGCTAACATCTATAAAAAAAATAGGTAGGCACGGAGCCCTCGGTTTGCGAGCCATACTTTACTAGTACTTGACCGGTCTTTTTGTTCTAGAAGCCAGGATGTCTCGATTGGCCATTTTGGTGATCCTAGCCATACCTACTGCAATCAACACCCACCCTATGGTAAGAGCTGTCTTTATATTAGGAACTGACTGACCCACCCGGCTTAAGATAAGATTAGATAACTTTTATTTGCTAGAACATAGTAAATACATCAAAAGATTTATAATAGAGGTGTGCGCCGATGAGGTAGACGCTAAGCACGGTTGTGAAATAATAAAATATATTTAATCTATAGGTACTAATTGATAGAGCGAAGCGAGATCTCTAAATCAACTTTAGCAAATCGGCGTTGTATGTATGTATGTATGTTAGTTTGTCCGAGCATAACTTTCCAAGCGTATATCTGATCATCGTGAAATTTGATATATAGGTAGGTAGTGATAGCACAAGTTTGGTGTGACAAAATGAGCTAAAAATAGGGGGAGGGGGGGGGGGGGGGGGGGTGTGGAGATATTGGAGTTCAAGATGGGTAAAAAAACATGAAAATGAGACTATTAGGTCAATTGGGCCGTCAAATAAAAGGTATATATTATTATATTTAGACTCTGTTTTTATTTTTAGTAAAGTTGTTATAGTTTTTGAGTTAATATTATTAGTCATAATAAAAACGGAACTTTAACAAATCTCACAGGGTACACCAGTGACCCCACAGTGCTGAAATATAGTATGCGTGTAGCTTAAGTAACACAAACATAGGCAAAAGTCTGAAATCTAGAATAACTGCAATTTGTAGCCCAAAATCGAGTAATCATTATACATGAACTCCCGTTAACTGTAATTTGAATGAAACTGTAGGTCAAGTATTGTGGTTATTTTTTTCGTGACACTATTTTGATAGTCAAAGATTACAAATAATATTGTTTTGTTTTTTTTCGGAGACTCGCGAGATCTCAGTTCGGGGCGATCCCCTAGTATATATTATAAACGACTAAACGGCTTGACCGATTTCGATGAAATTTGGTATGTACGTAGATTATAACCTGGATTACCGAATAATAATAATAAAGGCTTTATTAAACAATTTGATAAAACACATATTTCTTACTAATATAAAATATTTAATATAGACACTAGTTCCGCGAAGATTGTCTTGCTACTCAGCATAGGCCTCCCCTAAAGCTTGCCATAAAGTGCGGTCTTGTGTCTTCCTTCGCCATGTGACGCCTGCTATTCTTTTTATGTCCTCTTCCCATCTCCGACGCTGTCTCCCTCCCTTTCTTTTGTGTTGTCTTGGGTTACCGTATAGGCTACCTTTTATCCCATAAATCAGTTCTCATGGGATAAAAATTAGGTGTCAAGTCAAGTTGCAACAGCAGTTTAGCTTTACTTCTAAGTTACCTACACATAGTAGTGTAACGCGTACGAAGTCGCGGGCAACAGCCAGTAATAAATATATTTAATCTATACTAATATTATAAAATATTCGAAGGTATCTCTCTCTCTGTCTGTTTGTTACGTTTTCACGACTAAACGGCTTAACCGATTTCGATGAATGAATGAATGAATGAAAATCCTTTATCCTTACAAGCTAGACACAACAGATTTAAAGAAATAAACAAATAAAAGTAAACATAATGGGCGGTCTTATCGCTTAACAAAACGATCTCTTCCAGACAACCTTTGGATGGAGAGGATCATTGCTTAATGGAAGATTGGCCGAGGTGTAAAAAGAATAAACATAATAATAGAAAAAGAAAAATTACTTAACCATAAATAGTTATATACTTAGGTACATAAATAATGTTAAATAAATAAATATCATATATAAAATAAATAAATATGCACTTACAAACTTATACTTACAATAATAATATTAG
Organism: Philereme vetulata; assembly: GCA_918857605.2. Classification (NCBI taxonomy): domain Eukaryota; kingdom Metazoa; phylum Arthropoda; class Insecta; order Lepidoptera; family Geometridae; genus Philereme; species Philereme vetulata. The sequence continues at coordinate 8,419,780 of OU975453.1, forward strand.
AGATCAGATGAATCATGACTCTTCATGGAGATAAAAGTTTTTGAGTCTAGCTTTAAATACGGAATGATCCTCTCCATCCAAAGGTTGTCTGGAAGAGATCGCTTTGTTAAGCGATAAGACCGCCCATTATGCTTACTTTTATTTGTTTATTTCTTTAAACCTGTTGTGTCTCGCTTGTATAAAGAATTTTCATTCATTCATTCATTCATACGGAAGGTGAGGGGGATTTCCTAATGGAGACCGGCAAGACGTTCCATAGTCGGACAGCTTGGACGGAAAAGGAGTTTGCATAGAAACTGGTTGGTATCGGGGTTTTGAGAAGGAGGCTTTCAGAGGATCGGAGTGTTCGGGAATTTGTGCAAAAAAAGGAACTCGAAGCGTTCCTTCAGATAACAAGGCGTGGAAGGATTACGAAGGATGTTGAATAGGAGGGATAGGATGTGAGTATTCCGGCGAAGTTTAATTGGGAGCCATTTGAGATGAAATTTGGTATATACATAGATTATGAGTGGGATTGAGACATAACGCTACTTGTTACCCGACTACGCTGACTATGTATACAGACAGAGGTTATGTTTTTATTGACAAACCACCGGGCGGGTCAGCGAGTAGTATATTATATAATTTTTTATAATACCTAGAGATGTATCAAACTTATGACCCGCCTGATGCTAAGTGGTAACCATCGCCTATAACAAAGTATTGATAGTTCACGCACCTTAGAAACATGCCCACGATGCTATGCGTCCATCAATTTGAAGCATTGTGATAGTTATGGAAAGATGTTAAACAGCCACATCTGTTTTTTTATTTTTCTTTCTAATAAATTTTTAATGAGATAAAAAAGGAAAACGTTTGTTTTATGTCTCCAGTTACGTAAAGAATTGTACGAGCACGTACACTGACCACCACCATAGTTTGTGCCATCTTGCACTTGCCAGCCATCAATATAATCAGTTCTCCAGTTCGCGTTGGGTCATCACCAAACCACGCGTCTCATTATCATATCATTTAATTATCAATCAATATATCAGATCAAAAGCTTATCTCCTTGGTCTCTTCTGTAAACATGCACATCCTTCCTCTTTCCGCTACCCACCATGCCCCCCACTCCACTCCTTCGCTTCTTGACCTCATTATTGTCTCAGATATTGACCGCGTGGCTACTCACGGACAACTCACTGCCCCTTTCTCCTATCATGATCTTCTGTTCCTCTCATATAAGATTCGTTGCCCTCGACAAAAACCTAAAACACTTCTACTTCGCAGTTTTAAGGACATTGATCTGGAGCGTTTAAGAGCCGACTCATGCAACATTGATTGGTCTCCGATCATCAATGCTGTGGAGATAGATGACAAAGTAGCCGCTTTCAATAATATTTTAACTACACTCTATGACGCCCATGCACCCCTTAAACTTGTTAAGGTCAAACACCCACCTGCTCTCTGGTTGACAGGATCTATTAAGAAGGCAATGTCTAACCGGGACAAAGCTAAACGGACCTTCAAATTGTCTCCTACCGAGGAGAATTTAGCAACCTACAAGAAACTCCGTAATCGTTGTACTAAGTTGTGCAGAGACGCCAAGAGACGCCACATACACGGTTCTATAAAATGTTGCAATTCCTCTCAAATGTGGAAATTTTTAAAATCTCTTGGGCTAGGTAAACTGTCTAGCGATTCCGCCATATCATTTGATTTGAATACTATTAACACTCATTTCTCCAAATCTCCTCTTTCTCTTGATAAGAACTTCAAACTTTCTACCTTAGACAAAATCTCTCGCTTGCCCAGGCCCGAGTGCCCTCCTCTTGTCTTCAGAGAGGTTACTGAGTAAGAAGTAATTTTATTCCTAAAATCCATCTCCACCAAAGCTGTAGGCTCAGACGACATTCACATTCAAATGTTACAACTTTTATCGTCTGAGCTTGCTCCTTTCATCACCCACATCATAAATCACTCCTTAACAACCAGCTCTTTTCTTTCTGCCTGGAGAAAAGCTTTTGTCCTTCCTTTGCCTAAAATTTCTAATCCTACCGTTGTCTCCCAATTTCGTCCAATCTCCATTTTACCTGTTCTTTCCAAAGTCCTCGAAAACATTGTTCATAGGAAACTTTCTCTCTTTCTTACTAAAAATAGCATGCTGAGTCCATTCCAATCTGGGTTTCGACCTGGCCACAGCACCGTAAGCGCCCTTACAAAAGTCTCTGACGACATTCGTTGGGGCATGGACAAGAAGTGCCTTACTGTCTTAGTGTTATTGGATTTCAGTAGTGCTTTTAATTCTGTTGACTATGATATCCTACTATCTATCCTTTCCTCCCTAAATGCTTCTCATCAAGTAACCTCTTGGTTCAAATCGTATCTTTCCGGACGCTCGCAGTGTGTGCGGTGGAACGAGTCCTGCTCTGACTGGTGCGATATATCTACTGGTGTTCCTCAAGGAGGCGTCCTTTCCCCTCTACTTTTCTCAATTTTTATTAACTCTATTACAATTGTTATTTCCTCTCATTGCCATCTTTATGCCGACGATTTGCAAATTTATCGACACTTTAAAGCCGAGGACATATTAGAGGGAGTTGACCAGATGAACGCTGATCTTGACCGCATTAACACATGGGCTAAAAACTTTGGTCTACTGGTTAACCCTTCTAAGTCCCAGGTTCTACTTTTAGGAAGTCCATACATGCTGAGTGTTGTTAACCAGTCTACCCTTCCTCAAATACAGTTCGATCAGGTGCCTATACCTTACTCGAGCAAGGCCAAGAACCTTGGTGTTATTTTTGACAATCAGCTATCATGGGCCAGCCACATCAATGCAATAAGCAAAAGGGTGCATTTCTCTTTTCAATCCCTCAAACGTCTTCAGAAATTTCTTCCCTTTGAAACAAAAATTACTCTCGCTCAAGCCCTGTTGCTGCCCCTTCTCGACTATTCAGATGTCTGCTTTCTTGATACTACAGAGGAACTTCTCAATAAACTGGAACGTCTACAGAACTTGTGCATCCGTTTTATTTTCGGACTGCGCAAGTTCGATCACGTATCCACGTTCAGATCCCAACTTAAATGGCTCCCTATTCGTCTTCGTCGTGATCTTCACGTTCTCTCACTCTTATTTAAAGTATTATATTGTCCACTCTCTCCTTCCTACCTCCGTGAACGCTTCGAATTCCTTGTCCCTCGCAGTGTGACATCCCGGTCCTCTAAGTCCCTTCTCCTCAAAACACCTCAACACACTTCAAGCCGCTATGGTGGCTCCTTTACCGTTTATGCGGTAAAAATTTGGAATGCCCTGCCCCATGAAGTTCGCGCTAGTCCGTCATTTAACATTTTCAAACAGAAAGTTAAAGAGCATCTTTCTCTGTAATTTTATTTTATTGTAGGTATATATTTATTATTGTAGGTATATATTTATTTTTGTATATATTAGTCTATTTATTTATTTATTATATTCATTCATTTTATTACTTTCTTTTGGTATATTTAGTTTTATTTGTTTAAGATATACATATGTACATATTTATGATTCTTGTACACGCACCTACCTTTAAAATCATCTCTCTCTCTAGCCTCAAAGGTTTGCTGGAAGAAAACTCTTTTTAGGGTTAAGCTCGCCTTTGTACATGTCCTCTATTTCTGTACTTTATTATGTATTTTCTTGTGTACAATAAAGAATATCAGTTAATATATCAGTTATCACCGACTGGCAAGCGCAGCGTAGGACGTCCACCTACAAGATGGGCAGACGACTTGGTAAGAACCGCAGGTCGGCGTTGGATGCAGGCCGCTTCCAACCGCAGTTCCTGGAGATCAATGAGGGAGGCCTTTGTCTAGCAGTGGACGTCCTACGGCTGATGTGATGATGATGATATCAGTTAAAATTTAAAAAAAAGATGTACGGTCCGCACACCCTGGTAAGAGATAATAGTTATATCAGTAAAACTAGAGATACATTTTAACTGATATATAGATTCATAATTAAATAATATGATAATGAGACGCGTGGTTTGATTGACGACCAAACGCGAACTGATGATTTTGATGGCTGGCGTGCTTGTTCAAAAGTGTACGTGCTTGTTTAAAAATAAAAATGAATAATAAATAAAATACAACAAAAGAGTTAAATAATTATTATTAGATAATTAATAATAATTACAACATAATTACATTAATATTATAAATGTGAAAGATTGGATTTTATTTATTTATTTGTTGGTTTGTTACTTAATTACCTATGTCGTAACGGCTGAACCGATTTCAATTAAATTTTGTATTTACGTAGATTATAATCTGGATTACCCTATAGGCTGCCATGTACTCCGTTAATCAGTTGGGATAAAAACGGAATATCAAAGTTTCTATACATAAATTATTTTGGCCTTTGTTACTCCTTCACACCAAAACTACTGAACGTATTGGGCGCAAACTTTGCAAAGGTTTAGTTCTAGAACTAGAAAGGCTAGTTTTTATCTAATAAATCAGCTCCCATGGGACAAAAATGGGGTGTAAAGTTTCTATAGAAAAAATATTTTGACCTTCGTTACCACTTTACACATAGTTCACACTTGACACGACTTTATTTTTATTTCTAGGTTATGTATGTAACGCGTACGAAGTCGCGGGCAACAGCTAGTACATAATAATTTAATAAGCTTTTTGAAGATTTATAAACCTTTTAAATATATCAAAATGAGACGATTTCAACATAGTATGAAAAGTTGGTAAAACTAAGCTGATATTCACGTAAAAGACAATTTACAAATGCTTAATTTGTGATATATTTTCTCAACAGCCAGAAGATGTACTCGTAAGTATCCGCGCTGCGTAAGTAACCGAGAACTGGATGCAAAAAGGACAATTATATTTATTATCATTTTTTATGGTAGTTGTGGGGAAACAGGCTTACGGCCCAACTGATGGTAAGCGGTCACCGTCGCCTATTGACACCGGCAACACCCGGGGTATTGTCGATGCGTCCCCTTCACTGTACAAACCTCTTTACATTTCTCTTCAAGCGTGCCATGTCATAGTCTAATGGGAAAACCACAGAATGAGATCAAATAGCTCCTCAGAACATTCCCCATTATACAGGCGGTAGAATACACTGCGCGATCCGATGTCGCGGCGTTGACTCGGCGGTTCCAGCCTGTCGGCGAGTTTGGGATCACCGATGATTGATGATTGATGACTCTTCTCTGTTATTAACTCATGGCCCTAGCTAGGGGGGGGGGGGGAGCATTGTGGAGCAATGCCCTACCATAAATGACCAATGCCCTACTAAAAGCCTAGATAAATATGAATTTTCAGATAACTTGAGGAATTATGGATTGCCCATACAAACTTTCAACCTCTATTTCACCCCTTCAAGATATTTTTTGAGACAAAATATAGCCTATGTCCTTCCCCATGATATAATCTCCTTCATTACGATCCGTTTAGTCGTGAAAAGGTAACAAACAAACAAACAGAGTTACGCATTTATAATATTCACCGGATTGAAAAATACCCAAACGCGGAAGAAATATCTGTTGACCAGGCCAACATTTGTCCCGCATCGAGAATCAAACTTGCAATCCTGCAAAATTCTGCGTTTTGGCTCACTGCTCTACAGATTTCGTCAAAGGTTGAAATATTTCCAAAAAGGCACATCGTAGACCAGCAATCAGTCTCTAGTCATAACAAAACAATTGACATGTGGAGATATCAGTTTGATTAAAAAGATTCTCACATTTTTGGTGGCTGATTTGTTCATTGTTTCTAACTTCTATTGGTATATTATGGTTATATGGTTACGACCACACAGATATGTGAATAGATAACGCAAGTTCACCTACTTTGCGTGTAAGTTGGCGCAAAGCTCCAACTCGTACGTCGCATATATCATTCCGATCAATATAATTTGTTGATCGACACTAAAGTATAATTGAACTAAAACTTCTTTACGCACGCTTGACTTGGGGAGTAAGCTGGTGAATGCGTTACGAAAAGTGCGAACGGAAGTTGAGAGGGAGATATAAGTTAGTGAAGAGAGAACGTTTCGTGTATTTTTAAACGTTAACGTGCGAGTGCGAGTGCGAGTTGCGTCTGTCCAGAATGAACATAGACTGATCGACCTACAGACGTGTGGACAATTTTGTAATTGAACTATTTTATAAATTAATATTTTGAAAAGGAAGTTTACTTCAATCGTGTGGTCTAAACCACACTCGTTTTTTATTCTGTTTATAGTATTTGTTGTTATAGCGGCAACAGAAATTCATCATCTGTGAAAATTTCAACTCTTTAACTATCACGGTTCACGGACAGACAGACAGACAGCGGAGTCTTAGTAATAGGGTCCCGTTTTACCCTTTTGGGTACGGAACCCTAAAAAATATTATGGACATGTATTTTTCTACCCTCGATATTTACCTAACCTACCCTATATTTCTGAAAGAACCCCCTTTTTCAATAGCCGTTGCGTTAAACTAGTTTTAATACCGATATTTCAACAACTTCATGCTCTTTAGCATTAAGTTCGCCTTTGTACTAGTTTTATAAGGGCAATAAAATATTTTCAATCAATCAAAACTTTCCAATGATGAACTTAAACTTACAAGATTATAGTTTTTTTTTTTTTTCAGAATGCGGTATGTTTTATAAGAAAATGCTTATAAGTTAATGTATACAGGTTGTTTGGTAATATACTGACGATATTCAAGTGACTGTTTTTCAACATATAAAAAAACTCTTCTCGAATAAAAAAACTACTAGTTATATCAAATTTTAAAGAAAATCGACTAAGTTTAGGTATTTCATTCAATATAAAACTTACTGCCTACTCTTGCTCTTGGATGTCGAATACAAAAACAAAAGCAGATTTGATATCTCTTTCGGAAATGGCTGCGGGTTTTGGGTTAGAAAGGGGCAACAAGAGATATCTCGAGACGTCACCAATACAGTATCTGCGGTTAGATGGCAAGCATTATGCAATAGCACAACATAAGTTTAATAAAGTGTTTGTTTTTACATGCCAAAATAAATTTCACATTTGTATGGTAAACATTTCACAAGCTTATGTATTAAGCTCATCAAAATAACCCCTTTTATTTTTGTGCGTATATTACCAAACATCCAATATTATTAATTTTATTTAATAACATCGTTTATTATTCAAGCCTGGTGAAGTAAGTGAAAATAATTACTACTTATCTATATATTTTTCTTTTGAGATAGTAACCGATGACCAGTTTTACAATATTTTTATAAAAGATCAGATCGATTAAAAAAAGCTTTTATATTTTCACTTCTTAAATATTTGCTACATAAAAATCTTGCATTTACAGTCGATAGTAAGCATCAAAATCGTACCTAAGGGCGACTTGCATAATCATACAAATAGGTACTTTAAATTCGAAGTGTTTTGTTGCTAAATACGTTTAGGAATCGTAGTTCAATCCGACCTTGATAAAAATTCATAAATCACCTACAATGACATAAGAATAGAAAAGGGGGCAAAATGCCTGTAATAACAATAAATATTTACATGACTAAAATACAGAAGAAACAGTTGAATCATCTAAAGACCGTTGCAAACGATCTATTGATAGCTCAACTGCTCCAGATCACTACCAGGCGGAAGTGTCCCCAAGACACTGTCCACATTGCCCCGCTGAGTTGTCACCTATGCGTTGACCCAGATAAGCGCCAGCTCTGGGATCACCGAAAAGCGATATGATGAAGTTAGCTGATAACTATCTCATGCGCGCGCACACCGACACCCAATAAGCGATATGATGAAGTTAGCTGATAACTATCTCATGCGCGCGCACACCGACACCCAAAAAGCGATATGATGAAGTTAGCTGATAACTGTCTCATGCGCGCGCACGCCGACAGCCAAAAAGCGACATGATGTAGTTAGCTGATAACTGTCTCATGCGCACGCACACCGACAGCCAAAAAGTGACATAATGAAGTTAGCTGATAACTGTCTCATGCGCGCGCACACCGACACCCAAAAAGCGATATGATGAAGTTAGCTGATAACTATCTCATGCGCGCGCACACCGACACCCAAATAGCGATATGATGAAGTTAGCTGATAACTGTCTCATGCGCGCGCACGCCGACAGCCAAAAAGCGACATGATGTAGTTAGCTGATAACTGTCTCATGCGCACGCACACCGACAGCCAAAAAGTGACATAATGAAGTTAGCTGATAACTGTCTCATGCGCGCGCACACCGACACCCAAAAAGCGATATGATGAAGTTAGCTGATAACTATCTCATGCGCGCGCACACCGACACCCAAATAGCGATATGATGAAGTTAGCTGATAACTGTCTTATGCGCGCGCAGACCGACAGCCAAAAAGCGATATGATGAAGTTAGCTGATAACTGTCTTATGCGCGCGCACACCGACAGCCAAAAAGCGATATGATTTTGAACCAATTTTGATGAAATTTGGTGTGTCGATAGATTGGCACATAGGCAACTTTTTATTAACAAACCACGCGTGCAAAGCCACGTGCGGAAGCTAGTTTAAATAAATAAAAATAAAAGTGGATTGTTTTATTATTTCATAATTCCTATTTTTTTTTTCAGTCCGAAGTAAGTTGACGACTTTGTAAGTCTTTATTACTAATACTAGCTATAACACCCGGGATAAGTATAAACTACAATTTGTGTGCTAAAAGTCTTTACTAAAGTGTCCAAGTGTTAAAAACTAAAAGATTACAAACGTATTTTGTACAGGTAGCGCGAACCGCGGGAGAAAATCATAAATGCGCACGACCGTCTCGCGTGGAGTTTCCGAGTAAGCCACAGACCACTTACTCGTAGATGTACTACGAGTAAGCTAGCGGCCCGTACGCCGAATACCGTCGCGATCGCGTTACACCCCGCGCGGGGAGGGAAGAGTAGCTCGCGAGTCGCGCATGCGCGGTGCACCTGTTACCAAGCGGATTTAGTAGGGATAACATAGAGTACTAGACAAACCCCGCGCTACATAGCTTCTTTGATACTCTCAAAATAAAAATTCTACTTGCGCTTAATTTGGAAAGAAATAACAGATCTTTCGTCGTCATTTCACTTGTAAGTAGAACATAATTCTTCCATTCCCTTTCTTTTTATACGTGGAGGAATCCTCAGGGATACCGCTCTGAACCCAGGAAGCGGTATGTCGGACTCCTACGGGCTAAGGCTCGGACTATAGGGACCGTTTTTAACGGCCCCTGACAAATCCGTCGCACAACCAAACATTTAATTTTTTTCTGCATTAGGCCACGATCCGAGGCCATCCGAATCCGATTTTTACCTGGAAGCAACCGGGACATGCTCCAGATTCGCAGGATCTCAGGGGAGACCCGGATGCCATATAGTCCGAGCGTAAACCTCCACCGCGGCGTTCCTCCGCTCGCTTTATACCGGGGCACGGGAACAGAGAACATTCTTCCGCGACGTCCATATTTCCCTCTCATAATTTTAAAAGTTTATAAAAAATTATTCGTTGTTATTACTTTTACAGGTTTATGTAAGTTTATCACTAAAAATTTTTCAATTTAAATTTTATTGTTTTTTTCAAATATTTTTTGTTAAGAAGCCGGCAAACCCCGAGCGCAACTTCAATTCGGCCGCATCAAAAACTTCGGCCTGAATATCGCTATCCCTGTTTAGTGACGAAGTTTAGCCACGCAGAGCGACAGTGAACGACAAATGAACGATTCTAAATTTGATTACATTTTGACCGTGTTCCGTAATACTAAAAATGATGACTGAAAACTTATTGTATTTTTCTCATTGTGTTGTTATTCTGTAACTATACGATATAATCTATGTTCCCATGACTAGGATACGTAAGATGTTGTTGTTTTTAATACGAAACAATTAGGTTGAAAACAGGTCTTTTATGACGTAAAAATATGCAGAATGCGATACGCTTCTATTTCATTTTAGGTAAGTATTTTGATCTAATATATGGTTGGGAGCCTAGATAAATACTATTCAAATTAAAATAATACCTTATTAAGGTAGAAATATGCTCCAATTAGAAATGATCTTGGTAATACGTGTTGTACGGGCTATTCCCCTCCGGTCTCCCCTTATATTTTTGCACTATACGGCGAGTTTTTATTAAGTATTATTATTTTTATTTATTTTAACTATAAATTATTCAATACTCATTATCTCATTATTTTACAGTATCACACAAAAGTAAGGAATTTAATCAGTTATCTATTTTTTTTTAACTAATAAAACTATAAGGGTAACCTTCCACTCGCACTCAAACTTAAGTTCATGGACGCGTGCATTCTCCCCATCCTTACCTATGGCGCTCAAACCTGGTCTTTGACGGATCAACAACACTCCAAACTCGGAGTATGTCAGCGAGCCATAGAGTGCACTATCCTAGGAGTCAAATTAACAGACCGCATTAGAAACAGTGAACTGCGCTCCCAAACACAAATCGCGGACGTTGGGCACCAAGCAGGCAAGTTAAAGTGGGACTGGGCGGGCCATCTCTGCCGCATATCGGAAGAGTTATGGGCAAAATCCACCACCGAGTGGATCCCAAAAGTCAGAAAACGAGCACGCGGCAGACCGCGACGCCGCGCCGATGGAAATACGAGCTCGACTCGTATAAGGAAGATTGGACCACACACGCGCATGATAGAGTGGAGTGGAAGGAAGGAAGGGAGGCCTTTGCCCTGCAGTGCGACAGTACACGCTCCAAATAATAATAATAAATAATAAAACTATACATAGATAATACAATATTGTTTTTAGCCTGCTACAGTAAGTACCTGTTCCTTAACTTTTCTTATTATTGTTTACAAGCTTCCACCCGCGGCTTCGCACGCGTGGCTTGCCATTAAAAAGTAGTCTAAGTGTTAATCCAAGTTATGATCAACGTACATACCAAATTTCATCGAAAACTGTTCAGCCGTTCCGACGTGAAAGAGTAACAAACATCCATACATATATACATATATGCGTTTATAATATTAGTGGGAAATGGGATATGTCAACCTCCTTGGTTTTTTCCGGGTCTGGTTGTTGTGTGTATTTATAAAAAAAACGTATATAAGTACTATATCATAGTACAAGCTATGTTTGGTTTGGGGCTAGATGGCGCTGTATGAAATGTCCAGCATTATTTATTTATCTACGCTAATATTATAATGAGGAAAGATTTGTATTTTTATATATTTGTAACGAATAAATTCAAAAACTACTAGTCTAATTTCAAAAATTATTTCACCATTAGGATGCTGCCATAACTATTAACCTTTCATAAATAAAACTAATAGGGGAAAAGTCTTATCGCATTATAGTATGTATGAACTTGTAATTAAATCTCTTTGGCTATACTATTTGTATCTGGCTGGTTTTGGTATCATTCAAAGTTTAAATTTTAAAGAAGATAATTCCAAATTCAAATTAGGAAAATGTGTAATTTTTATTTGTTTTTCTTACTGTAAAGATGAGTGAATCTAATGAAGAAATTCGATACATTTTAAAATTTTACTACAAAAAAGGTAAAAATGTAACGCAAGCCGCGAAAAAAATTTGCGATGTTTATGTACCTACCTAGTGCAGTGTCTGTGAGAGTAGCACAAATTTGGTTTAAGCGTTTTCAATCCGGAAATTTTGATGTCAAAGATACACGTCGCTCTGGTCGCCCTATTACGGATAAAATTGATGCCATTTTTGAAAAAGTGGAGCAAGATCAGCATATCAGTAGTTACGACGTAGCTGAAGAACTGGGAATTGACCACAAAACAGTTTCGGCGCATTTGAAAAAAACTGGGTACACAAAAAAGCTCGATATTTGGGTACCCCACGATCTCACCGAAAGAAACCTAATGAACCGTCTACTCATTTGTGATTATTTATTACGACGTAATGAAACCGAACCATTTTTGAAGAAGCTGATAACTGGTGATGAAAAGTGGATCACGTAAGACAAGAACGTGCGAAAAAGGTCGTGGTCAAAGGCCGGTCAGGCTTCACAGACTGTGGCGAAACCCGGATTAACTCGCAACAAGGTGATGCTGTGTGTGTGTGGTGGGATTGGAAGGGCATTATTCATTATGAGCTGTTACCACCAGACAGGACCATCGATTCTGAACTCTATTGTCAACAACTGATGAGATTAAAGCAAGAAGTTGAGAGAAAGCGGCCTGAATTAATCAACAGAAGGGGTGTGGTTTTTCATCATGATAACGCAATACCTAACACATCTTTAGCCACTCAGCAAAAATTAAGAGAGTTTGGCTGGGAGGTGTTAATGCATCCGCCGTATAGTCCTGACCTTGCACCTTCAGATTTCCACCTGTTTTGGTCTCTTCAGAATTCTTTAGGAAGTGTCAGGTTAACATCACGAGAGGACTGCCAAAACTACTTGTCGCGGTATTTTGATCAGAAGCCTCAAAATTTCTATAGCAATGGGATCATGTCCCTACCTACAAGATGGCAAAAAGTTATCGAACAAAATGGTACCTATATACTTTAGTTAAATGTAAATAAACTATATTAAAAAATGTTTTGAATTTTCTTAAAAAATGCGAAGAAACTTTTTCCCCAACCTAATAGTTGCGTATCCTTTAGTCTAAATAAATTATCTACAACTTAGTAAAGGGCCGTATAAAACGCACACAAACGAATGCAACTCAATACACTTCCTCAACAGCTTACGCTGTGCACACAAACATACCGACTGGAATGTAATTCGTCTCGTCATACCGATCATAATTTTTTATTGTTTATGTGTGAGTGAAATACTCAAACATAAACAATAAAAAAAATTATGATAGAAGGGTCTAAATACTTTAGGTCAGTGCCAACAGAATTTAATTTCAATAGCCTACCTAAAATCGTTATATTTTGAGTGTGTTGGTACCTACTTTTGCAAAACCTTTGGTTTACAAGTTTCTACAATGTTTTAAATTAAATACCTACATGATGAATGCATGCTTTCTACACTAGCCTAAACTTACTGTTATAATATATTTAAGCTCATTTTAAGTGAACTGTAATTTGTTCTTAAGAGAATGAACTCTTAAAACCGATCCCTGACTAACATAGGCAATATATATTACTACAAAAATAGGGATCCTACTAAAACCTCAATAATATAACACAAGATGTAAAAAAATTAGCCATAAAATATCTTTCATCGCATGCGCTGCGGAATTCGAAAGTAGGTAACTCTGTCTCTCTGTCTGTTTGTTTTTTTGTTTTCACGACTAAACGACTTAACCTATTTCGATGAAATTGGGTATATAGATAGATTACGACCGGGATTGAGACATAGACTACTTTTTACCCAACTGCGCAGAAGGAGGGTAATGTTTTTATTGAACAACTACGCGTGCGAAGCAGCGGATTGGTCAGCTAGTAATAAATAAAATCATAAAAATCGAAGTATTAAGAATTTATAAAAACCTGAGTAAATCGCAAGTTATTTTTATTACAGATTGTAAGTGCTTTGGATTTTTTTTGTTATATGCTGCTTTAAAATATTGTTTATATATAATGAATCAATATTATTATTTCTGTACAGCCCGGGGTAAGAAAATTAGGTCAATTTATAAAATTATCCTTGGTTATTTTCAAGGCTTAGGCACTTGTCTCACCCTCTCAACTTCCGTTCGCACTTTTCGTAACGCATTCACCAGCTTACTCCCCAAGTCAAGCGTGCGTAAACAAGTTATAATTTAAAAATTCCGTGATTCCGGTATCAACAAATTTATCATGTGTTGATTTTTTTATTTATTTATCTACTTAGCACATAAACATGCATAGGTTTTTATGGTATGTCATTCATCCCTCATAAAGAAATTCACATTATATGAAAAAACGCACAGTGGCACATAGGTATATTATATAAACGTCATGCCTTGTTACAACGTAATATGGTTCCTTTTGCCTACTTTTACTGTCAGTAATTTTTGACGAAGTGAAAACAACCAAAAGACTACCGTCACCATCAGCATTTTGTAAGTGTGCGATTGAGATGGCAAATTCTACCTGCTTAATATTTAATGTTAAATTAATATGCAATCATCCAATCCCGGAATCCCGGGATTTTATTTTTAATTAAAATATTCTAAGCAGTTTCCATAATTTCAACCTTAGGTCCAAAAAATCATCCTTAGGTAAATATGCATACCTACGAATATCCGATCACTAAGTACTTATAATACACCCGTCTTTTTCAGTGTTTATGTGTGACCAGAGCACCATTATCTAAATTCAAACTGATTGGAAATATCCACTTCAAACGAATCAAGGTTAGTTATTAAGGTTCATATTTTAGGTAAGTACTCTTCAATCTAAGAAAGAAAAAAACAGTTGCCAGTGACGACCTGTTTTCAGTTTAAATAGCGCGCGTGAAAACTGAGTTTTCATGGATGAAAATTTTGTAACAAATTAAGGGCGACTTTCGCAACGATGCCTAAATAAATTTAGTGGCCAAATATGATTTAAGTAGTTGTCAAATCATACAAATACGTCAAATTTAAACATGTTTAGTCGCTAAATAGGTTTAGGGATCGTTTTGCAAGCCGGGCTTAGTCTATAATGGAACGTTTCACGAGTACCTAACATGTGAAAATCAAATGATTTTAAAAATCATATGTCGCACCTGCTATTTTGGCACGCGTAACTTGCTCAAAAACATTCAAATGAAATCACTTACGGTTTTCATTGCAGTCATTCGGGTCTGCTTCAAATCAGTCGTTATCGTTTCTTCAGAATTCATCAGGAGTTTTCGTTGTTAGTCATTTTTCACATGTGAAACAGCACTGGCAAAAATAGCAAGTGTGACATTCGGCATCAAAATGAAAAATCATTGCCTGTGATTTTTCACATGTGAAATAGCAAGTGTGACATTACCGCATCTTAATGAAAAATCATTGCCCGTAATTTTTCGCAAGTGAAATAGCAGTGATAGAAAACATGAATTTTCATCAGATATAAATAATCATGATATGAAAATGATTTAAAAATAGCAATCATTTCCATGCCTACTAACTATAGGTAGGTATTATGTTTGTTTCAGGTGACTCCGCCCCAGTTCCAGACGTTACCAACAGAAGGCATATCAACCACAGTTTGTCCTCCTTGCGAATGTTCCAACTGCGGCAACAACCTCCCCCCTGATAATAACTTATTCGACGCTGATAATAAAGACTGAATTTAATATAAATCCAGTATATTTATCTTGGACATGTTCTATGCTTTGGTAAAGAGCATCAATAAAAGGAGATAGCTAAAAGGATATCCAATTGGGATGGACCGCGTTCGGCAAGCTAGACGTCATCCTTAAATCGCCTAAAACTCCACAGAGTCTGAAGATCCGCTTATTTATCCAATGTGTTCTGCCCACCATGACTTACGGTGCCGATACATGGACGCTCACGCAGCAGGCTGTGTACAGGTTAAGAGTTGCACAGAGCCATGGAGCGTACAATGCTCGGTATTAAAATCCTTAGATCGATTTCCAAACGTCGAGATCCGTAGACGAACGAAGGTTCACGTTGGGAATCAAGATAGTGACTCAAATGGTCTTGGGCGGGACACTTGGCAAGACGTGGTGATGATAGGTGGAGCAGGGTAGCGACTGAATGGTGGACGATGAATGCCTGTAGAAGGGTAGGACGTCCGAACGGGCCGTCAATGGGTGAGACTAACGCAGGATCGTGGCGGATGGCTAAAACTTGGGGAGGCCTATACCCAGCAGTCAGTGAAATCGGGCTGTGGATGATGATAACGGCTATTGGAACATACTGGGGTTTTTCTTAATTTTTTTTATAGGTCAAAACAGATTTTGGCTACGAAACCCAATCAAAATTTTGATTATAGACGTCGCCGTCGCGGTCGAAACTTACTATAAGGTGGTTCGATTCTTATACAAACGGTCAATGCACATTCACGAGATAAATAAACAGCAGAACGGTCTAAACTTAAGCGTGTTGAAAAATACACATACATAAATACATTCCACATTTTCATTCATAAATAAGTACCTACCTACCTATCTAAGTATTTAATATTCTAACTTTTTTTGAAAAGTAATTAAAAAGGTGTTTTTAAGTTTCCGTACCGAAAGGGTAAAACGGGACCCTATTACTGAGACTTCGCTGTATGTCTGTCTGTCCGTCTGTCACCAGGCTGTATCTCATGAACCGTGATAGTTAGACAGTTGAAATTTTAACAGAGTATGTATTTCTGTTGCCGCTATAACAACAGATACCTACTAAAAATAGAATAACACAAATATTTAAGGGGGGCTCCCATACAACAAACGTGATTTTTTTGCTCGTTTTAGCTCGATATTGATAACGGCAATAGGTAGACGCTTGAAATATTCACAGAATATTGAGTTATATATTCAGTTTAAAAATAAATAATTAAATTAAGATAAAACAAATATTTAAGAGGGGCTCCCATACAACAAACGTGATTTTTACCGTTTTTATAGATAATGGTACGGAACCCTTCGTGCGCGAGTCCGACTCGCACTTGGCCGGTTTTTTCGAGTTATTATGTATTTTATGAATGAAAGTGTGCAATTCTATGGATTTTACGGGGATAATAAGACGTCACTAGTTCGATACGCATTTGTTTAGACATTTGTGATGTTCAGTTATTATATTAGTTATCCTGTGAAAATCCATTGAACGTTTTTAAAGGAATCGAACTAACTTAAACGGAATCCCCTTTGAGTGGCGACGAAAATGTTCCAAAATTCCATTACGTAAGCAATTTTTTTACAATTATCTAACGACCTACTGCCAACCACACTGGATGGCAGTAGATCGATTTCATTGTACGAACTGCCCGAGAACGTATTTTAATTTAAGGGATGGTAGCCGGCTGAGACGCAGGAGGTAGCGTGTTCGATTCCGCAACGGAACAAATGTTTGCATGATCTACAGATATTTGTTCCGGGTCTGCATGTTTGTCTGTATATTTTATTTATGTATTAACAAAAAAAAATACAAGTATTGTATCAGTTACCTGGTTTCCATAGTACAAGTTTTGCTTAGTTTGGGGATAGATAGCGCTGTGTGAATTGTCCAGCAATATTTATTTATTATTATTTTGTACCTCTTTATTTTCTCCTAATCCAAATAAAAAATATTTAATACATAAATACTAGGTGCCGCCCGCGTTGTTTGTTACATTACCCTCCTTCTGCACGGTCGGGTAAAAAGTAGCCTATGCCACAATCCCGATCATAATCTGTAATTATACCAAATTTCATCAAAATCGGTCCAGTCGTTTAGTTGTGAAGACGTGACTAACTAACAAACAGAGTTATTTTCGCATTTATAATATTAGTATGGATTTGTATGTATTTAAGTTTATATATTTTTAAGGTATAATTAATAGGTAAGTATATTGTCTATATTAATATTATAAAGAGGAAAGATTTGTTTGTTTGTATTGAATAGGCTCCGAAACTACTGAACCGATTAAAAAAATTATTTCACGGCGAAGGAAATGGAAGGAATGGAATTATTTCATAGGCTACTTTTTACCCAACTGCGCAAAAGGAGGGTAATGTTTTTATTGAAAAACTAGTATTTTATATTTGTATTATGGTTATGTTTATGTATGTTAAAGGTAGGTAGGTACTCTTACACCGCCGTCTTTTGATTTTCGTTTATCCTGTGCATCCAAAGGTTGTCCGGATGAGATTGCTTTCAGCGATAAGACCGCCCATTGCATCGTTATTTATTGTATACTAGCTTCCGCCAGCGGCTTCGCACGCGTTGTTTGTCAACAAAAGGTAGCCTATCTTTGAATTCAGGTCATAATCTATCATTGGTTCAGCCATTACTACGTGATTATGTAACAATCAAACAAATAAACAAACATCCAAACTTTCACATTTATAATATTAGTGTGATTTCCTTTGTTACTGTATTTTTATTTAGTGTGCCATAAATAAAGAGTGTATCTACCTTTACCCTCCTGCACAGTTGGGTGATCTGTATCTGAATACAAACTTTCATCAGTCGGTCCAGCCGAATCGATAAAACGTAACCAACAGACATAGAGACACGCCACTTTCGAATATATAATATGAATATGAGTACATTTAATTACATTTACACAAAAACATGTTTTTACAACAAATTCATTTAATTATTTAGCGTCGTCGGATTTTTCTTGATAAGTTATCACTCCTTTTTCTATTAGATCCGGTATTTCTACCGCAAGCCAGGGACCAAGCTGAAAATAAAAAAAATACTCAGATAATACGAATTTGAATTGACTCATGATCACGAGTGATCATGAGTCAAAAGCCCAGCTGGCCGCTAAAATGCCTGGTATAATAGATTGGGTAAAAAGTCTTTTCGCATTATAGTATGTATGAACTTGTAATAAAATCTCTTTGGCTATACTATTTGTATCTGGCTGGTTTTGGTATCATTCAAAGTTTACATTTTAAAGAAGATAATTCCAAATTCAAATTAGGAAAATGTGTATTTTTATTTGTTTTTCGTATTGTAAAGATGAGTGAATCTAATGAAGAAATTCGATACACTATAAAATTTTACTACAAAAAAGTTAAAAATGCAACGCAAGCCGCGAAAAAAATTTGCGATGTTTATGGACCTAGTGCAGTGTCTGTGAGAGTAGTAGCACAAATATGGTTTAAGCGTTTTCAATCCGGAAATTTTGATGTCAAAGATGCACGTCACTCTGGTCGCCCTATTACGGATAAAATTGATGCCATTTTTGAAAAAGTGGAGCAAGATCGGCATATCAGTTGTTACAACGTAGCTGAAGAACTGGGAATTGACCACAAAACAGTTTTAGCGCATTTGAAAAAAACTGGGTACACAAAACAGCTCGATATTTGGGTACCCCACGAGCTCACTGAAAGAAACCTAATGAATCGTGTACTCATTTGTGATTCTTTATTACGATGTAATGAAACCGAACCATTTTTGAAGAAGCTGATAACTGGTGATGAAAAGTGGATCACGTACGACAAGAACGTGCGAAAAAGGTCGTGGTCAAAGGCCGGTCAGGCTTCACAGACTGTGGCGAAAGCCGGGTTAACTCGCAACAAGGTGATGTTGTGTGTGTGGTGGGATTGGAAGGGCATTATTCATTATGAGCTGTTACCACCAGGCAGGACCATCGATTCTGAACTCTACTGCGAACAACTGATGAGATTAAAGCAAGAAGTTGAGAGAAAGCGGCCGGAATTAATCAACAGAAGGGGTGTGGTTTTTCATCATAATAACGCTAGACCTCACACATTTTTAGCCACTAAGCAAAAATTAAGAGAGTTTGGCTGGGAAGTGTTAATGCATCCGCCGTATAGTCCTGACCTTGCACCTTCAGATTTCCATCTGTTTCGGTCTCTTCAGAATTCTTTAGGCAGTGTCAGGTTAACATCACGAGAGGACTGCCAAAACTACTTGTCGCGGTATTTTGATCAGAAGCCCCAAAATTTCTATAGCAATGGGATCATGTCCCTACCTACAAGATGGCAAAAAGTTATCGAACAAAATGGTACCTACACACTTTAGTTAAATGTAAATAAACTATATTAAAAAATGTTTTGAATTTTCTTAAAAAATGCGAAGACACTTTTTCCCCAACCTAATACTTGCAAAGGTGAGACAATACTTCACTGTCGAGTTAAGCTTATACTAAGCACAAGTCCGATCAAGTACTCAATCAATTGAGTATTGTTCTCACCTCTGGGACGGATCAGCGAAATACCAGCTGGAGGCTCTAGATTCATTGAGAGAAGAGTCAAGAAGCTCATTTGCAATGAAGAGTTAGACTGGCGTGATCTGTCTCGAGACCGTGATATAAGGAAGGAAGAGAGGCCTTTGCCCATCAGTGGAACAGAACGGGCTATTTCAAATACTTATGGCTTCAAGATACATCTGAACATAAATACATTTAGCGATCTTATTAATGGTGTGTTCTACAGGAAATAGCGCTCGATAGTTTTCGTAACTATTCGCAAGCAAAATGGCGAACACTGCACCTATACTGTACAAATTGTCAAGTACCTACATACCTAACACCTGACTGTATTTTGTAATTTGTATTTTAATTAACTAGTGGTTCGCCCCGAACTGAGATCTCGCGAGTCTCCGATTAAAACAAAAAAATATTATTTGTAATCTTTGACTATCAAAACAGTATCAACAAATAACCAAATAACTTGACCTACAGGTTCATTCAAATTACAGGTAACGTGAGTTCATGTTATTTAGTTCCTTTGTTGGGGTAAAAAATGCAGTTATTCTGGATTTCAGACTGTTGCCTATATTTGTGTGACTTAAGCTACACGCATACTAAATTACAGCACTGTGGGGTCACTGGTGTACCCTGTGAATTTTGTCAAAGTTTAGTTTTTATTATGGCTAATAACTCAAAAACTATAAAGAATTTACTAAATATAAAAACGGAGTCTAAATGTGTATCTAAATGCATATCTTTCATTTGACGTCCCACTTGACAAGTTAGCCTCAATTTCATTACCCCTCTTGAACCCCAATATCTCAACAACCCCCGAACGTTTTTAGCTCATTTAGTCACACCAAAATTGTGCCATCACTACCTACCTATGTATAAAATTTCACGATGATCGAATCAACGATTCGAAAGTTATCCTCGGACAAACATACATATATACAACGCCGATTTGCCCAAGTTCAATCAAAAATAGTTAAAATACTGATACATTTTGTATTTTATATTTCAAATACACGACTTAATTGTATTTCGTATTTTAAATACGTGCGAGATAGTATTTTGTAATTTGTCTGGATTTTAATTAACGCAAAGCATCTATTTTGCCCAGCTCTGCCCATGTTTTCATTTAATGTCGTACATATAACAATCATCATCATCATATCAGCCGTAGGACGTCCACTGCTGGACAAAGACCATTGATCATTGATCTCCAGGAACTGCGGTTGGAAGCGGCCTGCATCCAACGCCGACCTGCGGTTCTTACCAAGTCGTCTGCCCATCTTGTAGGTGGACGTCCTACGCTGCGCTTGCCGGTCCGTGGCCTCCATTCGAGAACCTTCCGGCCCCATCGGCCATCTGTTCTGTGCGCTATATGGCCTGCCCATTGCCACTTCAACATGCTAATCCATCGGGCTATGTCGGTGACTTGAGTTCATAGTTCTCCTATGTATCTCCTCATTTCTGATTCGATCCCGTAGAGAAACCCCGAGCATAGCCCTATTCATAGCTCGTTGACATAACAATACAGGTTGTATAATTAGTCTTAGCCTTAAAATCTTAGTGGCAGTTTTAAAATACTTACACCAAGTGCCATTGCATGTGCAATACCAAACCGGGGCACATTCCTAGCCCACAGCGGTTTGAAGTGGTCCGTCAGACAAATCTTCCCTCCGCGGTACATCTTGGCAGTCTTACCATCAAGCCCTGGTAAGGCTAACTCAGGTGCTGTCGTGGGGTATGTTATAGGAATCTGTGTACACAAAAAGAATTATTTAGAAAAAAACAATACATTTAGGATCCAATACTTTGACGTGGCGCAGTGGGCGTTAACCGGCTGAGATGCAGGAAGTAGCGGGTTCGATGCCCGCCGCGCACGGAACTAATTTTTGCATGATCTACAGATTTTTGTCCTAGGTCTGGATGTTTTTCTATCTATACTAATATAATAAAGAGGAAAGATGTGTTTGTTTGTATATACTAATATTATAAAAAGGAAAGATTTGTTTGTTTGTATTGAATAGGCTCCGAAACTACTGGACCGATGTAAAAAATTCTTTCACTGTTGGGTAGCTACACTATCCCCGGGTGGCATAGGCAACTTTTTACCCAACTTCGCAGAAGAAGGGTAATGTTTTCATTGAAAAACTACGCGTGCGAAGCTGCTGATTGGTCAGCTAGTATTTATAAAGTATGTACTTACATAAAAAAAAGTACTTATAAGCATTCTATCAGTTATCCGGTTACTTTAGTACAAGCTCTGCTTATTTTGGGGCTAGATAGCACTGTGTGAAATGTCCAGCATTATTTATTTATTATTGACACTTTTCTTAGTCTCTATGTATGTCTATATTTATAGGGAAGACCCTACATTGTTTTACACTCATCATCATCATTATTGGTCTGGTTGTCTGTTACAGATAGTTTGGACAGTGTCTGGTTGGGAAAAACAATTTTTCGTTTTACACTACACTAATTAAAAAGGTTTAGTCCTCTTCAGTCTTCTTAATATGTCCGGTGAGGAGATGGATTGATAATTTGATATACATAAAATACTCACGTCAAATTCCAAATCAAACTCGTATTTGAGCAGGTTGTGGACGTACCAACACTTTCCGAACCATTTTGTGCCCGTCTTGTCAGATTCTAGCCTAAACCAGTCATTGTCAGCAGATTTGTTGTTTTGGACATACTGTGGATGTAAGTAAAAATATTAAGAGGCATAGTTTAAGCACAAACTTATAACAAAAATAGAGTAATAGGTATGAAGGTCATTGTAGGCACCTTTGTTACTATGGTAATAGTGTTTAAAAACTTTTTAAAAATAGTGTTGCAAGTCTACTACTTAATATATCAGAAGGATTTAGGTTTGTAAATTAAAACGCAGATTAAAAAATTCACTTCATTGTCTATTCTTACGGTACACAAGTCAATACAAGAAATCAAAGTAAATTTCACAAGTGCCTTTACAATAGTTTGCCTAAGCATCGCTCGGTCCCAAACAAACTTTAACTTCAAAGGTTTTCACTCTATATATAAACCGATTTATTTAGAATATAATAAAAAAAAATAGCCACTAGAACTGTTTACGTGTACCCGGAACTAAGAAATACCTTAATTAGCGCTTGATATTCTTCTTTTAGTCTGGTCGTCCATAACTCCTTGTCTCTAGGCCCAGCTTTCGTCTGCAGCAGCGGTATGCTACTCAGAGTCTTTTTTGTGCTCTCATCGACCATTATTCTGTTTTATAACATAGGGTATTAGTCAGAAAACACGAAAATATTGCAGAATTAGTTTGTTGACGACAGACAGCTGTGAGCTGGCTGGCTGGATGTATTTGACGCTAAATGTCAACGTGTCATTTCAATTCACAGATTAAAAATTCTGTTCGGAAACACCAAATCACCAATGAGGGCTTTTCATTTTCGATTTAAAAAGAAAAAACTAGTTCCAACTAGTGTAATAGATGGCGTTGTCTGGAAATATACCGACAAAAAATATGGTTTATATGTCAAAATCTGTAAAACACTAATAAAATTTTCTAAAACAATCTCACTTTAATCAATCAATTTCAACAATCACACGGCAAGTGACATTGACAATTCACATTCCTTTGTTAATCAGAGCATGACAGAGCAACGACATCTGTTATTGACTTTAAACCAACTAACGACATGTTGTCGAAAATGAATAAATCATTATACGAAAAGGGCACTGTCATGGAGAGTCTGATTAAGAATTGAAAATAAGTAATGTTTAATTTTTCTTATTTCACAAGTAATATTTTTTTCTTTGATAATAATTACCTGTCTTTAGTTGGCCTCAAATCAATATATTTTTTTCATTCCTTTTACGGAATTAATTATATTAAAAAAAATATACAGTTTTGATTTGGTTCACGATGTTATTTTCCTTTGAAAAATTACGCGGTAATATGCACGGTACACATTTAGTGGATTCACCGTAATTTTGTCTAGAAACACCGTATTTTTACCCTTATAACACGGTAACTCTCGATTTTCTTATGGAGACACTGGTACCTACTATGAATGAATGAAATACTCTATTGCACACCAAACCAAAATACAGTAACAAAGGAAATAAACATTAGATAAAGGTACAATGGGCGGTCTTATCTCTAAAAGCGATCTCTTCCAGACAACATTTGGATGGACAGGATAATCAAAAGACGGCGGTGTAAGAGTACATACATAAACATAACCCACAAAATAAAATATACCTATTGATTTTAATATAACATAAATACACACAAATATTAATTAAATAAACTACACTACATATGGAGGATAAATAACTGAACTAGCAGTTACGAGACAACGAAAGGAAATGGTTGTATAACTTGACTTTGAAAATGGGAAGAGATTGGGACGACCCTATGGACGTTGGTAAGGCGTTCCAGTCGCACAGCTTGTACTTACTGTGGAGTGGTCATAAAATTGTGAACTATGGACGGGACTATTTGCTGACATTAGGTTTTTTTTAAATGGTTACGAGGAAACAGTTATAAAACAAATTAAAAAGGTACACATGCGTTAAATACATGTCTATTAAATGAGTAATTTTATTATGTATAGTGATCGAGAAAGTTTCAAAACAGGCTTACTTGAATTTGCAAGTTTAATAAAAAACGAACCCTATTTTTTCATTATAATTTTATTATATACTATATCCACCTTAGTGAATATAGTTGACTTTTATACAAAATTTAATGGTAAAATAATATAACTCTTTATTGTAGTACACAAAAATAAATACTGAACATAATTTTTACAAAAAGATTTAGTACAATGTGCGGTCTTATCGCTAAAAGCGATCTCTTCCAGACAACCTTTGTATGGGCACGATAATACTATTTTTATATTGTTTAAATAACATTTTTTATTATAATCTCACTAGCAAATACATTTATTTTATCTATAGCAATAAGTTATAATTGAATACTTATAATATTCTGTGATTATTTTATAAGTAGTATTTGAGAAAAGCAATATTTATATGGTTAAGAAAGTAAAATAAAAAGCGCCTATTAGCTAACCTAAGGATTAACTCACACGTATCATATCACAACCTTAGATCAGTTAAAATGAAAAATGTTTTTTTATGTCTTCTATAAAACACACATTTATCAATACTCGAGCTAGATTTTATTTAAGTGTGTTCGTGAAACGTCAGTTTCGTGACTTACTATTGGTTGATTTTACACGTATCTCCTTTCCACTTTGATGGAAACCGGACTTTATATCCGGGACATCTTAACATGCCCTCCGAAGCACGTAAGCGCTCAGTTGCTACGTTCACCCGTCGTAGTTACCACCCGAAACGTCGCTTAACTTAGCTTATCTGTTAAGAAGTTTACGAGTAATACTGTGTTTGTACATTTGCGCTCGAAACTTGCTTCGTTGTTCGTCGAAATATTCGCGTAAGTGAGCAGTTTGTACTGCATTGCGAGCTTGCAGTTTACCTAGCGACTCGCCTCATCGCTCTCAAGGGAATATGTTACACCCACATGTTGGCCCCAACGCCACCGGTGCCAACGTTGGCTGGTTAATTTGCTAGGCATCCACGTTGGCCAATGCTATTTTATAGATACACATGATGGACGAGTGGCGTTGGTACCAACATTGGCTGGTTAATTTGCTAAGCATCCACGTTGGCCAATGCTATTTTGTAGATGCAAATGATGGACGAGTGGCGTTGGTACCAGCGTTGGCTGGTTAATTTGTTAGACATCCACATTGGCCAATGCTATTTTGCAGATACACATGATGGACGAATGGCGTTGGTACCGGCGTTGGCTGGTCAATTTGTTAGTCAACCACGTTGGCCAATGCTATTTTGTAGACACACATGTTGGACGTGTAGTTGGTACCAGCATTGGGTCCAACGTGTGGAGCCCACGTAAACACAGTATAAACGGTCGATCTCTACGCGAGCATTATGACGAGTGACGAGCGCGAATATCTCAGTCTTGTGCCACTTCGCTGTCTCTATACTCTTAAGGTAAACAAGCCAATAGAGTGGTCACGCCAAAAGTGTGGTTAAATAATTAGTTTGTACTAATGTGGTTGAAAAGTGTTACGTGTGAGTAAGGCCTAAGGTTTATTTTTCAACGTTCCGTGTTCCACACGAAGGGCGCCATTCGCTTGTCTTCTGGTAAAATTGCATTTAATTCTTCAACGTCTTGCAACGTCTGTAACAAAGAGTAGTTTTATTTGTATTATGTATACTATATTATCATAAGGAGGTTAAGTTGTTTGCAAGGTCACAGCGTTCTATGGAGAGGGCTATGCTTGGTGTTTCTCTACGAGATCGAACAACAAATTAGTAGAAATGAGATGAAATTGACAATATTTTATTATACAACAAAAAACACAGTATCTAAACAATTTAAAATATGATTTACAAGCAAAATTATAACTAGGTTGCGATTGCGGAAGTATGCTTCAATTAAGTCTACTTTTTGCGTATTTTACAATGATAGGACAAATAAGATGATGCAATGACGGATATAAAAGTCCGACAGATGCAAGAACCATGTTCGAAATTCAAAACTTTTCTGAAATACGAAATGTTTTTGAATTGCTCATGAGAGCATGGAGTTCCTTAACTTTTTAATCGCTACAGTATTAATACTTCTTTATTGTGCAATTACAATCTAATAAAATGTTTGTTAGAGGAATTTTGCTTTGTCCTGTTGTATGAGAATACATTTTATCAAATTTGACTAACTTCCGCTGCTCAGATTTTTTTCATCCAATACAATAAAATGATCCTTACAAAGTACTACGAGTACATCGATCAACATCAAAAAAATTTTTTACCAACTTGATTCATTTTAAGGCGCTACTCACGCTTGACCAATAAAATTTTAATGCCAAAATGTTTTTCTTCGAAAACGAGCTAATGTTTTATAAGAAACTGCACCTCCTGAACCTGTATCTCCTCTGGTTATGGGTGCTCCCGTACTGTCCCAGTTAAAAAAAACACTGTATACAAGTAATAGATGCATGAATTTTGCAGACAACATTTATATCTATTTATAGTATTATCTATCAGTTTCCTCACTAGGCGTAGCCTGTATCGAGGAAACCAAAGCTCGGAAAGTCGGAACATAATGCCTACAAGTTGGTCGACTGACAGATTTAATTAGGTTATTTATTATATGTTAGGTGATAAATATTAGAATTATACTATTTCCATTTCTTTATTTTCTCGATGACAGTTCTAATTTGATAGTTGCAGTGTTGTGACCAAATAAGTAATGATATCGATCGCATATATTGATTATATTTTGTACAAAGACAAATACAACAAAAACATTCAAATATATTTTTTCAAGGTGGGAACACTCAATGGCCCACCGCCATTTTGTGTTTGTTTTAATCTGTCACTCGCAATAAGACGGTCGTGATAGTCACTACATTTCTGTTCGCTGAGTTTTTTCACATTATCCATACGTTACGTGGTGTATTTCGTGTTCCTCCGTGTCGTTATAATTATTACCTATACCTGCTTATTTTACAACAGCTTCGAAAATTATAAAGAAGTTGGCATTATCAATCAAGAATTAATACGTGTAACATCTTGTAATCAAATATAATATTAGTTAATAAATTTGTACAAAAGTATCCGGCAGTAGTTTAGTTTCTTACATTTTGTAAAAAAATATCGGGTCTGTTATTGTGTTACGTTTATCGATAGCTCCATCCCTATCAGTTTCTCCGACTCTGGTATAACCTTGTACGTGCGTAAGCGTCATATTTTTATAAAATAATGCATACATTATGTAAAAAAGACGCTCGTTCAAGTTTTCACACGAGCTGTTATCGAGAAAATAAAGAAATGGAAATAGTATAGTTAGGGGTAAAATTAAAATAATATTAAGTATAAATAAGATAAAATTAAGCATATATAACTTAATGTTAAAAATATGATAAAACTAGAGGTGTTTTTAATAAAAAATTTTAGTTTTGCCTCAGTTCGGTCGTAGCTTAGTGATGCAAGCCATTTAAAAATTATACGATTCGCCTCATAAATTGACTTGCGTTTAATGTCGCAATTTTTGGCTACTATATTATAGACATGTAGTCTCATAAAATTTCCAAGCCTCTGCGCGAACCTAGTGCTACGGTAGAATTATGGTACTAAGCTAGAGGTCACATATAAATACGTGAAGATTTTATATAACGGATGTTTCGTTACTCCTAGCGACAACTCGCGTCCTACCAGGTAATCAGATACGATATTTTGAACACACTTCAAAAAAAGAAGGAGGTTCACAATTGTTCGGAATCTGTTATGTATGTTCCCTGATTACTCGAAGACGCCTGGACCGATTCGAGATATTATTTTTATTTTAAAAGATATATACTTCCCAGGTGGGTACCATTGGCACCAAGTATATACTTCCCCATTTCGGGTAGTGTGCGGCGGAACTTTTCAACCTGATCCCACCATCTCCATTCTATCAACGGACAACCAGACGCTCTGTGGTGCGCCACCGCTATATGGTAGAAATGCCTCCCATTCGCACAAAGCGGTTCCCTTCGACCTTTATTATGCGCACCGACAAAGAGTGGAACGCCTTGCCAGAGTCTGTGTTTCCAGATAGCTACAGCCTGGGTATCTTTAAGTCGCGAGTGAATAGGTTTCTTCTAGGCAAGCGTGTACCATCGTAGACTGCATCAACGCGCGCCATCAGGCGAGATCGTGCTCAAACGCAAGTCTATATTGTATAAAAAAAGACAGTATATGATGATGGGACCGCAAAAAAATCGAGGGCAACCCTCAAATTTTATAGAGACGCATAATTGTGTTATGCCTTAACCTCAGAACTCCGTCATTTATGAACCGATTTGGAAAATTATTTTTTTATATGAAAGGATATACTTTCATATTGGTCTAAGAAATTTCATCAAAATCAGTTCAGTGGTTTGGTTAAATCGGTTATATTTTTGTTAAAGTTACTGGTTTTGGACATTGTCAGTCTATTAAATGGATACTGGTCTGTGGCAGTTACCTGGTTGAGTATAGAGTTGCATCTGGAGAGCTGATGCGCTAAGTCGTGGACCCTCGCCAATCGCTCCGCGTGCCTGGCGTTGGACCTCTGCCGTTCCACCATAGACAAGTACAGTTTTGTGATTTCTGAATCAGTCTGCAAATAAACATAAATTAGATAAGATATGATAACTTTTTTTTTTTTGGTTTTGGAAAGTGTTCCACGTGGACGAAGTCGCGGGCGTTCATTCCAGTTAGTTGATCGAGCGAAGTGAGATCTCTAAATCAACCTTGGCAAATCGGCGTTGTATGTATGTATGTTTGTTCGTCCGGGGATAACTTTCGTAACGTTGATCCGATCATCGTAAAATTTAATACATAGGTAGGGTAGTGATGGCACAATTTTGGTGTGACTAAATGAGCTAAAAATGTTAGGGAGAGACTATTAGGTCAAGTGGGACGTCAAATGAAAGGTCTTCATTAGTACATTTAGACTCCGTTTTTATTTTTAGTAAAGTCCTTATTGGTAGTTTTTGAGTTATTAGCCATAATAAAAACAAAACTTTGACAAAACTCACAGGGTACACCAGTGACCCCACAGTGCTGTAATTTAGTATGCGTGTAGCTTAAGTCACACAAATATAGGCAAAAGTCTGAAATCGAAAATAACTGCAATTCGTACCCCAAAATAGATTAACCAATTTAACATGAACTCCCGTTACCTGTAATATGAATGAAACTGTAGGTTATTTATTTCGTGGCATTATTTTGATAGTCAAAGATTATAAATAATATTTTCGAAGTTAAACTTCTTTACGCACGCTTGACTTGGGGAGTAAGCTGGTGAATGCGTTACGAAAAGTGCGAACGGAAATAGATAGAGAGAGAGTTACGTTTCGTGTATTACTGTAGGAGCAAGAGAGAGAGGTGCACACGCACATTTTCTTTCTCTCTTCCTCTCATAGCCAGCGCATGAAATATAATATTATATCCCAGTTCGTTTGATTATTTTTCGTAATTTCATTTCGTTCTTGAACAATTTTATAAATTAATATTTTGAAAAAGAAGTTTTACTTCTGTCGTGTGCTCTAAAGCGCACTCGTTTTTTATGTTTTCGTTTGAATCGGAGACTCGCGAGATCTCAGTTCGGGGCGAACCACTAGTTATATTAAGTTAAAAAGGAACAGAATTGTTATTATCTAGATACTAGCTAACTCGCCTCTTTAATTTTAGTTGCTAAGTTGATCTCGTCCGCGGCTAGGGGATGCGCACACGCCGCCAAGTGCGCCTGCAATCTAGTCGTGAGCCGCACCCACGGCCTGTAGTCTAGACCTGGAATTATACACTGTGTAAGTTATACCGCCGCAAAGTTGCAAGCCTATCGATCTTTTATATAATACATTTTGGGGAATGTTCCCAGCAACTATACGATCAGATCCCCCTTCCATCAAAGGACAAGCAGGCGCACGGCTCAGTACCATCCGTACCTGGTTGATATACCACC
Organism: Philereme vetulata; assembly: GCA_918857605.2. Taxonomy (NCBI): domain Eukaryota; kingdom Metazoa; phylum Arthropoda; class Insecta; order Lepidoptera; family Geometridae; genus Philereme; species Philereme vetulata. The sequence continues at coordinate 8,450,027 of OU975453.1, forward strand.
CATTCGCACACACCGTTTTGGTTCTACGTTCTTGATGCGTACAGCTAAGGTATATATAACACTTTACCGTCGTCTATTTTTCCTAATAAATACGATCCGAACCTCTTTAAGGTAAGAGTAAATAGGTTTCTTCTAGATCTTCGTGCTACATCTTAGACCACATCATCGCTTACCATCAGGTGAGATTGTGGTCAAACGAAGTTCTATCATGTTAAAAAAAATGTGTTTAAATTATTTTTTCACTTGTCTTACTCAAAAAATCTGCGATTAAAGGCGTACCAGAGCGAGGATAATATAGCAAATTATGCCCTAGGAGAAATAGTATGTTCAAGGGAACCTGTAACTACGTGTATCTCCCACGTTCATCTTCACAGAGGACAGAAATTAAATTGCCGGGAAAAAACATCTCGTAAATATCCAGAGATGCGCGAAGCGAGATCTCCAAATCAACTTGGGCAAATCGGCTTTGTGTATGTTTGTATGTCCGAGAAAAACTATCGAAGCGTTTATCCGATCATCGTGAAATTTGGTATATAGATAGGTAGTGATGGCACAGTTTTGGTGTGACAAAATGTGTGGGGGGGGGGGGGGGGGGGGGCTGTTGAGATAAGTTCAAGTGGCACGTCTAATAAAAAGGTCTTTGTAAGTACATTTCGACCCCGTTTTTGTTTTCAGTTTAAATCTTGTAGTTTTTAAGTTATTTACTAACCATAATAAAAACTGAATTTTGACAAAAGCAATTTACATCACACCAACTCCCGTTACATGTAGTTTGAATGAAACTGTAGGTCAAGTAAGTTGGTATGCATTTCGTGGCACTATTTTGATAGTCAAAGATTACAAATAATATATTTTTCATCCCCCCATCTCGGAAAGAGTATTTTTGCTCTTCGATAGAGTGCAAAAGCCGTTTTTATCCGCTAGAGGATAAAGTAAATTGAATTTAGAACATCGTGTGCACTAAGATTGTGAATTCAAAACTTCATTAAACCTAGTTACTTCTACCTCCATGGTGCCGAATTTAACATATAACCTTTTTTAATTTGTTAAAAATTCAGACTCGTAACCTTATTGGTGTATTACTTTTTTTGCTCAGGATTCTAATTTTAGAATCCTTCGCTTGCTCGGTCATCAAAATTGAGCACGCGGTTAAAAAGTCACTTTGCACTCTTGTATAACAAATAACTATTTGTTTTTATGGGAGACTCGCGAGATCTCAGTTCGGAGTGAACCACTAGTTTTATAAAGAGGAAAGATTTGTATGCTTGCAATGAATAAACTCAGAAACTACTGATCCGATTTCAAAAATTCTTTCACCATTAGAATGCTACATTATCCCTGAGTAACATAGGCTACTTTTTACCCAACTGCGCAGAAGGAGGGTAATGTTTTATTGAAAAACTACGCGTGTGAAGCTGCGGAGTGGTCAGCTAGTTCTTAATAAAATAAGCTGTTTCATATTGTAAGTATTGGATTATTTTGTTTTCTCGCAATCGTAGTGAAAAGTAGAGTGTAACAAACGGCACTAAAAACCCATTATAACTCGGTTTCTATTTACTCCCTCGCTGTAGCTCGGGAGTAAAACTACCTCGTATATAATGGGTAATTTTAGCCCCTTGTATTATAATCTACTATTGTTTGCATTGTATTTTTTTTCATTACTACCTGGAGATGAATTCATATTCCCCATTGTTTGACATATAAGCCCATTGTACTATTTGCTTTGTGTCTTCTATTTTGAATGGATGAATGAAAACACTACACAATATAAACAAATAAATATACAAATAAAATAAAAATAAACACAAAGCAAATAGTACAATGGACGGTCTTAACGCTTAGAAGCGATCTCTTTCAAACAACCTTTGGATGGAGTTGATTTTGTAATAACAAAGATAATGGTCGGGGGTCTCGGGGATGTACATTTATGGCTAAACTATTTATAAAGAGAGTGCGTCTAATACCCAAATACAAAAATAATTGAATACCAAAATTTATGAATAAATATGAGTACAAATAGAACATATGTACTTACTTTAAATATATATAGTATAGATACATATAAATTATAATCATCATCATCATCATATCAGCCGTAGGACGTCCACTGCTGGACAAAGGCCTCCCTCATTGATCTCCAGGAACTGTGGTTGGAAGCGGCCTGCATACAACGCCGACCTGCGGTTCTTACCAAGTCGTCTGCCCATTTTGTGGGTGGACGTCCTACGCTGCGCTTGCCGGTCCGTGACCTCCACTCGAGAACCTTTCGGCCCCATCGGCCATCTGTTCTACGCGCTATATGGCGGCCTGCCCATTGCCACTTCAACGTGCTAATCCGTCGGGCTATGTCGGTGACTTGAGTTCTCCTACGTATCTTCTCATTTCTGATTCGATCCCGTAGAAAAACCCCGAGCATAGCCCTCTCCATAGCTCGTTGAGCGACTCTGAGCTTATTCATAAGGCCAATAGTGAAGGACCACGTCTCGGTTCCATATGTCATCACTGGTAACACACACTGATTGAAGACGTTCGTCTTAAGGCACTGAGGTATGTTGGACGAAAAGACGTTGCGAAGTTTCCAAAACGCTGCCCATCCGAGTTGGATTCGACGATTGACCTCTTTCTCGAAGTTGGACCTACCTAATTGGACTGTTTGTCCTAGTTATACATACGCGTTGACAACTTCAAGAGCCGAGTTCTCAACCAATATATATTATTAATCTATACTAATAATATTAAAAGGAGGAATTTGTTTGTTTGTATTGAATAGACTCCGAAACTACTGGACTGATTTAAAGATTCTTTCACCGTTGGGAAGCTACACTATCCCCGGGTGACATAGGCTACTTTTACCCAACTGAGCAGAAGGAGGGTAAAGTTATTATTGAAAAACTACGTGTGCGAAGCTGCGGATTGGTCAGCTAGTATGTAGGTAATATAAAAATAAGCTGATAAATGCCATTACTTACATTAAATGAATTGTGCGATACTACAATGTTTCTCACAAATACAAACTTTTAAACCTAGATTTAAACACGGAATGCCGTATTGTTACTGGTAACGCGTTCAAGAGACGTACTGCAAGGGCGGTAAAAGAGCTGTCTTACAAGTTAGTACTGTGCACTGGAGTTTTTAGCAATAGGTTTTCAGACGACCAGAGAAGGCGGGGATTGGACGAATGAAGGAAATCAAATCGCTCCTTCAAATAGGAGGGGGTTAAAGGATTTACAAATGTATAATATTAGTGTGGTTTTTCGTTGTAACTCCAAAACTATACAAAATAAAATATGTTTGAGGGCTTACCTTCTAAAACTTCTGGATCCCTGGCTCCAGGCAAACCAAGGGTGCCTCGCATTATAGGCAGAAACGTTGGTATTTCCTGTAACATACCGAAAAAACTAAAACTCTGTAAGTAATAATCACAGAATAGGTACAAAAATGAATAAAAAAACGGGGTCTCGTTGTGTCATGGACACGGCCGTGTGTTGTACGTGAATAAGTCTATGTAACAGGTAATACATATTTTTTATACAAAATATAAAATACGCTATGATATGTATGTAATATTCATGTTTGGACACTAAGAAATCCTTCTGGTCATACTAAATGGAAATCTCGAAACGCAGCAAAATGACCTCAAAATGGCGGCGCTTCGCTCCACAACGCTCGATGTGTCACACTCCTCACATAGCGTAACGAATTCTTTGATCCTTGAGCTATCCAGTGGAGTAATTAAATTTTGGATGGAGATGATAGATATGTACTTAGCTGCAGAACCAAGATATGTTAGCATACCTGCAACCTCTGTATATCCTCATCCAATGCCTCTGTGGTAGCTGTCTTGACTACCACTATGTCTTTAGTCCGTTTGTTTTTACGGGATTGCAAACTCAACTGTCTGCGTTGAAGCAGAGATTTCTTATTGCTGCTTTGTTGAGTCTTCTGAGAGTTTTTGGGGGAATCTGGAAATTGAGGGTGATAACTATAAAACTATCGTTAAGAACACTATTTCCACAAACAAGAAATCAGTTTAAGAAAGTTCTATCCTTATTATAAATACGGGATTTATCACGTACCGTTTTATCGGCGTTTCGACCGACAATGTTTCGGTTCAATTCGTGAACCTTCATCAGGGCGAGCACCGAGACGCGACGCGGCGCGACGCTGCGCGCACATTTTTCATAGAGCGACTCAGAATATACTTTATTCACTACACGAAAAGATACACATTACATTGTGAGAATTCAGATTACGTTGCACCACGCAGCACTGCGCCTCGAGGTGCCTCGCGGCGTAGCGCGACGTATCGTGACGCAGCGGTGCATCGCCGGTACGCGCGGCGTGCAAGAGCGGTGCTGCGTCTCACGGTGCCGCGCGACGCCGCGAGGCGCAGCCTGAGGCCGCTGTGGCGACTTCTCTACTATTTCCGTTCAGACTTCGTTTAGAATTGATGCAGTTCGGTCGAGTGCTCGATTGAAAATATAATGATAGACTGGGATCTTGTTATAATCGGACTTCTTGCAGAAGATGAAGAGGAAGAAGTTTACAAAAATAAAATTAAAAAGAAGACATCACACAGGAGTATTTGGGTGCATAATTTATGGAGAAATAGAAGAATTCATGGTGAATTTCATACGTTGTCTTTTGACCACATTGCCAACTATCCAGAAAAGTTTTATGATTATTACAAAATGGACTACCAAAAGTTTCAAAACTTATTAAATGTGTTGCGGCCATATATACTACGGGACTACGTAGACTGCGGGAGGGCGCGGGCGGGGCCGCGCGGCGCCCGCGGCTAGTAGATACGTTCCGCTGCGCCTCGCGGCATCTCGCTGCGCAGCGAGGCGTCGTCCTGCTACGATTTTAAGATGCGCCTCGCGACGTTGCGATGCGTCTCGCGACGACGCGCGGCGTAGCGCGAAATCATTGGCCTCTTTGAGTATCGTCGCGTCGCGTCGCGTCTCGGTGTGAATTGACCCTTATGCGTTCATCCGTGCGAGGCGAGACGTTATTCGGAGCGGATCGCACTCACCCTGATGAAGGTTCACGAATTGAACCGAAACATTGTCGGTCGAAACACCGATAAGACGGTAAGTGATAAATCCCGTATTTATAATAATGATTGAAATTAATCACGAAAGTTTTCTAAGTAAAATTCTATCCCTTGCTATCTTAAAGAAAGGTTTGCTTATCACCATTCTTCCAATACTACAACACCTGTACACTCTAGTTCCTTCTAAGGGAAATCATTCACTGTCGAAGCAGAGCGCTTGTGGAATGCTTTGCCTGTAGAAATTAAACGGGCTCCTTCACATCACTCTTTTAAGCTTTTGATTTGTGGGGAAGCAGGTTTACGGCCCACCTGATGGTAAGAGGTCACTATTGACACCAGCATCACCCGGGGTATTGTCGATGCATTCCCTACCCTGTAGAAACCTCTTTACTTTTCTCTTGAAGCGTGTCATGTCGTAGCCTAATGGGAAAACCTCAGATGGTAGCTCATTCCACATCTTGCAAGTATGGGGTAGAAACGATCGCGTGAAGCGTGTGGTGCGCGATACCCAATTGTCGATGATATGTGGATGAGCTTTATTACGTTGTCGAGAAGTGCGATGGTAAAATCTCGACGACGGGATGAGATTAGAGAAATAGCTCCTCAGAACATTCCCCATTATACAGGCGGTAGAATACACTGAGCGATCCGATGTCGCGGCGTTGACTCAGCGGTTCCAGCCTGTCGGCGAGTTTGGGATCACCGATGATTCTAATGTCTCTTCTCTGAAGGGAGCCAAAACGAAGCAATTGATACTTTGGAGCTCCGTGCCAAAGATGGGACTGTTGGGGGTATGTACCAAACAGTAAGAAAAGCTGGGGTAAGATTGCTAAGGGATGCTAGCTGGGTCGGAAACTCTAAAGAGAGATAAATAACCGAGCTCGTCGAGTGCTGGAATTACACTAATTTATTGCTGTCATCACAAATTCGAATAATAATTGTAACTAGGGCAATGCATGCTATGCTAAAAGTAAATATTATATTATTTACACAAGTTTAAGCTGATTGTACATGTGTGCGTTAGCTCGTACATCTTGCCAACTAGAAAAAGAAGGAAAGGCAAGCCCAAATTAAAATTTAGATTATTTAAGTTAGGTAAACAAAGTAATAAAAATGTATAAAATGACTAAGTACTTGAAAGCTTAATAAATTGAATTAACTTAAGATAATAAAAGTGTTCGTGTCCATGTCACTTATAATTATCACTCAATTGTCCATAGAGAAGCTAGTTGACCCCGGTGGGCTCTACTATTTCACCGAAAGAGTCACAAGGAATGGGAATCGACACTGAACGTGGGGGCTTAGGAGGCGCGGTGCCTCTATTTACGTTTAAATTGACCATGCTCACTGATTCACGTAAATCACTACACTCGCGTGGTATATATCGCTCATCGGACGAATGCGCGCCGCCGACGCGGGTGCGTGTGCGGGTGCCTGCAGCTGCGCTCACCGGGGCCTCTCCCCCGGGAGAAGCTGCTAGCACTACACAACGTCTCCTTGCTTGAAGACATGCTGCTACGATTCCTATTACCACCAGTATGGCGACCATACCATAAATAATGGAAAATTGATGGATATCGTGAACGCTAAGTTCGGGAGCCGACTGCTGTTTCAGGTTGTTGATCTCGTCCATGACCTGACGATATTTTTGCTCATTATTATAAATACGGGATTTATCACGTACCGTCTTATCGGTGTTTCGACCGATAATGTTTCGGTTCAATTCGTGAACCTCGCAGTGCGAGGCGAGACGTTATTCGGAGCGGATCGCACTCACCCTGATGAAGGTTCACGAATTGAACCGAAACATTGTCGGTCGAAACACCGATAAGACGGTACGTGATAAATCCCGTATTTATAATAATGATTAAAATCAATCACGAAAGTTTTCTAAGATATTTTTGCTCGTGGTTTTCTGGAGTGAAGTTGTAGCTGGCTCCAGATGTCTTAATGACACTATTCAAAATTGATACTTCTGGGGCTTCGATAGAAGGCTGTATATTTACCTTTCGTAGGAAGTTGTTGTGAGAGTGAATAGTAAACAAATTACTTTTGATAGTACAACCTTGACCTATCTCAATAATACCGGTGCCCGATAAAGTATTCATTGTCACATCAGCTGAGCAAAAAGTGCGAATGCTGCATTTATTGCAACACGAGTATAGCCAAGAATTCAGTCGGTGCAATTTGACCCATCTGTCTACACACGTAGTATGCTCGTTTATAATACAGGGCGATGTTAATTTGCCTGCATTTATCAATGTAAGATTACATATGCTTTGTTGTAGATCTAAGTCATATGTAGGTTTATCTAAGCTACATAGAATTTTTTCTTCAGATGCATTAAGACAAGCTTGTAGATCATAGTCTGTTAGGAATAAAACTGCGTCTTTTCGTAAGTTGAATGCTAGATATGGGTAGGTAGATACTGTAAGTTAAGAGTTTCCATCTTTATTTTGTGGGATGCTAATTATTTTATCAAGCTCGTAGATTTCGTTGCTGACTAGTGGGACCTTAATTTCGACGATTAGGTATTTTTATATACCTTTGCGGCGACCTTTAATAGCTTATATACATCTCGTATACTTCCCGCCTCTAGGGGTACTTTCAAGCACGATGTTGGCCGCTAAAGCTGATGACGTAATGTAAAGACCTTTGTCGACTTCCGATATTATTTGATTTATATCTTCCGATAAACTGCGAAGATGCTCGTTGACTACAGAAGACAATTTATGCATAATTTGCTCATTGCGTTGTATAATATTTAATTCTGCTTCGATGATTACAGTTTGATTTTTGACGAGGGTTTTCAGGTGGTTTTCGCTATATGTAATTTTTTTCTATGTCTTTAGCGTATTGCTGCGCAAAATTGTCGTCTAGTACTCCAAATAGATAGTTAGTTTTAATTATTTATTTTTAAAGTGTATAATATAACTCAATATTCTGTGAATATTTCAAGCGTCTACATGTTGCCGTTATCAATATCAAGCAAAAACGAGCAAATAAATCACGTTTGTTGTATGGGAGCCCCCCAATATATTACCCGTGCGCGATAAGTTGGGACCTGAGCGCGGTGACGTCATATTGGCGTGTTTGTACCGCCCGCAAAAAAGCGAACATAACAAGCAGCCGCCCGCGGCTTCGTCTTTGTTTTTTTTATCCTAATTTATTATGTTACTCAGGGAGGACGCTGCTTTTAATCTAATCTTTTTTACACTATTTGAATAAAATAAAAATACAATGTTTAAGTTTATACGTTTATTTTATCTATTATTTACATTATCTCATATTCGTCACTACTTAGTGGACAGGTAAACAAAACTGTTTGTTCCGTTATTCGTTTTCAAAAAACTCTAACACTTTTAGCACGAGGTTTCTTTCTCCGCTATGCAAAGGTTTACCCTTCATAATGATAACAAAAACACTTAACAAGAACTATAACAACAAAAACTACAACAACAAAACAATGACACAAACTATAACAACAAAAACTACAACAACAAAACAATAACACAAACGAAAACTAAAAGAATTCCAGAGCGCGTCGTTACGTGACGTAGGCCAGTACGAGACTAAAAACCCTAGTAAAAAATAGTGATGCGAACGGTACAATACGGGCGCCATCGGGGAAGTGCAGGGGAAGCGGTTGGGGAGTCGCATTCCTAGCAGGTCCCAAGTTATCGCGCACGAGTAATATATTTATTTTATTCTGTTTTTAGTATTTGTTGGTATAGCGGCAACAGAAATACATCATCTGTGATATTTCAACTGTCTAACTATCACGGTACATGAGATACAGCCTGGTGACGGACAGACAGACAGACAGCGGAGTCTTAGTAATAGAGTCCCGTTTGACCCTTTGGGTACGGAACCCTAAAAAATTTTACCGGGGCCATGGTAAACAATTGATCGACTGTGGTGCCTGATCGATGCTGCCATATTCTGTAACTTGTAAATCACCAGGTGACCAACATTTAAAATAAATGTTGCTGGACATTCCACACAGCGCTATCTAGCCCCAAACTGTATAAAATGTATATTGCTATTATACCAGGCATCTTAGGTAAATTACAAAATGTATCCTCATGTTACCTAATCTTAATGGTAAGTTTTTGGCTGTAAATAAATATTTTTAATTTTTTCATTTTTAAAAAAAACTAAGCAGAGCATGTACTATGGGAACCAGATAACTAATATAATACTATATTATTATACTTTTATTTTGTAAATATCTACATACTTAATATATAGAAAAACAACTAGACCCGGAACAAATATCTGTAGATCATGCAAACATTTGTTCCGCGGCGGGAATCGAACCCGCTACCTACTGCGTCTCAGCCGGCTATTCTCCCACTGCACCATAGAGGTCGACATATTTGAAATAAGCTTAACAACTGCGCAGACACCAGCGCACTAGAATGTTCATGCGGAGAAGCCCTTACCAACAAAGACATCTTTTATATTTTTTATCTGCTAGTTATAATCACCTCCAATAGGTCGATCCACAGTGTAGGATATGTAAGGTAGCTCGGAGTCGGAGCACACACTCGCTCCGGGAGAGTTGTTGCCACTTGGAGGAGGTTCAGAGGACCTTGATGATTCTGAAAATATAACTTAGAGTGATTCAAGAGGAAGGTACATGTACAATACGTACAGAACTCTGTTTGTTACCTTTACACAACTAAGCGGTTGAACGGATCGTAATGATCCTGGGAAAGGACATAGGCTACTTTTTAGCCAACTGCGCAAAATGAGGGTAAAGTTTTATTGAAAAACCACCCGTGCAAAACCGCGGGCGGGTCAGCTACCTAAAAATTAAAAACCGGCCACGTTATCTATAATTATTAAGACCGAGAAAAAAGTGGGAAAAATCACGTTTGTTGTATGAGAGCCCCCTTAAATATTTGTTTTATTTTAATTTAATTATTTATTTTTAAAGTGAATATATAACTAAATATTCTGAGAATATTTCAAAAGTCTACCTGTTGCCATTATCAATATCGAGCAAAAACGAGCAAAAAAATCCCGTTTGTTGTACAGGAGCCCCCCTTAATTATTTATTTTATTCTGGTTTTAGTATTTGTTGTTATAGCGGCAACAGAAATACATCATCTGTGAAAATTTCCACTGTCTAACTATCAAGGTACATGAGATACAGCCTGGTGACAGACGGACAGACAGACAGACAGTGCAGCCTTAGCAATAGGGTGCCGTTTTACCCTTTGGGTATGGAACGCTAAAAAGCAATCAGAAATTCTATGAGCATGTAGAGCGGCAGCCACACAGCATTTGTTCATATATTTAATTGGTCAGGCACCACAACCAAAAACAAATTGACATTATCCTTGACAGGTTAATCACACATAGGAATTCTAACAGGACTATTATTAATGGACAAAGAGAAAGCATTATAGTGGTACACAGCCTGTTATGTTACATATAACATTAATTTAAAACACACAACCGGAATTATATTAACTGATTTTAGAGGTGGGGTTAATACCGGTAGCTTGAATATTTATCCAGTAATCGATACATTTCCAATAAACAATTTTTAACGTAAATCAGCATCGCCTTTACGACGCTTAGGCAGTTTACAAGTTACTTACATGATGAATTCATATGATTTGTTTTCCTATTTTGTACAGGTTGTTTCAATAATATTTTTGGACTTGATATTAAGGTTTTTTTAAAAATTTTGAATATTCTATGGAATTGAATTTGAAAAAAAACCTAGTTTACAACATTACGAGCCATTAGCCCCGCATTTTAATTTAATGTAGTACATAACAAAACACGTTATAAATACAGTGTAAACTCTATATAACGACACTCAAGGGACTGAGCATATTTTGACGTTATAGAGAGTTGTCGTTAAATGGAGAGAACTTTTTCGTTAATACACAGTGATTTTCTCTTACTAGCCATGTTTACAATTTGAAAGTTTGTGAGCTACTAAGAATATGACAATGTATAGATAAAATCCATCACTTCTACTAACAACAGTCTGCAAGCAATCCCATTTTGTAAACAAAAGAACGGATTTCTTAGAACGTTTGGTGTGTATGATGCCGACAGTCGAGTTTATTATGGTCTAGAATAATAAAACGAGCGCAGTTTTTACGAATTTGGCAACTTAAAAAGAACTTTTTATTACAAATTGTTGTCATTATTCAGAGTGGGTGTAATGCTATACAGAGTATACCATTGTATGCAAGACAAGCTAAACCAACCAAAGCCGAGTGATTTCGACGCTTTAGAGAGTTTGTCGTTAAAACGAGTGACGTTACATGGAGTTTACACTGTATTATAAATGCGAAATTTAGGACGTTTGTTTATTACTCAATCACGTCGTAATGGCTGAACCGATTTTGATGAAATATGGTATATATAGTGGATTAAAACATAGGCTACTTAATATTGACAAAATAGCAGCAAAGCCGCTGGCGAAAGCTAGTTTTATATAAATACTTGAAAAAAATAACAGTAGACATGGAGATTTAATCAAAATAATAATGGATTTGCTCTAGTTACCTACCAGGTAAATTGGACGCGGCAATAGTATGCCCTCTTCTGATAGGGGGAGCTCTTTGCGCCTGCCTCTTAGGCGGCTGTGATGAAGACTGTTCTGAACCCATCTAAATAAATCAATAACATGTTCTGTAAATTAATTATTTATGTACATTCACAATCTGAAGTCTACGTCTGAATGTTTAGGATCTTACCTTTGAGGTAGAGAACTAATTATTTTTTTCTAAAATTAGCAGGTGAATTCGCTTTTCCTATAGCACAAGACAAATAAAAGTTAATTTACGTGATTCGAAAATTTAGAAATACACGTAAACAATGCTTTTCACCTCACTTCACTATTGGTTGAATGGCCTCTGTGGCTAGTTGTTGCCACAATTATGCCAATGTCAAGTTGCCAGATTAAAAACGGTAAAACGATGGAGTTCCGAGTATTGCAATGGTTGGCCAGTGTTTACAGAGGGAGACTCAACCAGAATTTAGACTACAAGGTGATTTATTTATACCTAAAAAGCAGAGACAACACAATTAAGGACATGCAAAACACAAATAAATATGTATATGTACAAATACAGAACATCTAAACATAGAATTAGTGGGTCAAAATATTTACAGTTTTATTTTATTTACATTAATATATTTACATAGAAGGGCTATGAAAGGGGAGAACACGAGGGATAATATAGTTTTGGAAGAGAAAGGACGAGGGATTTCAGGAGGAAAGACATCATACAGAGATGGCCGTAGCCTAGAGCATGAGAAAAGTAGGTGCTCTACATTACCTTCATCCAAACCACATTCACATAGTGAATGGTCCCTAACTCTTATTTTGGCTAAGAAAACCGGCGTACAGACATGTCCTAAGCGGAGACGACAAATGGTTGACGTAGTCGTTTTGCTGGCTTTGCGATATTTAAAAAACCATGGTTTTGTTGGAATTTCGGGTTGAATTTCACCGAAATGTTTTCCTTTCAAAGACCTGGAATCAAGCCACATACGGGACCAGGAAGTAGTTAGGTGGAAACTAGGGACTGAACAAAGGTCGTTCGAGTATATTTGAAGGTGGTCATGAGCCCCTGTCTGAATGGCCTGCTTTGCACATGAGTCCACTGACTCATTGCCAGGGATACCGGAATGACCAGGGATCCAAGCCAGAACTATGTTAATTCCAAGTTTATGACAGTCAAACAGAGCTTCACGAATTTTAAGAATGACAGGAAATCTGGATTTGGAACGAAAAGGGTTGGAGAGAATGGATTGAAGGGAACTTTTAGAGTCAGAAAAAAGTATTGAGTTTTGGAGATTGTGCGCTTTAATGTACATAATAGCTTCTAAAAGAGCTATTGACTCACCAGTAAAAACAGAAGTAACTGATGGACATTTAAAACTAAGAATAATTTTCCCAGACGGAATCCAGACAGCTGCACCTACAGGGCTAGAGTCATTAAGTTTAGAGGCATCTGTATAAATAGGATGCCAACCACTAAAATTCCTAGCCATCTGTTCATTAAATATTTGGCAAGCATAATGAGAGCCTTTAACAATACCAAAATCTAAGATTATGTTGGGTCTGAATACTAATGCCTCATATGGGGTGGAATACAGTGGGTCAATTTGACTCTGAATGACAGGGTGTGGGAGGCTTTTATATTTTCTGAAGCTACGAATTACACAAGGGATTTTATTTTGATAAAGGTCAATGTGTGGTTCTAAAATTTTAAACAAATCGTTTAATTTTGCCAACAGGGGGTGACTAGGATTTTGGATAATTTTAAAGAAAAAACGATCTGCAAGGTATTGTCTTCGAAGGGAGAGGGGAGGATCGACGCACTCCACCTGCATCGCATTTATAGGGGAGGACTTCATAGCACCAAGAATTATTCGAAGGCATTTAGACTGGATCCTGTCCAACATTCCTAGAGCCATTTTAGTACATGGATCCAAAAGAAAAGTAGCATAATCCATATGACTGCGTACTATTGCATTATATAATATTTTTTGACAATATGGATGAGAACCCCACCAAACGCCAATGAACGCAGAATATTGACATTTTTTTCACATTTTTGTGAGATATAGTTGAAGTGGGGAACTCCTGTTAATCTAGAATCCAGCTTAACACCCAAAAATTTAGCACTGTTAATCTGTTGAATCAGCTCTCTGCCGATATACAGGTCAACAGGAGGAAGGGATCTTTTCTTTGTAAATACCACGCAACTACTTTTAGAAGCCGAAAGAGATAAACCGTGATCAACTAACCATTCATTTAAGAGAGTCAATGCAGTATTTAAGTTATCACGTGCATCGACTATGGAATTCGATTGAACGTACAATGCCAGATCGTCTGCGTATTGTAAAACTTGACATAAGGGGGAAATAGGTTGTTCTAAATCATGTGTATAAAGACTATATAATAAAGGACTGAGAACTGAGCCCTGAGGTAATCCCTTCCAAACACACGTAGCTGGTAGAAAATTGCCTTGGTTTTTGATCAATATTTTCCTCTCTACCAAAAGGTTATAAACAAAACGAACAAGCCTCTCAGGAATGCTCAGCTGACGAAGTTTATTCCTGAGCAATGGAAGCAGGACGTTGTCATAAGCAGCTGCAATATCAAGAAAAACAGCAATCAAAAACTCTTTCTTAGCAAACGCAATACGGATATCAGTTGTGATTATACTTAAGCTGTCATGAGTACTCATGCCTTTCCTAAAGCCATACTGTGATTTCGCCAAAATACCCTTGCTCTCAACGTACCATTCCAATCGAAATTTTAACAAGTGTTCCATAATCTTGGCTAGAACTGATGACAATGCAATAGGCCTATAGCTTGTTGAATCAGATGGCTTTTTTCCCGGTTTAAGAATAGGGATAATTATCTGAGTCTTCCACTCATCCGGAACGACTCCATATTCAAAAAAAACATTAATTAAATTTAAAAAGTATACTTTGACGCTATCAGGAGATTTAATTAAAAATGAGTACGGGATGCCATCTACACCCGGAGATGTATCCGTTAAACCATCTAAAGCTAGTAAAAGTTCATGAAAAGAAAATTTATCGTCTATATTGGAAACAGAAGGAAGAAATGAAGGGGGAATAGGAAGGCAGTCAAGGTAAGGGACGAAGTCAGGGGACAATCTATTGGCAAAGGCACCAACCCAAGAAGAAGGATCATTGGAAGACAGGTTTGGGATGTTACATGAACCTCTAAATCGCTTTATTTGCTTCCAGACTAACGATGGAGGTGCTCTAGGGGATAAATTTTCACAAAAATTCATCCACCCCTTTTTTTTTGAGAGTGAAAGAACTCTCCTAGCTTTTGAAGCCATATGTTGGTATTGTACGAATTTTTCGTTAATCATGGAAGCATTATAGGCCAACTCTGCACTTTTTCTCATTTTGACTGCTTTAGAGCAATCAGAATTCCACCATGGGGGGGAAATCTTAAAACGAGAACTGGCTTGTTTTTTAACAGGGATATTTTTATTTGCACATGAAAGAAGAGTATCTACAAATTTGGAATAGGCCGAAAGATAACTGTCAGTATTGTCTGTCTGTATAGGTAAAAGATTGACCGATAAGTTTTCTAAGTGAGAGGAGAAAGAAGGCCAATCGGCGTCAGTAAGTCGATATTTTAAACTGGGATTAAAGTTATATTCAGGGGAGGCACTGTTTGGGATGGTAATGAGGATAGGGAAGTGATCGCTGCCATAAGTAAGAGGCAGAGTTTGCCAGGAAAGAAGAGAGGAAAGGGAAGGTGAGCATACAGTCAAATCAATAACACTCAATGGGTCTTGTGAAGGCAAAGATCTACGGGTGATAGAACCGTCATTTATGACACAGAGATTGGCCTCGTCAAACATCTCTAATAGGAGACGACCAAATACATCACAGTGGCCAGAGCCCCACGAGGTGTGGTGGGCGTTAAAATCACCTAAAAGAACAATAGGAGAGGGGACGGAAGAAATAACAAGTAGAATATCTGGTATAAGAGCAGAATAGGGGTGAGGGATATAAATAGAAATAAAAGATATATCAAATACTCTAACAGCTACTAGGTTGATGTCTAAGGAGTGAGAAGGGAGGGGGATTTGAGAGAAGGGCAGGGTACGCCTGACTAACAGGGCACTACCTGCATGCCCGTCTGACCTGTCATCTCGGATACAGGAGTAGCCCGGGATCCGAAAATTGGATCCAGGCTTCAGCCATGATTCCGAGATGGCAATGACTGACGGGCAGAATTTAGAAATTAAATGAATGAGTTCAGATTTGCGAGCTCGAAGACTTTTCACGTTCCACTGGAGAATGGAGACTGGAACCATTGTTACCAGTTAATGCAAAGATCTGGGACAGTTTTTGGGCAACGTTGGACGGTAAGGATGAGTTGGTTGATGAACACAACTCGATTAAAATGTTCAATAGAGTTTCAATGAGGAAGCTTTGACGGTTGTCCGACACTGGGGCCGGGGTTTGGGACATAATGGCATGGCCATTAGGGAGGGATGAGGATGGAGTTGAGATTATTCCTTGGTGGGATGCTTTGTCATAGGATTTACCCAAGGGCACTTTAGGGCGAGGTTTGGCATAAACATTTTTAACATAGGAACGGTATGTAGGAGAGTTGGTTGAGGTGGAAGGATCTTGTGGATCAAGATTAGTGGAAGAGAACATAGCCTGAGCAACCTCAGTATATGCTCTTCCAACCTTAGGGAAATTAGTCGCAGCTTCCTCATACGAGATTCCATTCTGGGACATAAGCATTTTAATAGATTTTTGTCTATCCTGTTCAGGACAGACCCTGCTAGTTGTATAATGTCGGCCTGAGCAATTGAGGCAAGACGCTTTAGACTCTTCCAAGTCACAGCTTTCACCCGTGTGTTCTTTAGAGCATTTAAAGCAACGGGGCTTGGAGCGGCACTGAGCTTTTACATGACCAAAACGACAACAGTTAAGGCATTGAATTGTTGGGAGCTGGTATGTTTCAACCGGTAGTGAGGTGTGGTATGAAAATACTCTTTGAGGCAGAACTTGACTTCTAAATGTGAGAACTACTGATTGAGTTGGGATCCAGGTCACTTTGCCATCAACATTTGATTTTCTGTTTAACCTACGGGCTTTGACAACAAATCCACAACCATTTGGAACTTCCAAGCTGGTTGCGAATTCCTCCATTGACATATCAACCGGGACATTTCGGACAAGACCCATTCGAGTAATGTTGAATGTCGGTATTGATGCAACATACTTGTACTGGGTAAGGAGAGTTGTATTATCCAGGAATTTATTAGCATCAGTTGCCGTGCGGAATTCTACAGAAATTCGATTTCTGCCAACTTGTTTAATTCCATCTGAACAAATGTTAGACACGTGATGATTGCTCAAGAACTGTCCAAATTTAATTGGGCGGATTGATGTTCCAGCTGACGGGTCGGGTTCTACTCTAGCAACATGAATAACGAATGGACCTTTGTCTGCGGTAGAGTATTCTTTCACTCCAATTACCATAATAGCATGCAGCCAAATTGTTTGGATGGAGGCAGCGGCCATGTCCGGGGATGTTATAGATTTTTTGTTTTGAGAAACAGGTGAACTTTCACCATCTGACTCCATTCTACGTTTAGAGCCTGAGCCTGAGCGTTTCTCCTCAGGAATAGTGTGTGAGATAATAATCTTATCTGGCGGATCCGGAGGGGGATCCGGAGGAACAACCTCCATCTTCCCGCCGAAACCCACTAAAGTTTAAGAGTTAAAAACTAGTTAGTAAAATACAAAGTTACACCTTACCACCAATGCACCAACCCACCACCACTAAAATGAAATAAATCAACTTGGGAATGAGCAAGTTACTCAGCCAGAAAACAATTTAAAACTCAAAGGAATCTCGCTAACACGCTTACTCAATTCTAACCTCCCTTTTCACCTCGCCTCGTCTCGGCCTCGGCCTGACACTGACAGACTGTCAGTCTGACATGCCAAACTATTACTGACACTGACAGACATGAACTTACGCCACTCACTGACTTTTCTGATTTAATTCTGAAGGTTGTCCGTACCGAGACAAACGACACCGAGACCCTATTAAAACGTTCCAAATCCAGATTTCCTGTCATTCTTAAAATTCGTGAAGCTCTGTTTGACTGTCATAAACTTGGAATTAACATAGTTCTGGCTTGGATCCCTGGTCATTCCGGTATCCCTGGCAATGAGTCAGTGGACTCATGTGCAAAGCAGGCCATTCAGACAGGGGCTCATGACCACCTTCAAATATACTCGAACGACCTTTGTTCAGTCCCTAGTTTCCACCTAACTACTTCCTGGTCCCGTATGTGGCTTGATTCCAGGTCTTTGAAAGGAAAACATTTCGGTGAAATTCAACCCGAAATTCCAACAAAACCATGGTTTTTTAAATATCGCAAAGCCAGCAAAACGACTACGTCAACCATTTGTCGTCTCCGCTTAGGACATGTCTGTACGCCGGTTTTCTTAGCCAAAATAAGAGTTAGGGACCATTCACTATGTGAATGTGGTTTGGATGAAGGTAATGTAGAGCACCTACTTTTCTCATGCTCTAGGCTACGGCCATCTCTGTATGATGTCTTTCCTCCTGAAATCCCTCGTCCTTTCTCTTCCAAAACTATATTATCCCTCGTGTTCTCCCCTTTCATAGCCCTTCTATGTAAATATATTAATGTAAATAAAATAAAACTGTAAATATTTTGACCCACTAATTCTATGTTTAGATGTTCTGTATTTGTACATATACATATTTATTTGTGTTTTGCATGTCCTTAATTGTGTTGTCTCTGCTTTTTAGGTATAAATAAATCACCTTGTAGTCTAAATTCTGGTTGAGTCTCCCTCTGTAAACACTGGCCAACCATTGCAATACTCGGAACTCCATCGTTTTACCGTTTTTAATCTGGCAACTTGACATTGGCATAATTGTGGCAACAACTAGCCACAGAGGCCATTCAACCAATAGTTGAAGTTGACCCTATTAATAAGACTCCGCTGTCTGTCTGTCCGTCTGTCTGTCACCGGGCTGTATCTCATGAACAGTGATAGTTAGACAGATAGTCACAGATGATGTATTTCTGTTGCCGCTTTATTGACAAATAATAAAAACAGATTACAATAAATATATAAGGGTGCTCCCATACAACAAACGTGATTAATTTGCTCGTTTTTGCTTTTGCTAGTGATAATGGCAACAGGTAGACGCATGAAATATTTATGGAATATTTAGATAAGATTCACTTTAAAAATAAATAATTTAATTAAAATAAAACAAATATTTATGGGGGTTCCCATAAATATTTAACGTGATTTTTTTTCGTTTTTATAGATGATGGTACAGAACCGTTCGTGTGCGAGTCCGACTCACACTTGGCCGTTTATTTATTTTTTATAGTTTTTATGGTACACACACACAGTAATATATATCTCTTTGTCGTGTTTGTCGTGTGTTTGTACACAGTTACTTAGAAAACAAGTTTGTTACGTAGAGAAAGTCGCGGGCAACTCCTGGATGCGCGCAGCACAGAACCGGGCCTACACCCAGCAGTGAGTACTTAGGGGCTGTGGATGATGATGATGATTGTACACAGTGAGAAAAAGTGTCGTGTTTTCGTTCTGTGTGCCATGCCTTGATAATGTCAAGTCACAAACCGAGGTCACAAATAATCTTGACATTGACTGACTTGACATCCATCTGATTGTGTTTGTCTACTCCGTAGATGGAGGATAAAGCCCTGTGCCTGTCATTCATTCATCTTCAAATTCTGTCGGTCTGCCTGCCTGTCAGTCAATGCAATAGATTTTCTTTTACGAATTTTACTTTAATTTTTACTAAATATGTCGGAAAACAAAGATGATTCTAAAAAGGAAGTCGACCCCGAATTGGATGACCTCCTCAACAGTAAGTGACTACTACTAATTACTTACTAAACTAATTATTTCGAAATCTAGATAGTATTACACAACTAACCTATCGTTGATTTAATAAATGCACATATTCAGTAGTTTCCATCGCAATTAACAATTCCATAATTTTTTGTCTTGACTAGAATCTTAATTTACATAATTCAGTACATAAAGTTAAATTTTTGCAAAGTTAAGTTGAACTTTGTCTCCTGAGCTATCTAACTAGCTTAATAAAAAGATAGCTTATCTACTAAAATACTAAGTATTTAGTATTTAAGTTATTTATACGGTAATTTTATAGTATGTAGAATTCAATAGTAATTCCATCACAATCACAGAAGATTTCCTATTTCTCTCCTATTTCCTTAAATGTTATAAAATAAATATACTTACACAATGTCCTTTAAATCACTGTTTTCCCAGAACAAACGTTGCTCAGACCATAGTCTAATTAACTGTTTATAGCATCAAATAAGAGAATAAAAAATAAAATCTAGTCCTTCTCAAATAAGTTTAACTTAGTTCAAAAACTAACTGTGACCGTTAAAGTTCATGGGTATGCTAGCCGTAGCGTATTACCTACTCCTTAGTTAGATAACTAGTAGCTACCGGTCAGCGCGCTGACTATGTTGTAGGGTGTAACGTTAAAATAGACGTTTTAGGTTCGCAACTTTTTATATTTTTCAAAGACCGATTTCATTTTTTAATTTGATGTTATAAACTGTTAGTAGACCATGGTCTGAACAACGTTTGTTCTGGGAAAACAGTGATTTAAAGGACACCGTGTATTTTACTGGAAATTTCACACAGCGCTATCTAGCCCCAAACTTATAGTTATTTAAATTCAATGATCACTGATGGCCGTTGGGGCAGAAAGGTTCTCAAGTGGAGACTGCACTGGAAAGCACAGCATAGGATGGCCTCCCACTATATGGTAAGATGACCTTCTAAAGCAGCAACCTTTAGAAGGTCATCTTATTAAGGTGTTGTTGGATGCAGGCTGCACAAGATTAGAAGGCCTTTGTTCAGCAGTGGTTATCCAATGGCTGGTATGATGATAATGATGATGATATATTCAAAAATTACAATGACAAAAAGTAAATCTGGAACAATGTCAAATTAGTATGTTAAATTAAATGTACATGTTCAATTTAAATTTTAACCTAGTTTGCATAATGGTTAGAGGTGCTTATCTTTGAGGCAGAATACTGTATAATCTATCCATTTTAAAGGTTACTAGCTGACCCGTCCGTGGATTTGAACGCATGGTTTGTCAATAAAAACATTACCCTCCTGTGCAGTCAGGTATTAAGTAGCCTATATCGCAATCCCGGTTACAATCTATCTGCGTACCAAATTTTATTGAATTTGGTTCAGCCGTTTAGTTGTGTAAATGTAAAAAACAGACAGAGTTAATTTGGAATTTATAATACTAGTGGTCGAGTCTCTCAAAATACCAAAACTAATATTATTCATAATCTTTGCCTAGTAAAATAGTTCCACGAATTAGTCAACCAACATACTTGACCTACAGTTTCATTCAAATTACAGGTAACGGGAGTTCATGTTATATGAATACTCTTTTTAATTGTAGAAATTGCAGTTACTTTGGATTTCAGACTTTTCCCTATATTTGTGTCACTAAAGCTACACCAATACTAAATTTCAGCACTGTGGAGTGACTGGTGTAGGTACGCTGTGAATTTCGTTAAAGTTTGGTTTTTATTATGGCCAATAACCTAAAAACTACAATGTTTAAACTATTAACAAAAACGGGGTCGAAATGTACAAATGTAGACCTTTCATTAGACGTCCCACTTGACCTAATAGTCTAATTTTTTTTTTACCTCTTGAACCCCAATATCTGAACAACCCTACCAACATTTTTAGCTCATGTAGTCACACCCGGATTGTGCCATCACTACCTACCTATATATCAAATTTCACGATGAATGGATCAACGCTTCGAAAGTTATTCTCGCCTAAACATACATACAACGCCGATATGCCCAAGTTGATTTGGAGACCTCGCTTCGCTAGATCAATTAGTATGGATAATACGCGACGCCGATTTTGAAAAATTAAAACAAAATGGCGGCTGTTAGTGGAGCGAGTGGAGCCACAAAGGTTGTTCCCTTTGGTAAATCCTAATCAATATTTCAGGTGCTCTCCAAGACATGACGAAGAAAGCCGATACGCCCGAGGACGCGAAAGCGGAAGGTTCTGATCCACAGAACATCTGGAGCGAGGAGTTTATCAAGGAGGCTGCGGCTCAGTTTGAGAGCAATATGGCTGCTATACTTGGCAACTTCAGTGGAGTACCTGGTGGGTTTTATCTGCAAGGTTATTACTTGAGATTGCTATACTGTGCATACGCTATAGTCAAAAATCAAAGCTCTATCACTATTTGACTATAACACATGTTGTCAAACTTGTAACTATTTTTTAAAAACGAGCGAAGCCAAAAAAAACTATTCTTACAATGATCCTTATTTTCGTTCAAAAATTCGCGCGAGTGATGAGACGATTCTAGCTCGTCGTTATACTCGCGAATATGAGCCGGTGCGAGCGGTTTATACTTCGTCTACACATTCGAGCTCGCTACACGCGAGCGAAACGAGTCACGAGCATACCGTTCATACATGATACATGCCCTTTTCGCCTCTAAACAATATTCTTTAAAATTTCAGAGGACCAAATCTCACAAGAACAGATTGCACAGACATTCTCCAAAATGGCCGGTATGTACTCTGTCAAAACTCAACTAAAAGTACTTTTAAATACAAAAAACGGCACTACTTTTGACTAAAGGCGTCAATCAAAAATACTTTTGACCGACGGACATCGGACACTATTCTGTCCCAGGGGATAAGTGACAATATTTTGTTCTAAAAGTCCCACCACCGTCATTGCCAAAACAACCCTTAACGATCTGCTAACAATGGGGGGGGGGTCGGTAGTAACAGTAATGAGGGCTTAGCCAAGTTACATTCGATTAGCGATGACGCTAGTCGATAAGTCCAGAAAATGTATAGGATTTGACACACGCTATGGAAATATCACGTGATATATCGACAACAAACCTATGTAGAAATCGAATCGATTCGAAGCGATCCAATGTGGCGACAGAGAATA
The DNA here is from genome assembly GCA_918857605.2 of Philereme vetulata. NCBI lineage: Eukaryota > Metazoa > Arthropoda > Insecta > Lepidoptera > Geometridae > Philereme > Philereme vetulata. Next base: position 8,472,675 of record OU975453.1, read on the forward strand.
AGCTATGGGTTTCAAATTGGAGTAAATATTGACTGTACAAGTACCCAGCTGTGTGGTTTCAACAATCGAAGTTTGCGACACCAATCTCTACTGGATGTTGATGCTTCGCCATACCTTTAACTGTTCACGGAGATGTTTTTCAATCACATTTTATTTTTTTAGAGGCGGCTGCTCAAGTAATAAAACCATCAACTGCTCCCATAGAGCCGGCTGATCCAAATGTACAGGAAAAAATCGATGAGGTAAACAAAAATATAATCTTTAAGCTTCGCACGCGTTTGTCAAACACATAATCCTCATGCGCACTCTGGATAAAGTACCTTACTCACTTACTTACTTACATACTCCTATGGCTCAGTGACCCGAAGTGTGTCTTGGCCTCCGATAAAAGCCGTCGCCATTTTGGTCTGTCCTGTGCAGCTTCTCGCCAGTTTTCAGCTTGTAGCTCACGCAGGTCTGCTTCCACTACATCTTTCCAGCGGTACCGCGGCCGTCCAACGGGTCGCCGGCCGGCGGGGAGACCGAGATATGCGTTGTGAACTTGTCGATCCTCTCCCATTCTCTCTAAATGGCCGAGCCAGCGAAGGCGATGCGCTTTCGTTTCACCGATGATGTTGTGTTCCTTCACTAGCTCCTCGATCTCTAAGTATACAAGGATAAAAGTACCCTCTGTCTCAACCTAATTCTAATCTATTCACCAAATACATATCCTGTCGCTTGGGTAAGAGCATCAGCAGAAGGTGATCTCTAAAAGGATCCAATTAGGATGGGCTGCATTCCGCAAGCTAGACATCTTTAAGACGCCTTAAACTTCACAGTGTCTGAAGACCCGCTTATTCACTCAATGTATTCTGCCCACCATGACCTACGGTGCCGAGACATGGACGCTCAAGCAGGAGGCTGTGTACAGGTTAAGAGTTGCACAGAGAGCCATGCTCGGCATCAGACTGTTAGATCGAGTTCCAAACGTCGAGATCCGTACACGAACGAAGGTTCATGACGTTGGGATTCGAGTTGTGGAGCTCAAATGGTCTTGGGCGGGACACTTGGCTAGACGTGGTGATGACAGATGGAGCAGGGCAGCGACCGAATGGTGGCCTAGGAGCGGGTGTAGAAGGGTAGGACGTCCGGCAGCGAGATGGGTGGACGACATCGTAAAGGTCATGGTCCGTCAGTGGGTGAGAGTAGCGCAGGATCGTGACGGATGGCACAAACTTGGGGAGGCCTATACCCAGCAGGGGGTGAAGTAAGGCTGTGGATGATGATGATGAATTTTTAAAAAGAAATTTGTGTTGCCGGTATTCATTGTTTTTTTTTCACTACTAAAGTATGGCCTCCTAATATGAAAGCATATTATGAACGTGGCATCTTTCATTTGTTAAATAGAAATAAAAATAAGTCATTGAGTTTGTATTTAATTTCTATATATTTTATGAATAAATAAATGTTGCTGAACACATACTTGTAATATATATAAAAACATCCAGACATGGAATAAATATCTGTAGAATGTAACCTCTTATTTTAAATAGACATAAGGATTTGTCATGGAGGTTTTACTTCATTTTATTCGGCCGCTAAATAGCAGTACTTGTGCTGCTGTGTTCCGGTTAGATGGTAATGGTATGTTCCTGTAATTACTGGCACATAGGCATACCAGCTAAGTCCTATAGTATGGCAACGTATCCACATAAAGATCAAGACAACATAATACCTTGTGTTGAATTATATGTGGATATCTATGGGCTGCAGTAACCAGTTAGCCATTTAACATCTGGTGGACTGCATGCTCGTTTGCCATATAAGTAGTATAAAAAAAATTACTACCGGCCATAGTGGCGTCAATCGCTTTACGCATCAAGTATCTAGCTAATAGTGACCAACAATTAGAACATGCTAAAAACTCCTTCCGGAACTCACGGTGCCCAAACTCATTCTCTCCAAGTTATGAGGATGGATTTCATGCGAACTTATTTAATGTTTTCTTCATTTCATTTATTCCTTGTAAATCTAGGTACAATGATATGTCGTAGGGATTTAATATAAACGCTAGATTTTACCTTGCGGCGTACAAGTGCATTATAATTAAAAATAATCATGCAAATACAATACATTAAAATTACATAATTATTTCATCATTATCTCAGCCCACATTGGCCCACAGCTGGGTATATGCCTCCTCGTTATCACGCCATTCTCTCCGGTCATGTGCTAAGCGCCTCTCGCGATGTCGTCCGACCATCTGGCTGGCGGTCTGCCAACTGGTCTGCGGCCACCACTATGTTGCTGTCTTCGTCCATCTTCCGTCTTTCCTTGCCAAGTGTCCAGCCCATCTCCACTTAAGCTGATTGGTCCTTTACCCACAAAATTATTTAAATTCAGAAAAACAAAATATAAATAAAATAATAAGGATAAAAAATTACAAAAATAGTAAATAAGATTCCGTACCCTAAAAAAGTACTGTTAAATTGGCTGTCCCACCATCTGTTAAGGCGCTAACCGTCGCCGATGACCTTGAGCGAATGGGCGTAGCTATTGTTTCGGCCCCGCACCTTCCGCCACACGCATCTAACCGACCAGCAAAAAGATGAGCGCGAGGCAGACGAGCACAACCCTCCGTACGACAGTCAGCGGTACACTGCCGCCCGTCGCCCGCGCAACTTTCTAAGGGTGCGCCCGCTAATTATTCGTATTAATTAATTGTAAATAATTAATTGGCACGCGAAAGACCGTTACAACACAGCATCATTTGTTCAACTTGAAGGTATAGTCTGCCCACATTTAGGTGAAAGACAAATTACAAAATGTTAGGTCGTTTAGAGGTTGAATCAAATTGAATGTCGAAAACAGCTACATTTTGTTATTTTTTTTTCTCATAGTAAATAAACAGGTAGAATTTTTTTGTATGTTCACTTTACAGATAAAAGGTCAATGAATGACATATATTTTATTGGGCACATAAAACTGATTCCTCCATGAGGAGAAAGCCTCCAAATAAGACCAATCAGCTACTATATTCGCCTTAATGTGTTTCCTTGTACATGTCGTGTCAAATAAATGTTTTTCTTTTTCAGGTGTCAGCGGCAATTTCACAAACGCTACAGAATCTGAACACAAATTCGGAGGGATTGCAGAACCCAATGTCGGATCAGGACCTGGCGAATATGTTCGGTAACTTTAATATGGGCGGCGTTGAAGGCGGACAGGTTAGTAGCAAGCAGAGCTGGGCAAACTACATGATTTGCGTTAGTTAAAATACAAATTACAAAATACTATCTCGCACGTATTTAAAATACGAAACACAAAATATTTTAAGTGGTGTATTTGAAATAGAAAATACAAAATACCGTACTTTAACTATTTTTATTTAAAATACAAATTACAAAATACAGTCAGCTGGTAGGTACTTGAAAATTTGAGGTGCAGTGTTGCCAATTTTAATGACTGACATATTTACCGGTCGCCATTTTGCTTACGAATAGTTACGAAAACTATCGTGCGCTATTTCCTGTAGAACGCACCATTAACAAGAACGCTAAATGTATTTATGTTTAGATGTATTTTGAAGCCATACGTATTTGAAATACTAACTACAAACAAAATACCTCAGCGTCAGGATTTTGAATTACAAATTATTACATTTTTACGAATTAATTGAATTACAAATACAAAATACGTATTTGTATTTCAATTACGTACCAACGTATTTTAATTACCTTTAGAGTTAGTAACCAACTTAACTGGAGTTATGCTATTTCCATTTCTTTATTTTCTCGATGACAGTTCTAATTTGATAGTTGTAGTGCTTGACCAAATAAGTAATGATATCGATCGCATATATTTATTATATTTTGAACAAAGACAAATACAACAAAAACATTCAAATATATTTTTTGATAGTGGGAACACTTAATGGCCCACCGCCATTTTGTGTTTGTTTTAATCTGTCTCTCGCAACAAGACGGTCGTGCTAGTCACTACATTTCTGTTCGCTGAGTTTTTTCACTGTATCCATACGTTACGTTTTGTATTTTGTGTTCCTCCGTGTTGATTGCTGCCCAGCTGTCAAACGCTATTACCACTGTCGCAAGTGCGAGAGCTTGTTGCGGCCGCATTAGGAATTAGTGGACCTATTGTTTCAAAAATTACTACCGAAGTTTACGGTACAAGCGGTATGCAGGAAAATAAGCTTGGTTTTGAAAGAAATTGCATTTTATTATAGTACAGGAACATAAATGTTGGGGAGAGATCATCGAGTGACAGTGACTATTCATTAGATTTTGATTAAAATAAATAAATAAAGATTACCTGTCGTTATAATTATTTCGTTTCATTGTCGAGTACCTACCTATACCTACTTATTTTACAACAGCTTCGAAAGTTATAAAGAAGTTGGCATTATCAATCAAGAATTAATACGTGTAACATCTTGTAATCAAATATAATATTAGTTAATAAATTTGTACAAAAGTATCCGGCAGTAGTTTAGTTTCTTACATTTTGTAAAAAAATATCGGGTCTGTTATTGTGTTACGATTATCGATAGCTCCATCCCTATCAGTTTCTCCGACTCTGGTATAACCTTGTACGTGCGTAAGCGTCATATTTTTATAAAATAATGCATACATTATGTAAAAAAGACGCTCGTACAAGTTTTCACAGGAGCTGTCATCGCGAAAATAAAGAAATGGAAATAGTATATTAATTTAAAACTTAACATATGAGATTTAACTTAAAATATATAATAGCTGAACTTCGAAACCCTATATCTTTGATGTTGCCTTACCAGCGTTAAGCAACTGTGCTCAAAACTTTTGTCCACAGCAAAATCCTACGTGTTTGTTATGTACAACATTTAATGAAAACACGGGTAGAGCTGATGCCTAATATTAATGTAAAATAGATTTTTTACAACCTATTTTACAGGTACTTGCGTAGACTCGGCGACTTTTCTTAGCGTGTACAAGCAGCCTATTTATTTATTATGGCCTATTTCATTCCCGACATTAATATTAGGTAATTATTGTCTCTAAATCAACTTGGGCAAATCGGCGTTGTATGTATGTATGTTTGTCCGAGGATAACTTTCGAAGCGTTGAGACGATCATCGTGAAATTTAATACATAGGTACATGGCACAATTTTAGTGTGACTAAATGAGCTAATAATGTTGGGGGGGTTGTTGAGATATTGGGGTTCAAGAGGGGTAAAGAAATAATTAAAATGAGGCTAACTGGTCAAGTGGGACGTCAAATGAAAGGTATATTTAGAGTCCGTTTTATTTTTCGTAAATTCTTTATAGTTTTTGAGTTATTAGCCATAATAAAAAAATAACTTTGAAAAAATTCACAGGGTACACCAGTGACCCCACAGTGCTGTAATTTAGTAGGCGCGTAGCTTAAGTGACACAAATATAGGCAAAAGTCTGAAATCCAGAATAACTGCAATTTGTACCCCAAAAAATAATAACCACATGACATGAACTCCCGTTACCTGTAATTTGAATGAAACTGCAGGTCAAGTTATTTGGTTATTTATTTTGTGACACTATTTTGATGGTCAAAGATTACAAATAATATTTTTTTGTTTTAATGGGAGACTCGCGAGATCTCAGTTCGGGGCGAACCACTAGTTAATTACATTAATATAATTTTACATTCATTAATGTACTAGGACATTGTTTTTTGTTTGTGTTTGTATGTATAATATATTATTTATCGTAGGGATACCCATCTTTGAGTAAAGGCTTTCCATTCGCATATTTGTTGGGCTAACCGTGTCCACGTAGCGTCGGCTACTCCCAAGTCCACACTACAAGTAGCCTGGACGATGAAAAATATATTTTGTATTTATTTTTGTATATTATGGTTTCAGGATGAAAACATGTTCGTGCCGTTTATGCAAGGAATGATGCAGTCGCTATTATCAAAAGAGGTGCTGTACCCATCACTGAAGGAGCTGTTAGAGAAGTACCCGGCGTGGCTGGAGGCGAATAAAGGCAAAATTGACGATGCCGAATATAAAAGGTAATTCTTTTTTTAGGGTTCCGTAGTTATATAATAAATAATGTTGGATATTTCACACAGCGCAATCTAGCCCCCAATCTAAGCAGAGCTTCTACTATGGGAACCAGTAATTTATATACTTACATTTTTATTATAAATACATACTTAAAATATATAGAAAAACATCCAGACCCGAAACAAATATCTGTAGATCATGCAAACATTTGTTCCGCAGCGGGAACGGACCCGCTACTTCCTGCGTCTCAGCCGGCTATTCGCCCACTGCGCCACAGAGGTCATCATAGTCAGTTGTTCTTCTATACTAATATTATAATGCGAAAAGATTTGTATTTTTGTATGTTTGTAATGAATAAACTAAAAAACTACGGGTCCGATTTCAAAAATTATTTCACCATTGGAATGCTACATTATCCCTGAGTAACATAGGCTACTTTTTACCCAACTGCGCAGAAGGAGGGTAATGTTTTTTATTGATAAACTATGCGTGCGAAGCCGCGGATTGGTCAGCTAGTTAAATATAATATGAATTACTTAATAACAATGTTTAACTAGTTGTTCGCTCCGAACTAAAATCTCGCCAGTCTCCCAAAAATATATTATTTGTAATCTTTGGCTATCAAAATAGTGTCACGAAATACATAACCAACTTACTTGACCTACAATTTCATTCAAATTACAAGTAACGGGAGTTCATGTAATTACATTCTGAGATGGCAGAGGGTAAGCGTAAGCACGGTGGTCAACATCTGCGTTATAAGTACGTGTTCAAAAGGCATATAAATGCCTGCGATATTGACCCTGCGTGCTGGGAAGAACTCGCTTCACACATGTCGTCCTGGCACTCTACCATCTACAATATGTAACAAAAACCTTGTCAGATCCATGAAGAGCGTATTCCTACATATAAATTATAGTTGATAAAAAAAACGATAAAAAAATTGGAAGTTAAAAAAAATGTAAGGTATTTCATTTTTAATTTTGAGAATTCTCTGAAATGTTGTATGTCGTTCAATATCGTACGTGGGTTATTGACCTCTCCACACGAGTTTCCAGGGTGTACATTTAAAGTTTTGAACGCCAAATAATTAAATTAGTTGGGTATTTTTTAAATTTTTGTTTTTCTAAGATCGTGGTTATAATTTTAGTCCTATTTCAATTTTGCCCGCTCTCTCCAAAATCCTGGAGAGATTAATGAACATGCGGCTAACGAAATTTCTCGAATCGAATTACCTCCTATCCCCCTCCCAGTTTGGCTTTCGCTCAAACAGGTCGAATAAGTCGCGGCACGTAAGTCTAGCGCTGAACGATACGCGGAAGGGATAGCTGCGCATGGGTACTATCGCGCAAGCAATACAATAGCCACTATTGGCTTAATTGGAGATGTTCCATACCGTCGCAATTGACGTATTTGTAGACTACTGTCCTTTTTTGGATTTTCCCTAAATGGCCATTTAATTAAATTTTTCCCGCCTTAATAATATCGGCAGTTTGTTTTATCTGGCTCAAATTTACAGTGCTGCTGTTAGAATGACAGAGTAAAGTACTTGTAGCTTCATCAATCTCACTTTTGATATGTTTCAAAAAATCAATTTATTCATTAGATTCCTTTTTTAAAAAACAATTCACGCCATAAACCATTTTCCTTGTCTGTCCTTTCAAAACAGTATTTCTTTTTGGCATATTCACTTTAAAGTCACAAACAAACTTAAAAAACTGAATTTAACGAACAAATTCAAATAACAGCAATAACAATACAATTGAGAACGCGACTGTACACTGGATGTGCGCGGAGTGTCGTATCAGTGCGGGGGACGGAATGCGACTGGAGAGCCAATCGGCGCTACGCACGCCCGCCCTTCATCCTGCTAGCCCCCCTCAGGTACCTTATTTTTTACTTCTGCGTAATAACGGTCAGCGCTAAAGTTTCGTGCTGCTACTTATACTAGAGCTTACAAATTCTATTATCACCAAACTGGATGCGGTGAAGAAATATGTAGCAGTATTGCTGGATCTTGCCAAAGCATTCGACACGGTCTCCATTCCATTCCTATTTTTATCTGGTAAACTATTACATGATTGTGGACAAATATCGATACTTTATCACACCCTTGAAGATGTTACAGGGTTTTTGTTACATATTGTGTAATAACATCAAAGCGTTTGAAGAAAACCGACTCAACGCACTCGATGTAAAGCGCCAGTTACGTAAAGAGAGACCTAAGCCCTCCTATACCTACATGTATCGGCCTGCGCAGACGACGGACTTTTCTCCGCGGCAGAGAAAAAAGTACGCTCCGCGAATGAAAAGTCCGCCGCGGATTTACCGCGAACTCAACGCACACGTATGTACGTCGTGCATACGTACGTAACTCTCGAGCGCACAACGCGGACTAAAGTCCCGCCATGTGCGTTGCTTCGCCTAGTCACACGAGTTCTATTTTTATTCGGGGACTCCCCCGTACTTTTGTCCGGTCCGCTCTCTGCATGTCCTCGGTTATTCGGGGGACTTTTTGTACGCGGTAATTTTAATCCCTCGTTTGCGTTACTCGATACAGTTGTAAGCGATCTATTTTAGCGGATAAAAATGTCCGCGGACAAAAATCCCTCGTCTGCGCAGGCCATAATAATGACGCAGGCCAACTATATTGTCATTCGTGCAATAGGATTTTTAAAGCCAAGTTCGGTCTTGCCAGCCAAATTATTAGGGCTCACGCTAGAAATAGGTAAATAACTTCGAGTTAGTTAATGATGTTTGTATATTGAATTGTTTTATAAAAATGTAAATAAATGTCCTAGTTTACGGTTAATTTGGTTTATCGTCACTTTATTAATTTTAGGTTAGTGTTTCTTAATTAGCTGGGGTCGTCGTCATAGACATCGATGTGGAGGACTATATAGTATTTTACATCAGGGATGTTGTGGACCCAGATTATTTGACGTCCGCGTGATGCGGATGCGAATTTTTTAAGGCTCACATCCGTGGATGCGGATCTTAAGATTTTTTTAAGAAACTTTGTTTTGGTACAGAAAAAAACAAAAATATAAACTGTTAACTGCAGAAAACTCGCTTAGCATACGATACTTACAATAACACGTAAACATTCATGTTCATACGATAAGCGCAAGTAAACACGTTATGATTGATTTACGAGATACAAATGATAAACAATAACAAACGCGTCCGATCTTGTCTCCGAAATCTTCGCTCCTATTGGTCAATCAGCACGCGCCACTTTCAAGCCCCACCCAATTTCTTGTCGCGACCTGCGCTTCATCTGCATCTGCATGAACATCCGCATCGATTAGTGAGGATGCGGATGCAGATGTCCAAATCGATGCGGATGCGAATATTCGCAACATCCCTGCTTTACATGTAATCCACGTATCTTGTTATACTTTGCAGGTTCTCCGAACAGCATGAGCTGATGCAGAAGGTATGCGCTGAGCTGGAGCCGGAACAGGAGTCGGACCCTGAAGATGTCAAGAGGAAACGATTTGAAGTGGTGCTCGGATTGATGCAAAAGGTAATAGACATACTTATTCAGTGGTGTAGCTAGGTAACCAAAGGCTAGCGGGCAAAATAAACTAAGGCCCCAACTAAACTATTGAAAATCGTTTGTTCCGAATTCGGCGTACTCCAGATTTGTCGTAATCCAGATTTGTCGTAAGTGCTCCAGATTCGTCGTACTAGAGATTTGTCGTACTCCAGATTTGTCGTATTCCAGATTCGTCGTACTCCAGATTTGTCGTACTCCATATTTGTCGTACTCCAAATTTATCGTACTCCAGATACGTCGTAATACAGTGGACTCCATAATAAAATTAAATTACAAATACAAATTTTTACTCACTCCTGGAATCTGGTTTATTTATATTCCGATTGTTTGAGAAATTTTCACTAGTTCAACTTATAGTTTGTAAGTCAGAGTCCGAGGGGCCCCCTGAGCTTGGGGGCTCCGGGGCACTGCCCCGTCTAGCCCTCCGGTAGCTACGCCACTGTATTTATTTATTGTAAGTACAAGAGTTATAAGTATAGGTACTTTTAATTTTTTGTTAATTCCAGTGTTGAATGTATTGAATGTGTTGAAGTAAAAACGCCAATATTTCCAGCATTAGTTGATTTATTATTTCTTAATTACACAATACAGCAATACTCAGTAAATTAAGTCTAGGTGAGAATAACTCTGGGAAACTTAGACAAGGATAAGGCGGAGCCTACAGTTCCACGGACAACCTTTCGCAGCTCAGGATCGAAGTCAAATGCCAAGGGTTTTGAAAGTCGTTCGTTCATCATTCTTTCCACGGAAACGTACGAACCTGCTATTCCATTTTTGTCAGTACGACAACACAAAAATAGATTCAAATTCTAATTACAAAAATAGGAATACAATAGTTATTTGTTATACAAGAGTGCAAAGTAGCTTTTTAACCGCGTCCTCAATTTTGATGAACGAGCAATCGAAGGATTCTAAAATTAGAATCCTGAGCAAGGGAATCAAAAGAGCACGAGGTGTAAAATCTTTGGACTTGAGTGCAACACGTAATTTTTAATCCCACCTCAGCGAGGAAATGACTAAATGCAAAAAAATAAGCAATACACCAAGAAGGTTCCGAGTCTGAGTTTTTAACAAACTAAAAAAGATTGCTTGATAAATTCGGCACCATGGAGATAGATGTAAATAGATTTAATGATGTTTGGAATTTATAAACTTAGTGCACACGATGTTCTAAATTCAATTTACTAGTCTAGCGGATAAAAACTGCTTTTACACTCAGATATTGAAGAGCAAAAATACTCTTTCCGTGATGGGGGGATGAAAAATATATTCATTTTACATTTAATAAATTATGTGTCATAATTTTCAAACAATTTAAATGCAAGAATCATAATCACACTCATCACATATTATAAATGTGAAAGTTTGGATGTTAGTTTATTTATGTATTTGTTTGTTTATTACGCAATCACGTCGTAGCGGCTGAACCGATTTCAATTAAATTTGGTATATTCGTACATTATAACCTGGATCACCACATAGGCTACTTTTTATCCCATAAAAATGGGGTGACAAGTCAAGTTGCAACAGCGAGTTTAGCTTTATTTCTAGGTTACACACACTTAGTAATGTAACTCGTACGAAGTCGCGGGCAACAGCTAGTAATTTAAATAAAGCTAACACGGAGACGCACTATGCGCCATCATATTTTGACAGATATCAACCGCAGGAAATAACAAGTCAGTACGACAACACAGAAATAGATCCAAATTCTAATTACAAAAATACTAGTACAACATATAGTAAGAAAGTTCATAGGTTGTATGTTTTAATATATACGTATGTAATATTATTTTAGTAAAATATGTTTATAAAATTTATATTTACATTTAAACAAAACTCCACACACCTTTTATTTAATCACTTCTTTATTTATTTATTTTTCTACGTAGCTGCTGCACTACCTATTGCTTCTGGTTTCACCTGAAAATCAGCGTTAGGTGCTTAACATCCAACATTATGCTGAGCTGAACGCCATTTTGGTACGCTGACACTAGAGTCGTACTTGTTTTATTGGATTCAATTGTATCTACTGTTCCTTTAAATTATTTTATTTGTCATTTTGTGTGAACCAAATAAATGATTATTCTATTCTATATATTCGTTTTACATTTAATTAATTATTTATATGAATTTTCAAATAATTTTTATGCAAAAATCATTATAACTTAAAAAAAGCTAACAAATGAAATAAATGGCGCAATAATCCTCACTCAATAAGAATATTAACTATAAATTTAATTTTATTTATTAACCCAAAAAAACAGATAACAATCCACTTAGCACTAATTAGACCAGACACACAATTTTGATCTAGATAAAAATCAAATAATGTGATTACGATAACTAGTGGTTCGCCCCGAACTGATATCTCGCGAGTCTCCGATTAAAACAAAAAAATATTGTTTGTAATCTATGACTATCAAAATAGTGTCACGAAATAAATAACCACCTAACTTGACTTACAGTTTCATTCAAATTACAGGTAACGGGAGTTCATGTACTGTGGTTACTTATTTTTGGGGTACAAATTGCAGTTATTCTAGATTTCAGACTTTTGCCTATGTTTATGGCATTTAAGCTACAAGCATACTAAATTACAGCACTGTGGGGTCACTGGTGTAACCTGTGAGTTATGTCAAAGATTAATTTTTATTATGACTAATAACTCAAAAACTATAAAGAATTTACGAAAAATAAAAACGGAGTCTTAACGTACTAATGAAAACCTTTCATTTGACGTCCCATTTGACCAGTTAGCCTCATTTTCATTTTTTTACCCCTCTTGAACCCCAATATCTCAATATCCCCCTAACATTTTTAGCTAATTTAGTCACTCCAAAATTGTGCCATCACTACCTACCTATGTATGTATGTTCTACTTTTTTGATTGAGCGAAGCGAGATCTCTAAAGATCTCGCTTCGCTCAATCAAAAAAGTAGAACATGCATTAAAATGAAATTACCCTAAAACTAGAAACCACAAATTGAGACAAGACATAATTAATTTAACAAAAGCATTCAAACAATTAAACAACCTTACATATTAGTATTTTTATTTTATAGTGTTATCCGAACACCTAATAAATAAATAAATAAATATTGCTGGACATTTCACACAGCGCTATCTAGCCCCAAATTAAGCAGAGCTTGTACTATGGGAACCAGATAACTGATAGAATACATATATACTTTTTTTTGTAAATACATACTTATAATATATAGAGAAACAACCAGATCCGGAACAAATATCTGTAGATCGTGCAAACATTTGTTCCGCGGCGGGAATCGAACCCGCTACCTCCTGCGTCTCAGCCAGCTATTCGCCCACTGCGCCACGGAGGTCGTCAAAAACTCGTATAACTTAACTCGTATCGAGAGGAAGGTTGCGGGTTCAAGTCCCGTCTAGGCTTGAACATTTTTGAGATGGTTTTAAAAATCTTGGAATTTTCCGTAAGTGTATTTGAAATAAGCAACGCGTATTGAATCTCTTGTCAATGTAGGTACTAAACTGCAACCTTTGGCATTGAGCAGCTCAAAAACTTTATAAGTTTTCCTGTAGATGGCGGTAACGGCGCTTTAGTCGTAATCTGAATCATCTCACTAATTTCGACCCTGACGTGACATGGCCTGTAGAGTCTGGCTAATGAAAGTTGATACTGAAAAAGCGCGGCAAATTTAAAAAATATCAGCATGGCAGCCCTAAAGTAAAAAGGAAAGTTGGAACAACTCACTTTGATACTTTGACATTTATTTTTATTTTACTAGTGGATGCTTGCAATTTTGTCCGCGTTATGACAAGATTAAAAGTAGCTTATATCACTTGTTAACTCTTTATTAACTCCATACCAAACATCACACGGATACGTCACTCCATTGTGGCGTATTAAAGGAACAAACAGGCTATCAAACACTATCATGAGTATCAATATTATCATGAGTTTAAATATTTGTAAATCTATGTGAGTATGTATCAAAGAAAACAACACCATATATTTTTATACTGTTTTTTAATCACTATAATCAAAATCTGAATCTAAAAATTCAACATGGAGTGAATCGTCAGAATCACTGGAGTCGCTGCTGTCTCTTAAATTGATGATGAAGCTTTGTAAATTATTTTCAGTTATATGGTCTCTTCTTTTGTACTTGTCTTCCACATGAATGACATGGTCTGTCATTTTTTTCCAATCATCTGCTGTAATACACTCAAAAGATTGTTTTATGAGATCCTCGAACTCTTTTGGAGTTCGGCTTACATTTTTGCTGCCCACATTTCGTTTTGCTAGACTCCATATGAGTTCTATAGCATTTAGGTCACAATGATATGAAGGAAGTCTTAGCACTTCATGTCCGTTTTGGCTTAAAAGTTCATCAGCTTCATAAATAGGTTCTGGTGTGTTCTGTTTTACTAAGCAGAGCAACTCTGCTTTTGAATTGTATGTTTCAAATGAAATTCCATTCAATGTAAGCCAATTCTGTATCTTTAACTTTCGATTTTGAGATGTGGGCGCTTTATTTATTATGACAGAATGGTATGATGCATTGTCCATTACAATTACACTTGGTTCATTCAAATTGAGCATAAGCTTTTCTTGAAGCCATTTGTTGAAGTTTGTGGAATTCGTGTCATGGTGGTAGTCGGCCATTTTCGATTTGGTGCTAAATACTAACAATGAGTTTGGAACAGGGCCTTTCTCTGATCCTGCATGCACAATAATATATCGTTTTCCTGACGATATATTTTCAATTATTCCACTTGTTGATGGACCTTGCCAACATTTTTTAGGCTTATAGGTTTTGTGGACATAAGTTTCATCTAAGTAGATTATTGGCTTGCCTTCTGCACGTTTCGATGCAATGGTACGCAAAAAGCGATGTCTCCATGCAGCTATATCATACTGTTCAATTAATAATGAACATTCATTTTTGTTTTTCTTAAATTCATAACCGTTGGCTAATAATATGCGACGGAGAGTTTCACGACATCCACCAAATTCTATACTTTCTTTTAACTCTACCAACAAAGATCTTAATGTTGGTACTTGTTTCCTCACAATGTAAAATTCGTTTACTTTATTACGAATAACATCCATATCGAAACTATCTAAGTTCGACACTTTTGAAGGGTGAGGTCGTTTTTTACCTGGAGTCCTCCAGACCCCTTCGTTCACCGCACCTTCTTTTTTAATTCTCTTCAATGTAATAACACTTACATCTGTAAAAAGAATAAAATAAAATGTCAATTATCGTGAGTCTCATAACTAAGAAATAATAGAAAATACACAAGTATTACAAATCTAGTCTAAGATTAACGTTGAGTGAAAACTTACCGGTGAGTGAAGATAGTTCTTCTAAGTACTGGTTCTGCGATTTCATCATATCTTTTTTGATCTAAATCTGTGATCTTTTCAATTGCTTGTTTTACTTCAGCAGTTCGTGCATTATCCTCGAGACTATCTGTAAAAGAACAATAACATTATATAAAGTAACTAAAACTAATATGTACTTATTTAAAATAAAAAAATATCAAGACATTTTGACCGTACTAACCTAAAAAATCGGTCACAGTAAGTAAACAATCCTGTTTTTCTCGCAATACGGCTTGTTTCACAAGCTTTTTCTCTTCATATTTCGAAATCATACAAAACAATAGTTTTCGCACTTCACTCTTTATAGTTTTATTCATTTTTATAGCACTAACACGAATATATCACAACAAAACTATACGCAAGTCAACCACAACGAAACATCAACAACACGCCATCTTGTTGCGTCAGAGATAGGGATTCCATACACTGATTCTGATTTTACCAAATCTTTCGGAAAACAGCCGAAAATTAATTTCTTTAAAATAAAATTGCCAAGTTTTTCTCTAGTAAATAGTGTACCTAATTAATTAAGCTATTTATTAGACCAACTTAAGGCTTAGTGTTGCTCTTGAAATGATCCAACACGTACATACGATACTTATTTTCGATGAATACAATTTTAGCACACGTACGAATTTTTAAAACTCATTTTATAAAATGTTTAAAATAAGTTTGTTTTAAAAATGCCTTTTTGGAATTAATTGTTCCTAAGTACTTTCTGCTTAAAATACCCCAATTTGTAGGGTAAATATCCGATGGTAGGAACACTTTAGTGTTGTCATATAAAAAGTTTGCAAAAAAATCCAGTATCTACTTTCGTTAGCCAGACTCTAGCACAATTGGCAGTTCATCCTCGTATCAAGAGGAAGGTTGCGGATTCAAGTCCCGTCTAGGCTTGAAGATGGTTTTAAAGATCTTGTAACATTACATATTTTTTCTGTAATAAAGAAGCAGTCCTGCCTATCCTCACATACGGTGCTGAAACTTGGCCGCTCACGAACGAACTTGTTCACAAAATTAGAGATGCTCAGAGAGCTATGGAGCGTGCCATGTTAGGCATCTCGCTCTTGGACCACATACCCAACATCGAACTACTACCCAGAACCAAAGTCGTGGATGTGGGTAGAAGGATCAACCAGCTGAAGTGGAGATGGACTGGACACTTGGCAAGGAGGAAAGATGGAAGATGGACGAGGGCAGCAACCGAGTGGTGGCCGCAATAAGGGCGCAGATCAGCTGGCAGACCATCAGCCAGATGGTCGGACGACATCGCGAGAGGCGCTTAGCACATGACCGGAGAGAATGGTGTGATAACGAGGAGGCATATACCCAGCAGTGGGCCAATGTGGGCTGAGATGATGATGATGATGAAAGAAGCAGTACTAGTGAACGCGTGGTTTCTCAGTAAAAACATTACCCTCCTACGCAGTCGGGCACAACTAACGTTATAACAAAAATATACCGCCTTAACTAAACTACTGAATCAATTTTGATGAAGTTTCTATGGAACCAATCTGATAGTATATTATTTAAAATAAAAAAAAGTATTTTCCAAATCGGTTAATAAACGAGTTCGAAGATAAAAAGAAAATAAAAATACAACCAAATTGAGAATCACCTCTTTTTGAAGTCGGTTAAAAAAAGTTGCCTAACGACTCAAATAAGTCATCGAAGTATGGCTCTTGGGCGACCAAATCAAACGTATGTAAATCATAGAGCGCGTACACTGATATCGTCCGATGTCGCTTGTAGTTTAAGAATAAGAATAATTTTATTTGCCAGAACTTAAAAAAAAAACAGTTGTACATAAGTGCTAAGTTTTTAAATAATAAACATACGATTTGTTGCGGGTAGATTTGCATTACGTACTAAAACAATTACCTTCCGCGCTAGTTGTAAACTGTGTTACGGCAAGGTAAGAGCCTCGTCCCATACAAATAAGGTTCAGATTACTAATGTGATTGCGGTCCGAGCAATAGAGCCGAGCGAGTCAGTTCAATTGACTTATCGTAGTATGTTATCGCAGTATAGCTTAAGTAGCAGACAAAACAGTATGACATATTTTAATCATTAATTATAAAAAGACAAAAAATTTACGACAACAACAAAAAAAATTACAAGTTTATGAAAAACTTGTCTCAATCCCGTTCATAATATATTAATATACGGAGTTTCATCGAAATCGGTCAGAGACAGAGGCACAAGAGTCACTTTCCAATTTATAATACATATTAGTAAGGAAAAATAATGTTGGGAATTTCAAGTTATTTCAGAATCCTAAAAAAAACAAATCACAGCCCCTTTTGATTATTTAATCGTGTTTATTTACTCGTTTCAGATGCAAGACCTTGGGCAACCCCCCACAGAGCTAGTAGGCGATATCGCGACCCCCCCAGCAGGCTTCACCCCCCAAGTCAATGACGGCGGACAATGCAGTGTTATGTAGTCTTAACTTTAACAAGTTTTGCTGACCATCTCAGTGGCGCAGAGGGAGAGTTGCCGGTTACGCGAGAGGTCGCTAGTTCGATCCCCAGCAAGGGTTTGGGAGTTTTGCACGATAAAATCTGCAAATATTTGTTTCGAGTGTGTAGGTACTTACGCATGTAATTCCTGATATGGAATCCTATTGATTGTTGAGTAGGAGCTGCGCAAATGCAGCAACTCATTACGGCAACTGGCAACTCGCATCTAGCTGTTTTTGACGAGACTTATGGTCATATGTATATCACCAATGGCGGATCCAGGGGTAGGGCTAAAGGGGCTCAAGTTCCCCCAAAATCATCTGGCTCCACCTCTGACACCCCTATTTTCTTATAGTTTGACCAAAAGCGCTATACCGCTCCTTAGGAAAGTGCGGCGAGGTGGGGGCCGAGGAAAAAAGAGCAAGAGTACACATGAGATCGATATTGTCGGATATATCTTAGGATATCGTAAACAATATGGTTATTTTATATAACGATATGTCTATATTTTTTTATAACTAAATTATCTACAGATATTCTGATTTTCTTTATAGTTTTCTCTGTCTGATTTTTGTTTCTTAAAATATTCGGACACTTTAAAAATGACGGTCTTGACATCACGAGATAGCGCTCGACCCATCTTTGGATATTTATATCGTGTGCGTCTGATATATACCGTCCGTACAAAAGCTACCTACCGCCGTGAGTGTTGACGGCAGACTGATAGATCGGAGCGGCCGACACTTCCCCCCCGTCTCGCCGCGCGCATACCTCAGGAGTGGTACAGCGGTTTCGGTCAAACTATAATACTAATATTACTGACGGTACTATAATGTGTACAGCTAGTACATAATTGGTACGCCTCTCAAACCAAAATCTTGGATCCACCACTATATATCACACACCATTATGGACAGGGAAACTGTTTAAATGAGCCTTAAACTTCTAAATGTATGTATAATTTCAGGTCAGCCTAAGAAACCTTAAAAATCATTTACGTTAAAAACAACATTACAATAATTATAGGGGGGGGAAATAACTTATTCCAATAGAAATAAATATTTTAAAAACTCATCACTAAGATTTTTAAAAGCAATAAGCATATCTTATAGCCAAAAGTGCACTTTGAGAATATTATGTTTTAAAAATATATTAAAGCTTGTTTGCTATGGTACATAGTTTCTAATTAAGATATTTTTTTGAATGTGTTATTCCATTCAAAAAATGTTGTATGACAAAATAGACTATTCTCACAGACAAGGCGACTGTTTGGCAAAAATCCGTCTCTTTTCTGTATTCTAGAAAGAGACAAGTATAGGCCGCACGACCGCTTTGTCTCGCTCTATCACGCTTTGTCTATGATCTATCTACAAAGTGTATTTTGTAAACGTCAAAATTTTTAAGAATTGACTCTGTCCGTGACCAAAAAATCAAACTAATATAGACAGCTCTTTTCACATAGGTTTTCGATTGACCACAATCTCACTGGATGGTGAGCGAGGAGGTGGTCAAAACTAACTCTTAAAAAGACCCAGATTGTAGTAATGGAAAGACATGGTAGTGTTCCATATCTTGGTTGTACACTAATGCATGGGGAACAGAAACGATGGATTGCAAATGGGTGGTATACTAACGTGGTACGGATGGTACTGAGCCGTGCGTTAACTTCGCTCTGCTACGCTCCTAATGCGTTCAGCTAGTAGATAGAAGCCAAGCTGTGAACGGTGGTGCCTAACTGGTCCAGTTCGCTGGCAGATGTGGTCCAAGACACTGGCATGCTGTGATGCAGTTGTATTATTTTATGTATATAAATTCTAATCTTAGTTCAAAAAGTATTTAATTGGGAATATAATAAAAGCCGATGTAGGACGGGAGACCTTTGCCCTGGAGTGGAACACTACAGGCTTTAATAATAATATTATCTGCTTTTGCCTTGCCAGCGATAAGCAACGTATATGACGTTTTGATTTGCTTATCGCTAGTAAGGCAAAAGCAGCGATAGATATATCTAGTATATAGGGTTCGGCCGTAAGCCTCCCCGCACACGAGCTACGCGCCACAGTCACAAAGAGCCGCCACCATATTGCATTTTTCATACATTTTATACCACCTGTTTTGTTATGTACGACATTATTTTAAAACACACATCAGGAATCGTATTAACTGATTTTAGAGGTGGGTCTAATACCGGCAGCTTGAATATTTATTCAGTACTCGATACATTTCCAATAAACAATTTTTAACGTCGGCGGCGCTTTTGCGACAATGCCGATTAATCAGTTTAACAGGTTCCTACTTACATGATAAATGACTATGATTTGTTTATCTATTGTATACAGGCCGTTTTATTGATATTTTAAAACTTGATATAAAAAAGATTGTATATTTAAAATTTTTTAAGGTAATTTGGAAAAATCTATTAAACAACAATACTAACCATTAGACCTTCCCGTGTTTTCATTTAATGTCGTAGATAACAAAACACGTAGTATGAACTCGCCGTTATCTACTCCCGATTTAAAGCATCAAATAAAAATTTAGAAAAATGTCTCGACTTAGCGTAGTATCGGTAATTTCACAGGTACCGGTACTAATATATCTAATTTTTCAATGAGTATCGGTATAAATAACAGGTATAATGTCTATAAATACCTGTATCAGCCACTTTTAATATTATTGTGCAAGCGAGAGAAAGAATCGAGTGCGCGATCATTGGAGATGGTCGGCTTGAGTATTTATTGTGTTTACCGTATGGTGTACCGGTATTTAGAGCTCGAATATCGATACCTAAATAATAACGATAATCAGGTGCCTATTAGGAAAATACCGGTACTTATAGATATGGTACTGATATTGTTGGTACGAGCTCGAATATCGATACCTAAATAATAACGATACTTCGGTGCCTATTAGGAAAATACCGGTACTTATAGCTATGGTACTGGTATTGTTGGTACACACGGCTACACATCAAGCCATACATGTCCAGTATTAGCAGACCTCTCATTCTACGAAAAGCCTACACAATTCGAGGTCAGCTTATACTGGAAATGTATAGCTTGATGTGTAGCCGTGTGTACAAGCTCGAATATCGCTACGTAAATAATAAAGATACTCAGGTGCCTATTAGGAAAATACCGGTATTTATAGCTATGGTACTGGTATTGTTGGTACGAGCTCGAATATCGATACCTAAATAATAACGATACTCACGTACGTATTAAGAAAATACCGGTACTTATAGCTATGGTACTGGTATTGTTGGTACGATCTCGAATATCGATACCTAAATAATAACGATACTCACGTACGTATTAGGAAAATACCGGTACTTATAGCTATGGTCCTGGTATTGTTGGTACGAGCTCGAATATCGATACCTAAATAATAACGATATGTACTCAGGTACCTAAAAGGAAAATACCGGTATTTATTGCGATTGTGAACCTTGAATCACCCGCTGGTTCAAGAGGTTTTGTTTCTATTTGGTGATTGACATTAAAATTAGTTAACAATCCTTTTACCTAACTTAGTTCTATTGTTCATATAGAATAACAAAACAAAATATTAAATGCTAATACAATCGTCTATTTGGTAGAATACACGAAAAATACAATGAAGACGTACTATGTTATTGGGAAATTGTATTATTATTTTCTTATTAGATTGGGTATTTGGGTTTATAATTTTCTATTTGGTATCAAGTTATATTGCGGACTGTACACGCGGCTACACATCAAGCTATACATTTCCGGTATAAGCTGACCTCTCATTCTATGAAAAGCCTACACTTTACTAGGTCAGCTTATACTGGAAATTATAGCTTTATGTGTAGCCGTGTGTACATGAGAAACAAAACGATTCTGTAAAAAAATAAAAATAATTCAACTGCGTGCCAAATGAGCTTAAACGCATTTAAACTTGAAAGATTTACTAATATTTATTTATTTATCAACTTGAAAGGTATTATTGATAAAATAATTAGAAAATCTAAAATAGCATTGATTTGTGAGGCACAATTGTATTAATTTAAATAAATTTTAATGTTTTATTGTGTATATTATTATTTATTAGCTGTTTAGTTCATTGTTATTTGAAATATAATTTTAATATTGTATTTATTTATTTTTATTCCTAGCTGCCCTACATACCTACATTTTTTTTTATACATTATAGGCTTGCGTTTGACCACGATCTCGACAATTACACCATTACAATACTCCAATGAGGGTTTTTCCGGTTTTCTATTTAAAACTTACTAGTGTTTAGCCAAAGTTCTGTTGTAGTCAAGTTTGACGGAATCCTCAGGGTACACCAGTAATCCCACAGTGTAATCCACAATTAACATGAACCCCCGCTACCTGTAATTTGAATGAAACTGCAGGTCAAGTTATTTGGATGTTATATATTATTAAATTCTGGGGGCTAAGATCTGCACTGACGCCCCATATTGGGAAGTAATTGTACCCCAATTACAAGACCCCCGCCAAGACGACCTCCGTGGCGCAGTGGGCGAATAGCTGGCTGAGACGCAGGAGGTAGTTCGATTCCCGCCGCGGAACAAATGTTTGCATGATCTACAGATATTTGTTCCGGATCTGTTTTTCTATATATTAGAAGTATGTATTTACAAAAAAAAAGTATATAAGTATTCTATCAGTTATCTGGTTCCCATAGTACAAGCTCTGCTTAGTTTGGGGCTAAATAGCGCTGTGTGAAATGTCCAACAATATTTATTTATATTAGTCAAAGATTATAAATGTGCGACTCAACGAGTGGGTAGAAGGATCAACCAGCTGAAGTGGAGATGGTTAAGACAATTGGCAAGTAGGAAAGACCCACTGCTGGGTGTAGGCCTCCTCGTTATCACGCCATTCTCTCCGGTCCTGTGCCAAGCGCATCCATTGCCTTCCCGCAACTCGCGCGATGTCGTCCGACAATCTGGCTGGTGGTCTGCGCTCTTCTCGCAGCCACCACTCGGTAGCTACCCTCGTCCATCTTCCGTCTTTCCTTCTTGCATACGTAGTGGCTGGATGTGGGCTGAGATGATGGGCGAACAACTAGTAATATCTGTTAAATCATCCCATTGGAATACCATGTACATAATTAGTAGATACAAGGAAAACAAACACGGTTATTACATGTAATTTTAATTGTATAGGGATAACCTCAGAATGATATAACCTACCGACCGTTCATTAGTGTAAGCGAACTCGTTTTGTTATTGGTGTAGCACCGATGCGATGTTTTGTAATGTGGACAGTTAATTCGATGTAACTCTGCTTGTTTATAATATTTTGTTGTAGTATTTGGTATATTAGATAGAGCTATATCTCAGTTTATGTAGCCCATACATAGATAAGTAGATAGATAATTTCTTTATTGCACACCATTAAATACAAATATATAAAAGAAAATACACTTTTAAATCATAGGTACAATGGGCGGCCTTATCGCTAAAAGCGATCTCTTCCAGGCAACCTTTTAATGGACAGGATCTATGTAAACAAATAAGGACGGTGGCGTAAGATATTATTAGAATCCTTAGAACAAGTATATTTTACAATTTATAAAAAAATATAGATACTTAATATAAAATAAAATGCTTAATTATATTATATAATATAATCATAAAATTACATAAATATTAATATACATAAAAATACAATACATAAAATATATCTATATACCTAACATTAATTCAAATATTGGATAGTTGGATGTTTTTATGGTTCAACGCAGGAGTGAGGATAATACGTCATATTTGTGCCAACTCTATTTTGTTTCAATACCTATAGGAAGTACCGACGTACTATGCATCATTTTAAAATGTATTTACGTTCAACATGCAGAGTGTACTACATTGTTTTATATTGTGTTTAGCGCTTTCTATTTGCGTTTGTAAGTACCTACCTACTAAGGCTACCTGGAAGAAATCACTTTCCGCGTTATGGCCGCCCATTGTATATATGATTTAAAAGTGTATTTTATTTCGTTTGTTTATTTATAAGACTAGCTGACCAATCCGCAGCTTCGCACGCGTAGTTTTTCAATAAAAACATTACCCTCCTTCTGCGGAGTTGGGTAAAAAGTAGCCCATTTCACCCGGGGATAGTGTAGCTTCCCAATAGTGAAAGAATTTTTAGTTTCGGAGCGTATT